>JADBJO010001973.1:297002-312002 GCA_016801955.1 Conus betulinus | reverse complement strand
CTTCCCGCCATACCATTATTACATTGATGAAAAGTCTGCTTGTCATTATAGAATTGCATTAAATTGTGGCGATGTTGAATTCTCAGCAAGGCTACGACTGTGTTGAAATAATGTATCCATGACAAGGACAGATTGTAAATCTAGGTCTTGGCTTAAGATTTCCATCTTTGCATATAAAAAGATCAATCAATCAATCAATCAATCAATCATCCTCTCTCTCTCTCTCTCTCTCTCTCTCTCTCTCTCTCTCTCTCTCTCTCTCTCTCTCTTCCCCAAAGAGAGAGAAGAAAAGGAAAACGAATGCACAGAATGGATGGAGAATACTATGAAGAGCAAGAAAAATGTAGGAGAGAGAACGCGAAGGGTGGAAATAACGGAAAAAAAAAAAAGAAAAATAACGGAAAAAATATAAGAAACAGTATGGCGAATGAAGGTATGAAGTATCAAAATGAAGAAAATGAGAAAAAGAGAAAAAGGATGTCAATAAAGGAAAACTCTAAGAAAGGAACGAGAAGGCAAACCTAACGGAAGGCAGCCGTATATGATATGGATGGAATTTGATGTAAAGCAGGAAAGGGGGATGCTTTAGAATGAAGATGACGTGAATAAAGGAAAAGGAAGTAGTAGAAGGACGATGCACAAAAAAAAAGTGAAGAAAATGCAAAAGAAAAGGAACGAAAAGCAAGATAGGTGTAAGGAAAGAGGAGGAGGAGGCGAGGGAAAGGAGGGGAGATAGCAGCCCCCAAAAACCCCCCCCCAAGGAAGAAGAAGAAAAGAAGAAGAAGAAGAAGAAGAGAAGAAGAAAGAAGGAGAAGAAAGAAAGAAAAAAGAAGAAGTAGAAGAAGAAGGAGATGAAGAAGCCAAGAAGACAGAAAAAGAGAGAAGAAGACAGAGAACGAAGAAGGATCGCTGAAAGAAGAGGATTGATAATAAGGTAGAGAAAAGGAAAGATATACCGAAGGAGTGAATAAAAATCAAGTTGGGATTGAATGAAGTAGAAAGAAGAAGGACGAGAAGAAGAAAGAGAAAAAAAGAAAAAGTAGAGAAGAAGTAGAAGAGAAGAAAAAAAAGACAAAAGACAAGAAAGGAAGAATACAGAAAAGGAAGAAAGAAAAGGAAGGAAAGAGAAAAAGTGGAAGAAGGAAGGAACAAGAAAGATAAGAAAGGAAGGAAAAAGAAAGGGAGAGAAAAACAGAAAAGAAGAAAAAGAGAAGAGAATAAGGAAAAAGGAAAGAAAGAAAAGGAAGAAGACAAGAGAAGGGAAGAAAAAGAGAAAGAAAGGAGAAAAAAAAAAGAAAAGAGAAAAGGGAGGGAAGAGAAAGAAAGAAAGAAGGAAGGGAAAAAAAGAAGGAAGGGACCCCCACCAAAAATAAGGAAGCGTAGAAAAGAAGGAAGAAGAACAGAAAAAAAAAAAAAAAAAAGTAAGAAAAGGAGAGACGAGAATGAAAATGAGAGAAGAAAGGAAGAGAGTAGGAGGAAGAAGAAGGAAGAAAGAAGAAGCGAAGAAGAAAAGAAGAAAGAAGGAGAAGGAAAGAAGAAGAAAAACGAGAAAGAAGTAAGGAAGAGAGTAGAAGAAGGAAGAAAGAAGAAAGAGAACCGAAAAAAGAAGAAGAAAAATAGAGAAGGAGAAGAGTTGAAAGAAGAAAAGACAGAAGTAAAAGAGAAGAAGAAGAGATCGAAGAGGAAGGAAAAGAAAAGAAGAAGAAAAAGAAGAAGGAAGAAGGAAGAGAAGAAGAAAGAAAGAAGAAAGAAAGAAGACAGAAGAAAGATGATGAGAAATTGATGAAGATGAAGATGAAGAAGATGAAAGCTGATGATGATGATGAAGAGAAGAAAGAAGAAGAAAGACAGAAGAAGAAAGAAGAAGAAGAAGAAGAAAGAAGAAGCGAGAATGAAGAAGGAAAGAAAGAAAATGAGAAGAAAGAAGAAGAAAAGAAGACAGAAGAAGAAAGAGAAGAAAAGAAAGAAGAAGAAAAAGAAAGAAGAAGAAGAAGCCCGAAAGAAGAAGAAGAGAAGAAGAAGAAGAATTCACGACTTCCTTAACACCTGAATACACCAAGGAGCCCATGGCATTGCAAAACAGCAAGGGGATAACGAGGGTGGACAGCAACAACGGAGAAGGTAGTTGGAAGGGGCATGGGGGGGGGGGGGGGGGGGGGGGGGGCTTTTTTTTATCTAAAAAAAAAAACCCCTGTTTTTCTCTTCGTAAGTAAGCATTTGAAAATGCGTTTTTGTATTTACCTCAGGGCTTGAGCATTTTCTTTTCTTTGTTATTGTCGTCCACCTTTGTCTCTGAAGCGCTGTCTATTTCTGGCACGCATTTAAATGTCAGGGGAGGGGGGAGAAGGGGGGGGGAGGGGGAGGGGTCTGAAAGGAGTGGAAAAGGTTGAGGAGGGGGTGAATGAGGTCTAGCTCCTTCCTCCTCCTCTCCCTTCCTCCCGTCACCTCCCCCGCCCCCGCCCCTTTCTGAATCCATTCCAGTTTATATTCAGTCGTGATGGGATCACGTCAATACTAAATATTCCTGGAAATACGCAGGTCGTGCACATTCTTGCTAATGTTCTGCGTTTGATAGCCTGTCCTCTGAACCCCCCTCATCCGCCTTCCATCCCAACTCCCCACCACCCCACCCTCCACCTTCCCCTTCATCGTAGATATACTTCATGGGTGATCTGCTTTTTCCCTCCACTCCCCCCCCCCCCCCCCCCCCCCCACACACACACACACGCACCCCTCCCCCCCCTCTCCCCAATCCATGGCAACTGTTTAGATGAGACAACTTTCGCCTCTACCTCTACCCGTATCCACCCCTCCTGGATGAAGCAATACACTTCAGAGAAGCTGCATAACTATTCAGCACATTATACGAACAAGCGTTACACTAGGGGTAAGTTCCACATGTATCCTCTTGCCAATGGTCTTTGACATAAGCCTGAGCTTCCGGTTTCAGATCAGTAGTAGCTTTAACAGTAGTAGTAGTAATATAATCCTTATTGTTATGATTGCCAGGTTTACCTTTCATGACCTCTAAGTACCATTTCTCCTACCCTGATCACTCCGTCGCTTCCACGCAAACCACACCCACGAGAGTCCTTCCAGACTGAACAGAAATGTGCCGACCTTCCCACACGACATTTGGCAAAGAACGTTCCGCACTCAAGATTCCCGTTGCGGAGCGCATGGCGTTAAAAAGGCAGTGAACCATCCACTATGCAAATGACCACACTCCCGCGTGGATTCTGAGCCAGGCCAACCAGCCAGGGAGTGGAGAGGCGCCCTGGTCAGTCCTTGACGGGCAGAGAGTCACAGCTGTCTGCGGCGTGACAGCTCCCTTCTACGTGGCCGGCATGCACTCTCATAACTTTCTAACTTTCTGCTTCCCCATCGTAGTCCTGCATTGCCACAGAGAGAGAGAGAGAGAGAGAGAGAGAGAGAGAGAGAGAGAGAGAGAGAGAGAGAGAGAGAGAGACAGACAGACAGACAGACAGACAGACAGACAGATAGAGAGACACACAGACATAGACAGACAGACAACAGAGACAAACAGAGACGGACAGAGAGAGACAGAAGACAGAGAGACAGACAAACAGAGATAGAGAGAGGATCAGAGGGAGAGAGAGAGAGTGAGGGATGGGGGAGAGGAGGAGGAAGGGAAGGACAAGATGCGGCGGGAGCAGGAGGGACAATAAGGAAGGTTGAAATAAAGAAAGAAGAAAATAAGGAAACAAAACAAACAAAACAAATGAGCGAACAAACACACAAACTAGCAAACGAACAAAGACGATGGAGGAGGAGAAGGAGGAGGAGAAGGAATTTACAAAGAAGAGGAAAAAAAAAAAACGCAGTCATGGTTTTTGAAAGAAACACTGACAGTGACGACTGACAAATGGAAAGATAATCACTTCCCGTGCAATTGTTTCCCTTTGTTTTCAGTATTTATTTCTAAACTCCTCCTTTCTCTCTTTGTCACATGTTATCATATTCATAATAATCATCGTTTTTCATGATTTTCGTCGTCATTATCATTATCATCGTCATCGTGGTCATTCTCTTATTGTCTTTTCTTTTTTTTTTTATTTCAAATCCTCATAGTCCTCTCTTTCTCTTTTACTTCAAAAAAATGTTTCTTTCCATCAGCATCCACCACAATACACATTGTTATCATCAACATCAGAATCAGCCCCATCGTTATCGTTGTCATCATTTTCTCTTCCTGATCAGACAACTGATCAACTTATCATTTCCTCCTTTATCCGTCTTTTTTTTTTTTGACAGACCTTTTTGTTTGTTTTATCTATTTGTTTTTATTCAATTCAACGTATTTTTTTTTATTTCAGATTCAGATTCAGATTCAGAAAACTTTTATTATCTCTCGTTACAAGAGAAATTACATTTCTTTATTTCAACCTTCCTTATTCTCTCTCTCTCTCTCTCATTTTTCCTTATTCTCTCTCATTTTCCTTATTCTCTCTCTCTCTCTCTCTCTCTCTCTCTCTCTCTCTCTCTCTGATGCTTTCTTTCTTGATTTTTCTTCCTTTGCTTGTTCGTTTCTTTGTTCATAAGTTCAAAAAACAAATGACAAAGTTAATTTTATTCTTGTTAAGAAAAGCAAACGAATACGGGCACACAAAAAATGACAGTAACATAAGCTTTGTTGTTTGTTTGTTTTTTCTTTTCTTTCTTTCTTTTTCTTCTGTTTGTTTTTGCCACAAAGAGGTACACTAAAGGTACCTTAAAATCGATGACTGTCCACCGGCAGTTTTTTTGCTTGCAAAACTTAGATTCATAGAAGAAAAGAAATCAAAACAACAATGGAAAAAAAAAAAAAACTGCACAACACACGTGGATGCATTATAGTTGTTTAAAATTCTCTTCTGATTAAGGAATTACATAGACGAAAAGGGAACAAAACGTTCCCCTGCGCTGTTTATTGTTCAAACAACCTGCCGCCCAGTCAATCACATTGCTGCATGTTGACGTCACGCTATGCAAGTCCCGAAGGGGCACATCATAACTGGAGTGTTATTCAAACATCCTCTGAACAAATACAGGCACGGGGGTTCTTCGGCAAAACTGAAATCTACAAAACGTGTGCTCCGTGATGTAGAAGGACGCGGCAAGCTAAAGGCAAAACATATTCCTCTGACCTTTCAAACCGTTGCTTAATCGTTTTCGGAATGTTAAGAAAAAAAGAAGAACACATTTTAGAGAAAGTCCGCCAAACAACAGGGACAAACCAATTACAAGATTAAACACGACGCGTTTCGACCTCTCAGGTCTTCTTCAGGCAAGAGAAACAGCATTCAGGACAATGAAAACCCATCGTGCGCCGAATTCGAGAAGATAAGGGATTGCCCCGTACTCTGTTTTAATTGTCCTGAATGTTGTTATCTTTCTTTTTTTTTTTTTTTTTTTTTTTGGGGGGGGGGGGGGGGGGGGGGGGGGGGGGCTTTTTTTTTTTTTTTTTTTTTTTTTGTTTGTTTGTTTTCTTGCTGTCCCAACCTCTGCGCCACCTCAGAGGCAGTGCACCCACGCCGCTCATTCCGACACCCCGTCCACAGCCACAGCCCGGTCGGCCCCGCCTCAGCCCCGGCACCAGCAATCCACAAGGAGCAGTCAATGTCAAGTCGTCAGGAGGCAACCCACCGGAGGAGACACTGCACTGCTGCCGAGTCACTCGCTGGTGTTCAGTGGTGCCTGTTCTGATCTAACATACGCAGGACAGCACCTACTAAGCACCCCTATTGACGACAATAATTGCTTAGTCGCGGAGCCGGCGTGAGTGAGCTCTCCCTCCAGAGGGCGCCATCACGTCCGTCCAACGACAGCCCCTATGGACTCATCGATACCGGTGACCCCGACGGAACCATACCAAGGCCACAAACGTGGAGAGGAGGACATCGAAATTGAGGTCACCATGAGAGCAAGGCATGAAGGGCCAGAGACCTGGAGACATTCTTTTTTTATGCTGATCGATGATAAGGAGGATGATTAAGATGATGCTACCGATTTCCATTTCGGTCTGAGACTACATGACAGGGCTGTACTCTACGCTTCCTTTCATAATATATCCCAGCGTCAACCAGGCCCGAGGGATACAGGCACCTGCAGTGTTGGTCAAGACATTTGAGCAACACTCTCAGAAACGCATCAATTAAGTGGATGAAACTCGACTGTGTGGTTCGAGTCATCCCAACTGAGTCCGTAGCAACTCAGCTCTGGGTAGGAGCCGGTCGGGGCAGAAAAACCCACATGACTTCTGATGGGATTCGAACCCACGACCTCCCAGCCGGGAGTCCGCGACGCTAACCACTTCGCCACGAATTCTTTTAGTTTCCACCTGCAGTTACCCTACTTTCAAACTAGCCCCCGTTTTCAGTATTTTTTTTTTCAGCAAGCTCCTAGTCATAAGACCGATTCCATAAACACTATACAACCTCAGCAGACATGGCAGATGGATACGTGTGCGCGCGAGAATCATCAGTGAACGTTCAGGTTATATTTATACTTTCCTTAGAGACGCTACACAACGGAATGTCGCAATCCAACGATTTGCCGTAGCGCGTCAGAACGTGGTTGAGACCCGTGCTTTTTTTAACTGCAGATTCATTTGAACAGAAGGAGAGATCTAGAATGTTGCGTATAGTCCAGCCGACCGCAAAGGACCATATCGTAGCTGTCACCGCATTGAAGTTAGCTCACAAGTAAAACAAAAATAATAGATATTTAAAAAATCATTCACGTAACCTTTTAAAACACACCTCCTAAAACTCATAGGGAATTCCGCTAAAAAAAAAATCATATTTCATATTTCATAAATCTTAGATCAGTTTAAAAATGCTGATCTCTTTCAGAAATTCAAAGATCACACCAGGTGGGACAACTCTGAACCAGGTTCTCATGGAGTCTGCGATAACAGCAAAGAGTTTATGTCATTCGAAGAGAGGGAGGGAGTCAGGATGGAAAGGGGGAGGGGGGGGGGGGGGGGGGTAGAGGGGAGGGAAGGAGGGCACCTGGGGGCGGTGGTAGTACAATGACCTGTGGTATTTTGCGTCGAATCGTAGCAAGATGACTCATCGCGTTGCCAGTCGGTTCTTGTGAACTACTGTGACAATCAACTAACCTGTCTGGAGAATGTGTTCTGATGTCTTTTGCTCTTATTTGGTGATATGAAGGGAAGATTACTGGCTTCTTGGAGAGAAGGGTTTTTTTTTTCATTCATTTCTTTTAGTCGCAACTGTATAGAAAGAGATGATTTTATGCATTCGTCCTGATTCTTTAGATGGATGTGTGTGTGTGTGTGTGTGTGTGTGTGTGTGTGTGTGTGTGTGTGTGTGTGTGTGTGAGTGTGGGTGTGTGTGTGTGTGTGTGTGGTGTGTGTGTGTGTGGTGTGTGTGTGTGTGGTGTGAGTGAGTGAGTGAGTGAGTGTGTGTGTGTGTGTGTGTGTGTGTGTGTGTGTGTGTGTGTGTGTGAAACGTCTAGTTCATATTTTACGTTATAGTCCGGCCAACTACAGAAAACCGCCCTCAAAACCTCCCTAGCCCACATCGGCCCCATCCTCCTTTAGGGCTGTAAAGTCCACACACTATACAATTCACATCCTGAGCATGGCAGCATATCATTAAGAAAAATCAGACCCTTAAAATCAAACATTTATAAAAGCATATATTTATCTAGTAGATAAACCGTTGACATCACAATGGCGGGTAAACCTGGCTCTGTTAAGAGCACCAGACTTTCCTCGTGACTTCTCACTTCCAAAATATAAAATAAACAGATAAATAAATAAATAAATAAATAATAAATAAATAAATGGGGGAAAGCTAACTTGAAATTAAGCTCTTCTTCCTCTAAAGACAAGTACTAGCACCACCAAACACAACGCAACGTCTGTCCCATTTTTTTTCCCTGTGTTTAGGTATCTGCGAATGGTGAAGGCTAGAGGCAGCTCTAACAATTACTGGAATACTTTTGTTACAAAACTTACTTATCCTAAATAAATGTTAGCCAACTCGGAAAAAAAAAAAACGTGGGCACACGATTCACAGGACAAAGTATGACGCGTTTCGACCTGTTAGTCACCGCCTATCTTGCGCTGAAGTGAATGAAGATAAGTGATCGCACTTTCATTTTCGTTGTCCTAATTGTTTCGTGTCTTGCCTAAAGAAGACCTAAGAGGTCGAAGCGCGTCGTGCGTTTTGTCTTGTAAATCGTTTGTCCCACGTTTCCTTTGGCGGTTTGCTAACATTTATTCAAAATGTGTTTAGATTTCCGCCCGCAGTCGCTTCACTTTGCAACTAGATTAAAATATCTTTCATTTGACGTGTAACAGATGTTGCCACACACACACACACACACACACACACACACACACACACACACACACACACACACAGAGAGGAGAGGAGAGAGAGAGAGAGAGAGAGAGAGAGAGAGAGAGAGAGAGAGAATGTAGTCAAATATCGCACCAAATATTCGTTTGCATTTTATGGAGACTTTTTATTGCAGTTTCGTCTAAATACACAGAACACATAAAAAAGAACACACACACACACACACACACACACACACACACACACACACACCATACCGCATGATAACAAGCTAACGCTTTCAATAGATAAAAAACATCTTTCCGTGCAGTCAGTTTTTTTTCGACAAGGTTCTTCCATTCCCCTTCCATTTCCTTTGTTCCACTGACCTCTCAGGTCCTGTGATGGCTTTATCTGCTTTGTCTCGCGTGCTGTTAAAGAATCAGGAGCAGGAGACACATTGTAGTTTGCATGGTAACGGCACATTGGGCCTGGTAAGCTACGTAATTTGTTTGGCCTTTACATGGGAAATGTCTCCGATGTGTCACGTTTTCGCTACAACACTCACACTCCATTTTCACACACACACACACCACGCACGCACGCACGCACACACACACACACACACACACCACACACACACACACACTCTCTCTCACACACACACACACACATACTCACACACACACACACACACACACACACACACACACGCACGCACGCACGCACGCACACACGCAGGCAAGCACATATGAACGCAAGCACGTCTCTCTCTCTCTCTCTCTCTCTCTCTCTCTCTCTCTCTCTCTCTCTCTCTCATAAGAAATGCATTCTCCCTTGGTAACACCACTCCAAGTGAACAAAAAATGTAAAAAACAGGAGGAGGAAAAAATGTACATAATGGATAATGCAAAGAAAAAGAAAAAGGAATTAAGAATAATTGTTTTTCTAAAGAAAACAAAAGAAGCAAAATGAGCGCCCTGGTGGAATGAAAATATATGAAAATAAAAATTTAAAAAAAATGTAAGGAAAAGAACTGTGAATATAATGACAGGAAGTGGCATTGTATGGAGGAAAAGAGATGAAAAGAGGATGAGGGAAGAAGAATGTAACGAAAGGAAAGAGAAGGTAAACAAAGGAAAGAGAAGGTAGAGAAAGGAAAGACAAGGTGAAGAAAGAAACGATAAGGTTAAAAAAAAGGAAAGAGAAGGTAAAGAAAAGAAAGCGAACGCAGAGAAAGGATGAAGAAATGTCAAGAAAGAAACGAGAAGGTAAATAAAGGAATGAGAAGGTAAAGAAAGAAAAAGTAAAGAAAGGAACGAGAAGATAAAGAAAAGGGAAGGAATAAGTAAAAAAAAAAAAAAAAAAGGAAGAAGACTATCAAGAAAGAAACGAGAAGGTAAAGAAGAAAGGAAAGAGAAGGTAACGAAGAAAAGAAGAGAGTGTGAAGAATGGAAAGTGAAGATAAAGAAAGGACGAAGAATGGAAGAAATGCAAAGTAAGTAGGGAACGAAAGATGGATGAAGGCGCGCACAATAAAAGCTTGATATGGAAGGACGTTGTGTGAAAGCGAGGAAAGAGAACGTCTTGCAAGGAAGAAGATGTGTGAGAAAAAAAAAAAGAAAGAAAAAGAAAAATATACATGAAGGAAGATGTACAGATAATGAGGAAAACGCACAATAAAGGAAATGGCGATTTAAAAGGAAAGGTGAATATAAAGAAACCAAATATTACATTCATGTGTACAGCTTGGCCAGTCATTGAGGCTTTATCAGGCCTACCATCTTTTCCAAATCAATGTTGTTTATGGATATTTCAAAGAAAAAAATCCTTCCTTTCAACAAAACGTGTTTCATAATCTTTTTCATAGGTTTGATGGAATATGCCTGACATCATGTACGCTCTAACACTCTATATTGTGTTTTGTACTGAGAGGTGCATCGCCATAAAATACACCGGAATGCTTGTCCACCTTTTCAAAAGATACGAGAAGGTGTAAAAGGGGAAATCTATGTGAAATCGGCACAAAACTGTTTCTTCCTTACGGTCGCTTGTAGCACATGGAAAACAACTCCTTAAGGTTTTGGAGAAAATTTTGAAAACAAACAAACAAACAAACAAAAACAAAAACAACAACAACACAAAAACAGTTTAGCCGTCTACATTCTCTGGTCCATTGCCAGAGGTCTTTGATATAAGTCATAGCTTAAGGTTGCAGACTGGTGATGTACAGAGATTCTGCTCAAGTTTGTTATCAATAGTATGTTTCCTGCGGCTTAAAACAAGGGGGAAAAAGAGAGAAACAAAGGAACAAACAGGAGGTGGGGGAGATTTAAGCTCCTGCGGCAATGGCTTCCAAAGCCGAGAGAGCGTTGGAGTGAATGCGGTTTTCATTTTGAGACCCAACACACAGTTACACAGAAGAACGCGTTGATCCACGACTTTACGCGCTGCGACTAATCTTTGGATTATGACATTCCGCGCTGTAACATCCCTCAGGTAAATTTGTTTATAACCTGAGTGATCTGTTTGATCCTAGCGCACTGATTTTGTTTGTTTGTTTGTTTGTTTGGTTTGTGTGTTTGTTTGTTTTTGGTCAGATTTGCTAAGTGTACAACGGTGTCCACGGAATCATTTTTATGAGGAAGACGCTTGCTGAATAAATATTCTGAGAACGGTTCTGCTATGGATCAGGCCAAAATATTTTTGTAGTAAGCAGAAGAACATACTTGACTTAGCTTGTCGCGTCCAATTTCATGGACCGCAAGCTGTGTGTATTATAGTTTCGCAGAAAGAAAACCGACCATGTGTTTTTGTTAGAATGGTTCTATTACGGACTGGGCCGAAGTTTTGACTGGGTAGAGCGGTGTTTGAACAATGAACAGCATGGGATACTTTTTGGTTTCCTTTCATTTTTTTTTTCTTTGTAATGTTTTCCTTGAGATTAGGACCTCGAAAAACCTTAAACAGTCGTCACACACACACACACAAAAAAAACCACACACACACACACACACACACACACACACACACACACACACACACACACACACACACACACACACACACACACACATATATATATATATATATATATATATATATATATATATATATATATATATATATATATATATATGTGTGTGTGTGTGTGTGTGTGTGTGTGGAGAGAGAGAGAGAGAGAGAGAGAGAGAGAGAGAGAGAGAGAAGAGAGAGAGAGAGAGAGAGAGAGAGAGAGGAGAGAGAGAGAGAGAGAGAGAGTCTGTATGGTACATGTGCGTGTGTGTGTGTGTTGTGTGTGTGGGGGGGGGGGGGGGGGTCCGTATCAAGTACACTTTTTCCTGACAGGACAGAAAATTGTGGACAGTGACCAGGTGACAACCCGATGATGGCCCTTTGAGAAGGGCAAGGGTATAAACGACAACATTTGAAAGGAATTGTTTCTGCTATTGTTGGCTGAAAATTTGATCCTGCTGCGAGAAGTTTTGGGATTGCAGATGCAAATCAAACGATGAGAGAAAAATCCTGCTTGTAGTCTGCAGTTAAAGAGTTAAACATGACAAACAGAACTCTCTCTCTCTCTCTCTCTCTCTCTCTCTCTCTCTCTCTCTCTCTCTCTCTCTCTCTCTCTCATTCAACGAAAGAGAGAAAAAGAAGGGAGATAAGTGATGTCATATCTATTTATCAGCTATCCCATACAGAGAGAGAGAGAGAGAGAGAGAGGAGAGAGAGAGAGAGAGGGGAGAGAGGGAGAGAGAGAGAGATGCTGGTGTGCGACAGAATTGAGCTGGAAGGAGATGAGGACAGAGAGAGAGACAGTGAGACCCGTGCACCAATGCACCAGAGAGCTTATGGGGGGCGAGAAAAGAAAAAACAGGAAAACCAAACCAATGGTGGCGAAAAAAAAAAAAAACAAAAACAAAACCTCATCCCCCCTCCCCTCCCTCGCTGCCCCCACTTCTCGCGCCTTGCTACTGTTGTTGGCTCCCTGAACTCTCATTCCTCTCTGTGACGTAGCATCTCCTCCCTGACCCGTCCTTCCTGTCACTGTTATGGTTCAAGCAAGCAGTGCTTGAGGAGAGAGAGGTCAGCATCGGGTCGTAACAGGACCATGCGTTCAAGAGGACGCTGCATACTGTACTAAGAAGTCCAGTTGAAAAATGTCATTCGAACACTAATGTGTGATTTTTTTCACAGGAGAACTTTCTGTTGATTTTGAAAAAAAAAAAAAGCTTTTGAAAGTCAGGTGCAATCTGCTCTGGGGAAAAAAAAAAAATTAAAAAAAAAAAACGCTTTCATTATCATGGTCTATCCAATTAATCTATCAAATTTGTGTCATTCTTCTTGATTAGAATGCATGATAGAAGACAGCTGGTTTAAAAAGATTTTGAAGCATCTTGGTTATGACCGCAAGATGCCCTATTGGGGTGTCGCACATTAGAGTACTGGATACTTATGGAAAGGCGTGTCAGCTTATGTTCCCAGTGCGTTACTGCAACAAACCGGACCTGATTCAAAGAGGAAACCAAGTGGGGGAGAATGGATTGATACACATCCTCGACGTCAGACTCGAGGGAGGATTTGCATTTCCTCGCTACTTTCCCATCCAAAGTTTATCTCCATCCTCATATCAGAACCCCCCTCCCACCTCACGCCCCCCCCCCCCCCCCCCCCCCCCCCCCCTTTTTTTTTTTTTTTTTTTTTTTCAACTCTTTTCTTTTTCAACTCTACTTCACCTCTTCGTTTTCTCTTTCTGTTTCTCTCTTCTCTCTCTCTCTCTCTCTCTCTCTCTCTCTCTCTCTCTCTCTCATCTCTCTCTCTCTCCCTCTCTCTCTCTCCAGGCGGGCACCTTTCCCAGGAGATGTTAATCAATGTGGTGTACCATCTGAATCACTCAAGAGTAAGTCCTAGCGGGATAATTCCACAGCGCCGCAGTGATCGAAGAATACAGACGCCTTCAGTGTCAGCTTTCTGACATGAAAGAAGAGGAGAGGAGAAGGAGGAGGAGGAGGAGGAGGAGGAAAAAGAGAAAGAGGAGGAGAAGGAAAAGAAGAAGAAGAAGAGAAGTAGAAAAAAAAAATTGTACACGACTCCCTTACCACCTGAATACACCAAGGAGCCCCAGGCGCTGCAAAACAGGACAGGGGAGACAAAGATGGGCAGGCACAAGGGGGAAGGGGGGGAAGGGGTGGAGCTCAGAAAGAAAACCAACAGCAGCATTTTTTTCTTTTTCTTTTAATCTCGAATTATCTTTTTTCCCCTTAGAAAATGGGCACTTGAATGCATGTTTCTTTGTCTTTAGTGCAAGGCTTGAAAAAAAAATGTGTGTTCGTTGTTATTTCATCCTTTCTATCTCAGAGCAACAGGCTAATTCTGGCACGCAGCAGAAGGTCAGGGAAATGAGGGCTAGAGAGAGTGGAAAAAGGAGGGGGGGGGGGGGGGGGGGGTAGTGAATGAATGAGGTCTAGCCCCTTCTATCCCCTCTCTCTCTTACCCTTGCCATATTCTGGATCCATTCTGTTTTCTTTTTAGTCATAGACAGAACACGTCAACGCCTAATACTGTAGACAGCATGCAGGCTGTGCATATTTTCGCGAATGTTTTGCATATGACAGCCTTCCCTCCCTAACCTCTTCCTCCCTACCGAAACTTTCCCGACTCCCCTAATTCCCCCCCCCCCCCCCCCCCCCCCCCCCCCCCCCCCCCCCAACCCCCCCCTCCTCCGCCGCTGTAGCCAGACTTCGTCGATACGTACCGTTTGTTCTTTAGTCGGAAAACGAGAATTCTGCGGGTTATTACATTCCTTCACTACACCCATACTTCAACCATCTTTCCCCCCCTGTAACTTTTACGACATTGTCGATGTCTGAGAACACTTACTCGCAAATCTCCCAACTCTAACCCCCCACCCCCACCCCCCACACCTGGATGAAGCTTTCTGCAATAGAGAAGTATATTGTTGCTCATAGCCCAGCCGACCGCAAAGGGCCATATCAGGGCTGTCATGGCGTTGATGTCAACTCACTAGACATTCAAAAAAGAAATCATTCGCACAACTCTTTAAAATACACTTTCTAAATACACACAGGATGTTTCGTTAAAAATCGTTCTTCCTAAGACGCTATCTGCACCAATAAACTACAAACTAATTAGCATCATATCATAAGCAAGTGGGATACACAAGGAGTGGTGCAGAATCCCATTACACAATACATCACAGATAACGAGCAATTCACCCACAGAACAGAGGCTGGTTTAAAAGAGCCATTCTTTCTCGAGCAAATACAGTCGTCCAAGAGCCACTGGCATAGCCAATCTGCAGGGCCGTACTTACATGTCGTGGGTAACGGGGACATGACCTAAATACCTCGTTGTAAGCTCGAAGGTCCGTTACTTGCGGATCCATATGTCGATAGTAGCCTTTAACCTCGTGGTTTGCAGTGGGTAAGGGTGGGTAACGTACAACGAGGATAAGGCAGGAGTTCGCCCTGGGTTAGATCAAAACCAACATGTGTGCCATCTTGGTGGGTTTTTTTTTTCACTGGTGGAGAAACCTTATCTTTTGGGACAGAAATAATCCATTGGACACGTTCAATGATGACGAACTTCACGCAAAGTTAAGTTTTCGTCGTCACAAACATTTTCCAGCTGATAGACACTCTGGGAGAAGACACTGAATTTGATTTGC
>JADBJO010001973.1:289502-292002 GCA_016801955.1 Conus betulinus | reverse complement strand
TAAGTGATATTAGACGAAGGGAAAGGATTTGGAGAGGGGGGGAGCATGAGGAGGAGGAGGGGTGGGGTGGGTTAACTTGCAATCAAATACAAAAAAAAAAAAAAAAAAAAAAAAAAAAAAAAAGAAAGCATCTTTACAATCTTTACAATACAATAAAAAAAAGGTATGGAAAAGCCCACTTTAAATAACTATTTGAATCATGACACAAACTATAACAAATGTCCCATAGCACTGCGTAGTAAACACTTCGCAAAATCAAAGAACAAAGTAAAATTCTCAAGGATGCTGTCAAGAGAACTTTCAGAAATAGTGTGTGTGTGTGTGTGTGTGTGTGTGTGTGTGTGTGTGTGTGTGTGTGTGTGTGGTGTGTGTGTGTGTGTGTGTGTGTGTGTGCATGCATGCGCGCGCGCGCGATTACACACACCATGTGGGCATTTGTCCTCCCTGAAACTACATCAACAATTGACATAACGTCTTTTCCGGCCGGACTTTGTATAACATGCCACGGATCTTGCAGAAGCATCTCATCTCTAATGCCTGAATCCTCTCAAGTTCAGATTCCAGAGGTCAGGTCTCGCAGGCATCGAGAAATCTGGCAATGACCAAGGAGCGCATCAGTCTGATCTTGGAACTGATTTCGATGTTTCTGTCCTTCCAGATGGATCTCAGTCTGGCTGGCGCTGCTGTCGTGTGCAGCTCTTGGGAAACACTTCAGGTTTTGATCCTTGATCTGAGTCCAAGGGCACTTCAGGTATTCATCCTTGATCTGAGACCAAGAGCTCTTTAGGTATCGATCCTTGAGCTTCATATATAGTGTGTGCTATTAGGTGCTGTTAGGTAGCACTAGGCTAACAACCTAGTTTTGTAAACAAAGGAAGCAACCGGTGCAAATACTTGCAGAAGAAGCCTCTGTTCCTCATCGAACCGAGCTGTGCAAGTCAAAGTCCTAGCAGCAAGACCCCCAGATCAAATCTCGTGGGATACGCCGCGACGCCAGCACTCGATCAGGTGCGTGGGATGGACAATGTATATGGCGGTGTGTGGGGTGGAAAATGTATACGGAGGTGCGTGAGATGGACAATACATATGGAGGTGCGTGGGATGGACAATACATATGGAGGTGCGTGGGATGGACAATGCATATGGCGGTGTGTGGGATGGACAATGTATATGGAGTGGAGTGCGTGGGATGATCAATACATATAGAGGTGCGTCGGATGGACAATGTGTATGGAGGTGCGTGGAATGGACAATACATATGGAGGTGCGTGGGATGGACAATGTATATATGGAGTTGCGTGGGATGAATAATACATATAGAGGTGCGTGGTGTGGACATGTGTATGGAGGTGCGTGGGATGGACAATACATATGGAGGTGCGTGGGATGGACAATGTATATGGAGTTGCGTGGGATGGACAATATATATGGAGGTGCGTGGGATGGACAATGTGTATGGAGGTGCGTGGGATGGACAATATATATGGAGGTGCGTGGGATGGACAATGTGTATGGAGGTGCGTGGAATGGACAATACATATGGAGGTGCGTGGGATGGACAATGTATATGGAGATGCATTGGTTGGACAATGTGTATGGAGGTGTGTGGGGATTTACAATTACATATGGAGGTGCGTGGGATGAACAATATATATGACGCTGCGTGGGTTGGACAATGTATACGGAGGTGCGTGGGATGGACAATGTATATGGAGGTGGTGGGAAGGACAATGTATAATTATGGAGGTGCGTGGGATGGACAATACATATGGAGGTGCGTGGGATGGACAATACATATGGAGTGCGTGGGGATGGACAATACATATGGAGGTGCGTGGGGATGGACAATACATATGGAGGTGCGTGGGATGGACAATACATATGGCGGTGCGTGGGATTGACAATACATATGGAGGTGCGTGTGGATGGACAATACATATGGAGGTGCGTGGGATGGACAATACATATGGAGGTGCGTGGGATGGACAATACATATGGAGGTGCGTGAGATGGACAATAGATATGGAGGTGCGTGGGATGGACAATACATATGGAGGTGCGTGAGATGGACAATAGATATGGAGGTGCGTGGGATGGACAATACATATGGAGGTGTGTGGGGATGGTCAATGTATAAGGCGGTGTGTGGGATGGACAATGTATATGTTTTCTTCGGTGATAGCCGCTGGCTCTCCACCTTTGGGGACAGGCATCTGAACACGGTCGGTCAGGGGATTCCCGGTACCTTAGCGAGTCACTGACACTGCGGGCCATCTATCGGAGCGAGAGAGATGACGTGGTCATCCACTATGAGAGAGAGAGAGAGAGAGAGAGAGAGAGAGAGAGAGAGAGAGAGAGAGAGAGAGAGAGAGACAGACAGACAGACAGACAGACAGACAGAGGTATAGACAGACAGAGACAGAAAGAAAGGCAGACAGAGAGACTGAGACAAAGAGATGTGATCCAGCACATTGGGCATTAGCTCAAGAAGCACCAACAT
>JADBJO010001973.1:269502-272002 GCA_016801955.1 Conus betulinus | reverse complement strand
AAAAGAGACAGAGCTCAGAGCTCAAAAACAAACAGGACGAAGTTAATTGCAAAAAGTAACGCGACTTTAGACGGAAATCTAAACAATTCTTAAGAAGTTTAAGTACCATCTCCGCCAAACATGAACAAACGAATCACAAAACACTGCGCCTCTCGACCTCTTCTCTCTTCTACAGGCAAGACAAACGACACTCAGGACAACGAAAATAAAGAATGTGCAATCACTTATCTAATCAAATTCGGCACAAGTCGGAATTTACATGCATTAGGTTCTGTTCAGGTTCTTTGTGATTAAAATCCACCCACATTTCGTTGCCTTAAAGGGCAAAAGGTCTCTAACGAAATCAATTCGAATTCTGAGAAAAAAAAAAAAAAAAAAAAAAAAAAAAAAAAAAAAAAAAAAAACACGCACCAAAAATAGAAACACCTGATTGGTTACAGAGAAGATGCATCGTTTTCACTCTCGACTACGGCGTTCTCCCGTTCCGTCACCGTTGCGCAAGCCTGCAACCGTCCCGGAGTGCTGGTGCTTTGGGGGGTCATACATTATTTGGGGTCAACTATTTCGCCGTGTCCATTTGTCACCGTGTCTGTGTGTCCCCGTGTCTGTGTCACCGTATTGATATATATATATATATATATATATATAGATATATATATACATATATATATATATATATATATATATATATATATATATATATATATATCTCTCTCTCTCTCTCTCTCTCTCTCTCTCTCTCTCTCTCTGAAGAGAAGAGGGAGTATGGCTGCCTTGATGGCGGGATAAAAAAAAAACCGGTCATACACACAAAACTCCACTGCCTGTCTATACAGGCAGTGTCCGCAGAGTATCAGTCTGCGTACGCAGAAAGAAAGAAAAATATGCCTAATTCAGGCGACGGACATGTTGCGACCTGATGAAATCACAGAAGTTTCCAAAGATCAAAGACATCATGAAATTGTTCCTTTCAGGTGAATCTCAAGAACCTCAAAGTGAACACAGGGCAAGATCTGGACCACTACTAGCTACTTATAATTATACAGTTGTCCGGAAAACACACATATTATATGCCACATGTCACTTCAATACAAGTCAGAACCGAGATTAGTTCTGTGTGCTTGTTTTGTGTTTCCGAACGGAATGTAGCTCTTTGCTCTCGTTTCAGTCCAAATACTTGATTATCGTCAGCACATTTCCATCCCATTTACCTCTCGTAACCCTTATATTGTCAATCATGACCTCCTGGGAGTAGGTTAAAAAACAGCTGATATAAAAAAGTGTATCAGAATCTCTCTTCTCTCTCTCTCTCTCTCTCTCTCTCTCTCTCTCTCGACAGATATGGGAATCCAAGATTAAGAATAGCGACAGATTTAAAATTCTTTTGCTCTTTCAAATTACTTCCACACCGTGAACAATACTTATCAATAATAACCATTAATAAATTTCGATCAGCACTCACCGGATTCAGATTAGGCATAAATGATTTAAAGATAAATAGACGCTACAGAAAAATGATTCTGAGGATATGTGTGACGTCAACGTAAAGTATGACGTCAACTTAAAATGACATAGGTTTTAAATCGTCGTTTTCTCCGTAGTGATACTATGTGGAGAGGCTGACTTTTAAGTCAGTAGTGCGTCGATGTTCAATGTGTATGTGCATACTTTGGATGACGGTACCAGTGAAATATGTACCAGGAAACTGATTTGTTATAAATTGTTGTGAAGGCTGTGTCGCCGAGAAAGACTTAAAACTCCTGCAAGAAAATTTACGTGCGCTAATTGTACCACCTCATGTGTGTCGGTGGGCTGGGTTTATTGATGTGAACATTGTAATATCAATACACGGAGAAGTTAGTTAATTTTTTTTTTTATCAACTACACGTCGAATCGAAGTTTATTGTGTTCTATGGAACTTGCTGCTGAAATCGTGTTCGCCGGGGATTCAATGGTTTACTGTGCCTTGTGAATCTGCAGTTCTTCTTCTATGGATTGCTTTGCATTGTGGATCTGCGGCTCTTCTGCTATGGATTAATGTGCTTTGTGAATGTGAATCTGCGGTTCTTCTTCTGATAGTTCAACGTAATTTATTGTGCTTGCTGTGTGGAGAACATGTTTCTTCTTCTTCGTCGTTTGTGTTGTGTTTATGAACAGCCGTGCTTATTGTGTGGGGACCTTGGTTATCCTTCTTTGCGTTCTTTTAGTGTTGTAGACTGTGGCTTGAGTACTGTGGAACCGAGTGTGTTGACTGTATATGTGAGACACTGTGGACGGCGCCGGCGAGATCTGTGAGTGATATCAAGATATGTAATATAAACGCTGATATCTGATAATTGAAGTTCCTATGTATTGATAGCTTGATCTATATGCTATGTAGTGACATATGTTGATTTGTACCAGTTCACATGAATGTATATTTTGATGGTTCAGGCAGCATAAATTATTACACGCATCCAAACTTTTGAGAACAGGAGTCAGACAGCAAAACACGCACCGC
>JADBJO010001973.1:257002-264502 GCA_016801955.1 Conus betulinus | reverse complement strand
ACGATAGAGGAAGAGAACCAGGGCCTATTAAGAGAGGCTGGTCAGTGTGAAAGACGCCAGACGTCCCTACAGGAAATGCAGCTCCTATTGAATTGATTGATCTACCGCCTTCTACACTGCTGACATTAAAAAAAAAAGAAAAAAAAAACAAAACAATTAACGCAGTCTATATTGTTGACATTCAAAAATATAATTTTTGAAATATGTGTACATAATGTTTCTTTCTTTTTGAATAATTCTCTCTCTCTCTCTCTCTCTCTCTCTCTCTCTCTCTCTCTCTCTCTCTCTCTCTCTCTCTCATCCAGTTCCTCTGGTTCTCTTTCGTCTCTCATTTCTTCTTTTTTTTTTCTTTGCCCCAGCTTTACATCCATCCGTCCAAAACTCTCTCATATATTTTTCGTTCTTTCATCCATCTTGTCCTTCTTGCACTTCCTCCCTCTCTCTATTCAGAACAAAACTGACAATATTTGTTAATTATATCCCGTACGTATTTCTTCAGTTATTTCAGACATGATTTGTTAATGATATCCCGTATTTTATTCTTTCATTCTGTTTATTTTTTTTATGTAATTTGTCACGGGATACCATCGCCTGGTCACAGGTTGGACTGTCGTCATTAAAAGACAACGTATTTCTTCGTTTGGAACAGGATGGCAGCGGTGTACGTCTGTGCATTTCGGTGAAAAACAGAAAAAAAAGACAGTTGTAAAATGACGTGACTGCAGGCGCAAGTTGAAACAGATTTTTTGAAAAGGTATTTGAAATGGGACAAAACACGCGGGACCTCTTAGGTCGGAAGTGACAAAACGAGGGGACAACGGAAGTGAAGAACGAGCAAACACTTATCTTGTCAAACTCAACCCAAGATGGGCGTTGAATCTTGCGCCCGTTCATCGCCCATCTTGCGCCAAAGTTGACCAGATAACTGATTTAGTATCATTGTCCTGAGTGTTGTTTATCCTGCCTGACGAAAACCTAAGAGGTCGAAACGCGTCGTAATTTGTCTTGTAATTCGTTTGTCCGTGTTCTCTGGCGGCTTTATTTCAAGTAATTCAACTTTTTCTTCAGAAAAGGTTTACCAGCGACCGTCTCTCTTAAAAAAAATGCTATCAAAGGTTACAAGTAAATGTCTTACCTGCTGGTTACATATTGAAATTAAAACTTATGAACAAATTATTCTTTGATTTCTTCAGTTGCATGGAAAAAAAAAAAACACTATCAACGCATGTGATTCAAATGCAGCTTTAAGTCTACACAGACGGCAAATTCTCAGCTAGTGGTTTAACAAGTGGCATGGCATCGAAATAACCAGTGTAACGCAGAAAGTTTGTTCTACAAACACAAACAAACAAACAAAACAAAAAAAAAAGCGGTCAAGCTATCTTTCCTATATTTAGACACTCACATCACTTCAATCATGCATCAGTCATTGCTTTGAAAAAAAAAAATCCAGCCAACATACAAAGCGTCAAATCACCTGTGTATCGAAATCCCTATTTCACAAAGAAGATTGAATTGAATTCATTCACTGTATTTGGTATTTTTTACATTTAAAACGGTGTGCTTGCTGGGGTCTGTGATATCATAATGGGCAAAAGATGGCGTGGCCAATATGGCTAAAATAACAGATACACTTTCTACACATTTACCAAGGGAGGCCCAAGAGATGTTGATAAGTTCGAGAATCACAACCTCAGCCTCGCAATAAATGCAGTTTGTACAAGAAACATTCCTCTAGCGGGGCTGGCACAATGACACGCTTGAACTTGTGCCAGATTTTCTGAATGAGTGTGACAACCTGGGTTGGCCCGGAGACAAAACACCTCAGAAGATCGTTAGACGACTGATGAGTCTGCAGAGCATTGAAAACCTCATTTGAACTTTCATAAAATAAAGGGTGACCGCCGGTGAATTATCAATATCAAACTGCAAATTCTTCTGTTACAAACGGGTGAAAAATATGTCACCAACATCTGCCGATCTAAGCTTCGGTGGTAAATTGAAGATTAATATCTACCTGTCCTTCTATGATAAAAAATGGTGACTGTGAATCATCAATGTCTATTGGTCTAAGTTTCCTAAACAAACTGCTGTAAGCCTGTCCGTCATCAATGACACACTGCCCACGAACAGTAAGAGGGTGACAGCACGTCACAGATGCATCGTTCCTGGTGATCTTTGGAACTGTGCAAAGTCTGCAGAGAATGGTGATCTTCATGATTGCTTGAAAGATCAAAAAAAAAAAAAAAAAAATGAAGACGTTTACAAGCCACCCGTCCTGGTTGTTGTCACTGGTAGGTCAATTTTATACTCTGGTCTTTCTTATTCCCCTTTAACCTCCACCACCCTCTCCTCCTGCCAACTCTTTGTAGTGCCTCGTTCCCATTCTCATGAGCCACACATGAAAAGATCAAGCTAAAAATCTCTTTTGTCAAAGTATATTTCACTCGTTGACAGGCTCTGCGATCTTCGTGAGCGTTGACGTTCCTTGTATGACAAAATGTCTGCCTCTAAACTTTCGACATTTTCCACTTTTGGTGAACTCTATTCCATCTGTCTGGAGTCTGGTCTTTTGATGTTGTCCCTCCATTGCCTCCGTCGACTGATCGCTTCTTACGCGTATGTATTCATGAGTTTTTTTTCTGAACAAATTCATGGATGTAAGATGCCCGCATTTCTTTTTTTATCTTCAGACTTGTCCTGTCAATTTGGAGAGTCCAGGATTTCGATTTTTTTTAGGGTTTGTAGATTTCCTGACCAGTTCCGTTTGATGTTTCTGAAACATCAACCCACAGTCGTTCTTGTCTTCTCTACCAGCGTGCTCTACTATGGATAAAAATTGTTCAAAGGATCATAGCTGTTTAATGCTGAACAATTAAGTAGTGGGGGAAAACAAGTGCAGGTTAACAATTCTTCCATCATTATAGTAATGATTTGGCAAAGATTAGAAACTGAGAGGAAAAAAAAAAAATTGAAGATGAAATAAATGGGAAAATGTATATCATAAATATGAAAACCCCTTCACTAGCTGCATGAGGAAACTATCGCAATCCGTCCCGAAGACAGATCTGTATGTGTGGCCTACTCCGAGGCCTTTCGTCCGCTGGATCGGACTCGTCAGGGAGACACGGCTGATTGTGTCTGTGACTCTTGGCGTCAGATAGAGACACACCACAGTCCATAATTCTGTGGTGTTCCGACCGCCAAGGGTTCGAAAAAGAATGCAACAGCACCCCCCAAAGCAGCCAGCGAAAGGTAGCAAATTAAACAAAACGAAAGTTTGGAGAGGAAAAAAAAGTTGTTGAAACTAAAAAAACGATCATAGCTGTTGTTCATTAGTTTCTTCCTTCAAGGCAGCTTGACGCTTGCGTGGTGTTTTGACGGAAAACAAAACTCCTGTACTTTGAAGTTCAGTGGATGTAGAATCTTTACTCAGTTAAATCACATAAGCTGGGGAGAGAGAGAGAGATAACAAATACAATCTTTACACGGCTTTTGTCACTGTCCAAAACCTAAAAATATATACCTCAGTGTCGACAAGATCCAAATATCATTCTTCTATTGCAAAGGAAATCTTGCTTATTTGCAGTTTTTTTTTAATTTAATGTTTTAGCACCGTGTGACGTACTCTTCCTATATATAATATTTAAGAAATAAAATCATTTTGTATAAAAAGAAAAAAATCTACTCTCTGTAACTTATTGCAGCTTTCAAGCACTTTCTATGATTTACAGAACTATTCTGTGCCATTGTTGTCTCTACATATGTCATCATGTAGAAAGAACTTCTCGTGCCACAATGCTATAACTTATTAGCTGCCTCCCCCTCCCTCCTCCCCTTCACCCTTCGTCCAGCCCCTGTAATTCTAGGTCCGACCCATTCCCCCTCCACTCCTCGTTTCCCGTTATCCCACTCCCTGTTTCACTTTGGCTCCCTTTGAATCGTGACATGGCTTCATTTTGTCATAAGGTTGCATCTCTCACTTTGGCTCCCTTTCAATCGTGACATGGCTTCATTTGGCTATACTGTTGCATTGAAAACGTAAGAATGCGACTGTTCAGCACAACCATCATTCCACTGTAACAAGACCAACATGTTAAAGAGTCGTTATGCCCATTTGGAGAGAAAATCAGATGACAACTGTAAATTGTATAATGAGCAAGAACACAGACAGACACACTGAACACGTTTTGCATATTACAGGTTAAGTACAAAAAAAAATATGTCGATGAAACCTTACAAAACTATACAAAGCAAACTCGATCTGCTTCTAACATGAAGACTGAAGATGACTTGATGAAATGCGTCTGGAAGAAGAAAACAGCTCACTTATATGAACCATTCTGCCAGGGAACAATTAAGTCTCATCACCTGTTAATGGAATGCCCTATGCGTGCCTGCGCCAAATGTGTGAACATAGTGCAGGCTTCCAGTGATGGTGCAGGATTGCTCCCAGCTGCTTTGTTCGGCAGTTGAGGACAGCACTTCCCTGGGTCCTGCCCGTACCTTCGGGTGTATTTATTCAATTTTTTCCTCTTCAGAATGAAGACGGCTTTATGAACTGCGTCTGGAAGAAATAATGTGAACCATCCACTGTGTCTGACGTCTGAAGAAATCTTAACGGTGCAAACACTCTTTTGGCGAATTATACCACCGTGACCCCGACTGTTGCGATGTTAGTGCAAGGTCTGAGCAATAAAATGGATTTATCTGATAGTACCCTAGTTAGCCAGCACTTATAATCTGACCATGACAATGTTGACACAGGTTACAGAAATGACATTGATTACGTGCTTCATGTCCCCAACTACATTGTTGTTATTGTCAGTCTGTAGCAACATTACGGTACGCTACAGAAAAGACACTGGTCTAGCTGTGTCCAAAAGAGTGATCTGAAATTACACTAGTTGCTAACAAGGCTTTCTATCGCAAATTGAATTTCCAGTCATCATTTATTCATCTGTTCTTCATTCTAAATGAAAAGGAGAAACCATCTGTGAGTATATTGATACCTGAAGTTAGACCTTGTCTCCCAAAAATAGAAAACGCCTACTCACTCGTAGCTTTCTACAGCCATCCAGCCATCTTCCTCGGCAATGCCGTCTCTGACTGCGTGAACTTTCGATTTAGATCACGTGACCACGGGACGTACCCAAGTCACGTGACCGAATCAGTGAAGCGTACACCGGGGCAAGGTGTAGCGGCCCCGGTCCCCGATCAACTGTGAGTATCAAGCGGCTCATGTTTTTGCCTGAGATAAACGTCTGAAAACGTAGGCCTACTGATGCCTCCTAAACATTAGTGAAGACAAATTGGGCTGAAGGAGACGTCAGAGAATACCTACGATGAGTTCAGTGCAACAGGACTTAAAAGAATGATACTGCTAAAAGATTGTCCGAATAGATTTACCTTCAAACACACACACACACACACACACACACACACACACACACACACACACACACACACACACAGAGAGAGAGAGAGAGAGAGAGAGAGAGAGAGAGAGAGAGAGAGAGAGACGAAGGGTATTACACAAAGGGGAAAATGCCATGAAAGGAACTTTGCTTGGAACAATGGACAGTTTGCATGCAAATCACAGCCATCTCCCCGCTCTTGAATCCTCTAAGCACGTTAAAAAAAAGGGGATAAGGCCATCTCTGAACAGAGAGAAGATGACAAGAGAGACATGACACGGAAGAAAAAAAGTAAGATACTGTCTAGGGACCAGGGGGAGAATGTTTGGAGCAGACTGATGATGGTACGGTGTTAGAGAGGAAAAAATAATACTTTAAGTAAGCCACTACCACACTTCCAATGTCCTTGATATTTCGTAATCCCACAGACTTGCAGCTACTAACCGAATTCTACATATGCTGAGCTGACGGTTGTGATGTTGAAAGAGATAATGGGTGAATCGATTTTTGTCTGTATCCACCAATCAAACGGTTTAGCACTATATTCTAAAGGAGTCGTGCATTCGTCCGTGTAGGGCCATTGAAACGTTACGTATCACTTAATTTATTCATCTATCAATAAAAAACGGATATGTACAGATTTACTCCATTATAGTGTGTCACTTCGTTAATGTTTTGACATGCGATAAAATAATAATAAAAATCAACCAAAAACATAACAGTATAACGAAGATGAAGACATATTACACACCAGAGGTATTGCAACTAGCTTAAAAGAAAATTCAACTGACGGCGAAGACTACATTTAGCTTTCCACATTAGATTTATTACCAGGGGTTGGGAAACAAGTGTGTGTGTGTGTGTGTGTGTGTGTGTGTGTGTGTGTGTGTGTGTGTGTGTGTGTGTGTGTGTGTATGCTTGCTTGCGTACGTGCGTGCCTGCGTGTGTGTGTGTGTGTGCGTGCGTGTGTGTATGTGTGTGATATTCCACTGACGTCACAAATTATACTTACTTAACTCACGAGATGTTTTACCAAGGGAAATGTGTGTGTGTGTGCGTGCGTGCGTGCGCGCGTGTTCAAAGAAAAGATGTAGTACCACAGAGCATTACATAGGACAGGATGCAAGGTGGTGCACTCTGACAGGCGCAACGTTGCTGTTAAGGTGTAAATCACAGCTAACTCTCCGACACCTGTCTCCAGCCAGGCAGGTGAAACAGCGGGCAAAAACCCGTGGTGGGCAGAGTAACAACATAATTAAAGAGATAAAAGGATGAAGACTGTTTAGGGACCTCTCCACGTCTATATTCTTAATGCCATTCTGTCAGGATCACTGGCATTGGCTTAGGGGGCCGGAATAGCTCAGTTGGTAGAGCACCGGACTCGTAATCCAAGTGTTGCGGGTTCGAATCTCCGCCGTGCCGTTTCGGTACAGAGGGATTTTTCCCTTGGAGTTAACATTGGTTCCGACTCCATTTCCCACACAGTCCTTCGAATGAGACTATAAACCGAGGTTCCGTGTGTGAACGCACGCATAGCATCTTGCACACACGTAAAATCCATCACGAACTTTCGGAAGAGAAGGCCAGTTTGGCCGTTGGTATGGATGACACGTTACACATAGCGTGCACCTTCCCGGAAGATGAAGAATGGCTGCCTTAATGACGGGATAAAAAAAGGTCATGCACACAAAACTCCACTCCCTTTGTTGGGTACATGGGGTTAATACTTGCCTGTCCATGTAGGGAGTGTCCGCGGGAGTATCGGCCTGTGTACGCAGAAGACTGGCATTGGCAAATTCATTGGGAGCGACGTCGGCCTGACGTGATGGTGTCTTCCAGAGGGTGTCCCTCACGCTGGCCCCGCAGCCTAGCAATTGTTACTGTCACCTGGGGGCTACATAGGTAGTGTTCTGTGTATGTTGGATACGAACAGACACCGCTGAACACCACGGAAGTGACTCGGCAGCAGCGCAGTGCCTCCTCTGGTGGGTTTCGTCACGACGACTTGACATCGGCGGCCGCTCATGTTGATTGTCTGGGAGGTGGGGAGTGGGGGGCGGGGGGTGGGGGGTGGGGGTGGGGG
>JADBJO010001973.1:239502-252002 GCA_016801955.1 Conus betulinus | reverse complement strand
TTTGTGACGCATGAGGCAGTCAAGGTGTTCCACTGTGCACAGTCCCCAGCCAGTCTGGTAGTGTCACTCCATTCTCTATCAACGAGTCGGAGGTCTCTCTCCACTGTCTGTCGCCAGCTCATCCTGGGTCGTCCTCTTTTTCTCTGGCCTTCTGGAGTCCATTTATGGCCTGGTTTGCGGTTCTTGAACACGGTAATCTTAAAACATGACCCAACCAGTGGTAGTGCCATCTGCAGACGATGGTTGACACGAGGAGCTGTTTGGACCTCTCGCTGACATCTTAATTTGATATAAAGTCTGCCCGTTTGATGCCCAACATCTTACACAGACACACTGAATATCAAAGGCGACGAGTCTCTTCTCCTCAGTGGCCTTTAGTCGCCAGGTTTCACAGCCATATAACAGAACTGAAATCACATTGAAGTTATGAAATTTCAGTTTGATTCCAAGGGAGAATTTCTTACTGTTCCATATTTTGTTCAGCTGATTGAATGTGATGTTGTCTTCCCAATATGACACTTCAGTTCATGATAGACAGCTCTCATGTCGTTGCAGTTGGCAGCTTCTTCGGCATCTTCTGCTTTCTTATCCAGCCAATCCCTTCTATCTTTCTGGGCATTTCGCTTCACCTGCCTGTCCTTCTCGACGTGTTCCTGGTAGTATGCTGCCTGGTCTGAGGAGCAGTAATGTCTCTTCTGATGGAGTTCTTTCCTCTCTGCTATCAATTTCCGTGTGTCACCACTGATCCAGGATTCCCGCAGTAACTTCTTAAACCCTAGGATTTCTTTTCCAGCTGTTGCCATGGCATCCTTCATCTCTTCTCACCATTCTGTCGATTCTAGCATTGTTTCAGTAAGGCTGAATACCTGTTGCTCAGGAAAGCTTGGAACTGGGCCTCTGTCGTGGGATTCTTCAATTTGCTTGTATAGAATCACTTGGACGGTGTCTCTTTCTTCTTTCCTCTCTTCAGCTTGATCTTCAGCTTTGTTATCACGAGATGAGGGTCACTGCACACGTTTCTAAAAATTCCCAGTCTTTATTGTCGCAAATTTGGAAAACAAACACATAAATGCTCTCTAATTTACTCACGTGTGTGAGCGTGTGCACATGCCTGTTTGTATGGGCATGAGCGCTCGCACATGCACACACATACACGCCAACCCCCCCCCACTCCACACACACACACACACACACACACACACACACACACACACACACACACACACACACACACACACACACTATCTATCTATCTATCTATCTATCTATCTATCTATGTATCTGTCTATCTATCTATCTATCTATCTATCTATCTATCTATCTATCTATCTAAATAAATGTCTGTCTGTCTGTCTATCTACCTACCTATCTACCCTCTCTCTCTCTCACTCTCTCTCTCTCTCTCTCTCTCTGTTTAAACTATGTGTCTCTTTATCTTTCCTCGTGGTTCTTTAGCTGTGTGAACCTTTCACTATGTGTTGAAGAAAAAATACCAAAAAGAAAACCAAAAAAAAAAAAAAAGAAAAAAAAAGAAAAAAAGAAACCGAAGTGAGTAGACAGAAAACAGACCATTGCAACCACACTAGAAATGGTGAACACACATCAGGGACTTGTTCTAACATCATTCTCCTGATGTGTTTACAGATAACGCAGGGGACGGGGGGTAAATCCAGAAGGGAAGGGGGGGGGGGGGGGGGGGGGGCTGTGATGATGGTCATGGAAGAGTCAAGCCCAGGGTAAGCCATTGCAGGACATGCAAAAGGAAAAGATGCAAAGAGCTGACCTTTTCCCAATCTGTCACAATGTGCAGTTTATATGCTTATCACAGCTGATTTTGCGCTTCTGAAGCCAAACGGACACACGAGACAAAAAGGATAAACCCGTCAGCAGGGCTTAGAGCAAAGATAAAGGGAGAGATCAACTGAATTGAGGGGCACGACCGTTTAGAGAATAGAGCGACAATTTTCGTGCGAGCTGAATACGGGTTTGTTGGAGAGCAGATAAATTAATGAAACTGTAAAACTATGAAAACATTGCAAGGTTTCTTGAGAATTGTCCAGCGTCTTTAATGTCGCCATATTGAAAAAAAAAAGCAGACATGCTCTCAAATGTGAGCATTTGTTAAGCTTGAGGAGATTTTAAAACAGTTAATAAGTTTCAGGAAACCTAAGAACTTTTGCTAAACATAACGAATTTGCAGAATATGTGCTAGGTTTGGGGAAATTTCAGAATAATTGTTAAGTTTGGGGAGATTTCAGACTTCCTTATTTCTAGATAATTAGTATGTTTAGGTTACATTTAGGTTTAAGCCCATTTCCATCTTTGGTGTCATGCATACAAGGATACCAGGTCAAGAAAGGTTACTTTATGAGCTGATGTGTGAGTTCGTCTCTTGTTCGCTCTTACAACGAGGTTTTACAACACACATGATTTTTTGCAAAAAGACGAATATCTTCTTTTTAAAAAAATTATTTTGAGAGATGAATAGCTCTTTTATCAATTGTCCTCTACATATCTTTGGGGAAGGAGTTCATAAATTTCGGTATAGAAAAATCTTTTTCAAAACATGGAATCGACTGCAGATTCCTTTGATAAACGCCTTTCCGTCCAGTCCAGAATTTCTCTGCCATTTAGTGAAGTGGCAGGAACTGATATCTCATCTCGAAGGTGCGTTGTGAAGAAATCTACTAAAATCTTGAGTAAAGGGCCCCTGTATTTTCAATTCGTGTTCAAGCATGTTTTCTGCTGTTGTGATTTCATTCCGCTTAAGATCAAAATAAAATGAATCAGTAAAGACTCAAAAGTTTTAGAATTACATGACAACTCACACACACACCCCCCCTTTTCAAATGATTATCTTATATTATTTTGGGGGCCTTTGCATATTTCTAGAGAAGGGGTTTAAGATTCGTATTCTAGTGTTATATTCTCTATCCCCAATTTTTCTTTCCTCTTTCTCTTCCACTCCTTTCACATCTGTCTCTGTCTCTGTCTCTCTCTCTCTCTCTCTCGCTCTCTCTCTCTGTGGCTCTAAAACGAGAATAAATTATCTTGAGTCTTGAGACTTGAGTGTTGAGTCTCTCTCTCTCTCTCTCTCTCTCTCTCTCTCTCTCTCTCTCTCTCTCTCTCTCTCTATATATATATATATATATCTCTATCTATCTCTATATAATCTATATATATATATATATATATATATATATCTATATATATATATATATATATATATATACCAAGCCATTGACTTAATTATGGAGGAATTGTTGTCTTGCACTCGGTCCCCCCCCCCACCCACCCCCACCCACACCCCCCACACCCATCACACACACACACACACTAGACACAGAGAGAGATCTTGACTGATTGCTCTTTAATACTCAAGAACGAGAGAGATTTTGAGTAGATCGTTTATATAATACTCAAGAACGAATAGAGAGAGTAGAGAGAGAGAGAGAGAGAGAGAGAGAGAGAGAGAGAGAGAGAGAGAGAGAGACAGAGAGAGAGACAGAGAGAGAGAGAGACAGACAGACAGAGACAGAGTTCAACAACGTAGATTCTCATTCAACTTCTCTTCACTAGGAATATACATAATCCTTAATACAGACCAGATCAAACAACAACAAAGTGGTAGTCTGTAAACGCTACAGATCTGGAAGGAAAGCTTACCGCCATTTGCTTTCCCATGCACTGCAGGCAGCAACGTCCCGTGATTGGTAGTCAATCTTTGAGCAATTCACACTCTCCGATGTCTTCACAGACTGGTCGTTAAAGTGATTGCTGGTCATCACGCCTTCAGACAGAAACATGCCGAGGAAACGGCGGCAGACTTCTGGGGGAAGGCAGGTTGGCGTGTGGCCGTGTAGATCACCCTTAATGCTATCCCTATCTTCACATTGATGTGATTGTCATTCTCGTCTGAGACGGTAACTTTTTGTGTATGCTTTATATTTAGTTGATGTGTCTGATCGTTTTTTGCATCAGTGGTACTGTAAGCCACCAAACATTCGAGGTTTTGATTCAATTCTCGGAATTAGCTATTACATTCCTTTCTTTACATATTCCTCTGTCCCTCATTCCAGTCTGTGGCTCCCACCTGCCCCTCCCCCCCCCCTCCCCCCCCACCCCCCACCCCCACCCCCGCCCAGCCCCGGTCATTGTGTGAGTGACTTTATTTCATTTAATTTGGTTTTCTTTGCTACATTTTATCTCCTGATTTCTTTTCTGTGTAGTTACTTACTGACTTTGGGAAGCATTAGTTTCTGCTCTGGTTTTTCACCTCTCTCCTACGTTTGATTTTTGTTTTCTGAATTGTCACTGAGGTACCTTAAGTGAAACGATTATAGCTTTTGACAGACCAGTTGACAGTCGTGGGTTAAATCACTCGTGGGGCTGATTATCTGCGACTTGAAAACGGCCTCCGCCCATCCTAGCTGTACCGTCTCTGCCCATCCTAGCTGTACCGTCTCTGCCCACCCTAGCTGTACAGTCTCTGCCCATCCTAGCTGTACAGTCTCTGCCCACCCTAGCTATACAGTCTCTGCCCATCCTAGCTGTACAGTCTCTGCCCACCCTAGCTGTATAGTCTCTGTCCACCCTAGCTGTACAGTCTCTGCCCATCCTAGCTGCACAGTCTCTGCCCATCCTAGCTGTACAGTCTCTGCCCATCCTAGCTGTATAGTCTCTGCTCTGCCCATCCTAGCCTCACAGTCTCTGCCCATCCTAGCTGTATAGTCTCTGCCCATCCTAGCTGTACAGTCTCTGCCCATCCTAGCTGTACAGTCTCTGTCCACCCTAGCTGTACAATCTCTGCCCATCCTAGCTGCACAGTCTCTGCCCATCCTAGCTGTACAGTCTCTGCCCATCCTAGCCTCACAGTCTCTGCCCACCCTAGCTGTACAGTCTCTGCCCCCATGCTAGCTGTACAAACGGGTACCTGATTCAGTTTGGGGGCAGGTTAAGGTGTTGGGATTGAAGGGTTGAACTTCCATTCAGATATCAGTGAACCAACAACAATCAAACGCCCCTGTAGCCATTAAAGTATAGGACTTGGTGATTGAGACCCAACGATGATTAATTTCAGAGATGACAACACCTCGAAGGCCTACTTGTGCGCTCCCAACGCGCCCACACTTTTAACATGAAAGTATCACAGCCTGACCCACAGACACATTACCCTAGGGCATCATCGAATCGACAGACAGTTTACGTGAAGGGCAAATTACATGACAGTCACTAGCCTATAACTGTCCACGAACTGTCCACGAGAGAGAGAGAGAGAGAGAGAGAGAGAGAGAGAGAGAGAGAGAGAGAGAGAGAACACGTGGCAGCCTGTGATTCAAAAACCTCCAACTGCCCACTTTTCCGTTTGAAAAGATGACACTCCACGCCTATCTATGCTTCCACGAAAATGTGTCAGAACTGTGAGTCAGAAATGTTTACCTTTCTTGCAACCATGTTCAATTCATGACAGTCTTTGAATCACCAATGTCCGCCTGTCTAAGCTTCCATGCTAAAATAGTGAGAGTGTGAGTCACCAGTGTCTGCCTACCTATGTTTTTATTTTAAAATTGTGACAGTCTGTCAGTCTAAATTCCCACTGCCCACGTACAGTAATAGGGTGGAAGCAAGTCACAGACACATCGTTTCCAGTGAGATCTTTGGAATATTGCACAGCCTGCAGTGAATGGCATTCTTCTTGACAGCGCGAGCCATTCAAATACCGTGAATGTATATAAGATGTGTACATGCACAAAATGCAAATAAGATGATTACATTGCTGTCATCGATGGGGCTGGTATAACATGAAAGTCTCAAATCCTTCTTCCTCCTTATCCCCCATTACAACCCGTCTACTGCCTTTAAACTCGATACTCTCAATCTCCGTCCTCATCAACCAATCATGAAAAGACCCAGCTGGGTAAGCTTTTTGTCAAAGGACATTGGCACACATTGACTGGCTCTGTGATCTTTGTGATTATTGACGCTCCACATACGGTAACGTGTCTGCCTCCAAACCATCGGTATTTTCCATTTACGCTGTACTCCGTTCCATCTGCCAGGAGTCTAATCATTTGACGTTCTCCCTTCATTTGCCTCCGTAAACTGTTCGCTTCTTACACGTATGAATCCACGACGTTTTCCGAGCACTTTCATGTACATAATAATGATGCCCCACTTTAAAAAAAAAAAATTATCTTCAGACGGTCCTGCCAATTTGGAGAGTCAAGGATTTTTTTTAGGGACTGTAGATTTCCTGACCAGTTCCTTCTTTGATGTTTCTGGAACATCAGCCTACAATCGTTCTTCTCTCCTCTACCAGCGTGCTGTATTATGGATAGCACGTGTTCAAAGATCTTAGTTTGGTGCTCATCATTTTCTTCCTTCAAGGTTCTTCTGTGCTGGCGCCTTATCTTAACGAAACGCAACCTGTGTTCTTTGCAGTTCAGTGGACAAATAACTTTCAGTGAAGTTACTCACACAAAGTGGTGGTAATCTCTCACTGCCTCACATCCAGAGAGAGGGCAAAGGTTGACGCTGTTAACAGGTTTAAAAGTCCTTACTCTTAGCAAAAGATGAACACATTCAGCCTTTACACGTCTCTTACCATTCTCTCGAAACTAGAGATGTGTCCCTCAATTCCGATGAGATCCAAGCATCTTTCTTTCAGAACCCAGGAAATATTCCTTATCCATAGTCTTTTTTTCCCTATCTGAAAGCTTTAGAATCGTAACGTAGTCCATTCGGTCAAATTCTTGGAATGCTCAAGAAACAAAATCATATTTAGAACAAAGAATGGATCGTTTCTCTCAATCTTATTGCAGCTTTTAAAAATTTTTGCAACGATCAAACTAACATATATATGCTTTGCCTCGGTTGTCTGTGCTTGCTTCATCAGGTAAATAAAGTTCTCATGCTACAATCCTGATAGTAACTAGCTCCCACCCTCACCTCCTCGGCCACCTCCTGCTCCCTCCTGTCCACCCTCTGTCACCTCATGTTCTGTCCTGTCCCCCCGCTTTCCGCTCCACTTCTTGTCTCCTTTGTCCCAGCCCTACTTTCCCTCTGACCCTCTGTAAATCCTGACATGGCTTTGTTTGGCCATATTCGTGTACTGAAAATGTGAATAAGCGATTTTCCAGCGCACCAATGATTCCCGTGTAATACGCCCCATTCACAGCTGAGTCACTTGTCCATTTTGGAGAAGATGAGACGAAACCTGTGGGGCGTATATGAAGAACATGAACACAGTCCGATGCACTGAAGGCGTGATGTGTTTATTTTAATATAAAGGAACATACAACGATAAAAAAAACTAACCAGCAAGGCAGAGCAAACACAATGTGCTTCTAACATGCAGACTGGAGATTATTTTTATGAACTAGGGAGCGAAGAAAACGGCTCTGCTGCGTGAACAATTCATTTTTTTTTTTTGATTTCCCGGGGAATGTTTACTGTCACAAATACAGCGTCTTGGTGAATTACACCACAGTGATCCTATTACACCACAGTGATCCTATTACACCACAGTGACCCTATTACACCACACAGTGACCCTATTACACCACACAGTGACCTTATTACACCACAGTGACCCTATTACACAACAGTGATCCTATTATTACACACAGTGACCCTATTACACCACAGTGACCCCATTACACCACAGTGACCCCATTACACCACAGTGACCCTATTACACCACAGTGACCTTATTACACCACAGTGATCCTATTACACCACAGTGACCCCATTACACCACAGTGACCCTATTACACCACAGTGACCTTATTACACCACAGTGACCTTATTACACCACAGTGATCCTATTACACCACAGTGACCCTATTACACCACAATGACCCTATTACACCACAGTGACCCTAACTATAGCAATTCTGGTGGAAGGTGCAAACATGGCATTAGATTTCTCGGATCGTGTCCCCAGTCAGTCAGCCTCTGTAAGTTGGCCATGGCAATGTTTATGCCAACTACAGCAACGACACTGTGTCCTTAATGTCCCATGGCAATGTTTATGCCAACTACAGCAACGACACTATGTTCTTAATGTCCCATGGCAATGTTTATGCCAACTACAGCAACGACACTGTGTCCTTAATGTCCCATGGCAATGTTTATGTCAACTACAGCAACGACACTGTGTCCTTAATGTCCCATGGCAATGTTTATGCCAACTGCAGCAACGACACTGTGCTCTTAATGTCCCATGGCAATGTTTATGCCTACTGCAGCAACGACACTGTGTCCTTAATGTCCCATGGCAATGTTTATGCCAACTACACTACAGCAACGACACTGTGCTCTTAATGTCCCATGGCAATGTTTATGCCAACTACAGCAACGACACTGTGCTCTTAATGTCCCATGGCAATGTTTATGCCAACTACAGCAACGACACTGTGCTCTTAATGTCCCATGGCAATGTTTATGCCAACTACAGCAACGACACTGTGCTCTTAATGTCCCATGGCAATGTTTTTATGCCAACTACAGCAACGACACTGTGCTCTTAATGTCCCATGGTAATGTTTATGCCACTACAGCAACGACACTGTGCTCTTAATGTCCCATGGCAATGTTTATGCTAACTACAGCAACGACACTGTGTCCTTAATGTCTCATGGCAATGTTTATGCCAACTACAGCAACGACACTGTGCTCTTAATGTCCCATGGCAATGTCTATGCCAACTACAGCAAACGACACTGTGCTCTTAATGTCCCATGGCAATGTTTATGCCAACTACAGCAACGACACTGTGCTCTTTAATGTCCCATGGCAATGTTTATGCCAACTACAGCAACGACACTGTGCTCTTAATGTCCCATGGCAATGTTTATGCCAACTACAGCAACGACACTGTGCTCTTAATGTCCCATGGCAATGTTTATGCCAACTACAGCAACGACACTGTGTTCGTAATGGCCCATGGCAATGTTTATACCAACTACAGCAACGACACTGAGTTCGTAATGTCCCTGATTGCATATTTGTTGTTGTTGGTCAACTACAACCTTGAAGTCATTCAGAGAAAAACACACTGATTGAGCTGTATGCAGAAGCGTGATCTTAAATCACACTATTTACCAACAGAGCGTTGCATTCCAAAAAGACGTCTTCAGTCTTCATTTTCCATCCATTCCTTCATACCAAATGAAACAGGAAACATCTGATGTGCATCCATTGACTCATAGTCTTGCTTTAGCATAACGTTTGAATATATGGGCCTACTGATACATCTGCCAACATCAATAAAAAAAACAAATTGGTTTGAAGAGGACATCAGAATTCATCACAACTGGACTGGAAATAATGATATTGCCGACAGACTGACCAAATGGATTCACCTTCCGAGAGAGAGAGAGAGAGAGAGAGAGAGAGAGAGAGAGAGAGAGAGAGAGAGAGAGAGAGAGAGAGAGAGAGAGAATATGAGAGTCTCACGGAAGAACGACAGCCGAAGGGCATTACACAAAAGAAAAATGCAAGGAAAGGCAGCTTGTGTGGACACTGGGCAGTTTACCTGTAAATCACAGCTCTCCTCCCGCCCTGGGAGCCACTCAGTCACGTTAAAGAAAAGGGATAAATCCATAAATACACAGAGAGAAGATGACAATGGAGATATGAAAAGGAAGGGAAAGGCTGAGAAAACCTTAACTGCCCAGGGACCAGGAGAAAAAAAGGGTGTGGCAAACTGATGATGGTATTTTCACCAGTCGGAGAAAACCCACACACCTGTTACTACTGACCGAATTCTGCAAGTTTCAGCTAGCGGTAGCGACGGTGGTGCCTCCACGACTTAGCAATTATTATCACCAGGGGCAGCTTTATGGGTGGTGTTATGCGTGTGTTGGATCATTACAGGAACCACTGAACGCAAGTTAAAAGACTCGGGTGTGTTGCCTCATGACAATTTGTCATAGACTGTGCACCCAATGGATTGCCGGTGCCAGGACTGTGGCAGGACAGACCAGGCTGCGGCTGAGACAAGCTACCACAATGAGCGGTGTGTGCAGAATGCTATTGAGGCGTCGTGGAAGACTAGACAGCTTTCTTCTTCTTCTACGTTCCCTGGTCATGCTGGTCAGATAGAAAGTCCGGTAGCTTGGGCAAAGACAGCTGTCCGTCGGAGTGAGTCCGCCGTTCCCCACAGCTTTTCTTGGAGATCCACTGCACCGGGCTAGAACTCACGCCGCAGGCTGTCGAACGTGGGACAGGACTGAAGTACGTGGGCTGGGTTTTGTGGGCCAGTGCCACATGGGCACTCACCTGTGTGCGATATGTTCAGGCGATAGAGATGGGAGAGCAACTGACAATGTCCAGTTCTTAGTCCTGAAGATGGCGGCTTGTTGGGCATGCTCAAGATGGTGAATGTCATCCTTCTGTACCTCCACCTGTAGTCTTTCTCTCCATGCCGTCCTGAACTGGCTGCGGGATGATGGTCTTCGCCTCTCTGTAGGATACAGCATGGGCTATTTGGTCTCGTTGGCTGCCTGCCTTGAAGAGTCTGTCCGCCACTTCATTTCCTGCAACAGACTAGACAACAAAACAAATGAAATAAACTGAACTAAACAGAAAGGTGCAGAGAAATGCCCTCTGCCAATATGTCACAATGTGCATTGAGTATGCGCTTCAGACGAATAGTATAAACATGTCAGTGAGATTTAAAGGGTAAGGGAAAGGAAAGATCAATTGGAATGAAGAAATTGTTGTGATACACATGGCTGTTTTAGGAATGGCGTGACAATGTTCGTGGGCATTGAATACGATGCTATGCTGAGCTGGAGAAAGCGATGATATCATTACGCCGTATTAACTTTGTCCAGTTTCTTGGGAAATTTCCGCAGCCAAATGTTGTTATTGATTGAAAAAAAACTGTCAGTCACAATCAGAACAAATACATACATAAAAAGAATGCGCGCGCGCGCGCGCGCGCACACACACACACACACACACACACACACACACACACACACACACACACACACACACACACACACACACACACACACACACACACACACACACACACACACACACACGCGAGCGCGCGCAAACACACACACACACACACACACACACACGCGCACACACACACACACACACACACACACACACACACACACACACACACACACACACACACACACACACTACACACTCTCGTCTTTATTCACTCGGGCTTATACAACTTTCCTGTTCTTCACTTGCCTCTTTCTGGGCTTGTAGTTGATCGATGATCTGTCGACGTATGTGATCTTTTCTTCCGACCAGGCTGCGTCCTTAGTCGACTCAGTTCGATTGCCTGCCTGGCAGAAAGATTGTGGGGGAAAACATGCAGCACCCAACTATTCAAACTTTTAGAGGAAACATGAAATTGGGCCCAAGGATGAACCTATGAAATTTGAGCGTAGATCTGGTTCAAAGTTTTCTGATTTTGTTTTTAGAGAACATTTGTTTGACATTTTCATGAAAAAAAAAAAAAAAAAAAAAAAAAAAAAACTATGAATATCGATGAACAAAGGTCGTCCCTTTCACGTGTATTGATATTTAGGCAGTTGTAAAATGTAGAGCAGATCTGCCTTACAAAGGGTGTGAATATCAATGAAAAAAGATCGTGCCTTTTACATGTATTGATGCTTAGGCAGTTGTAAAATTTAGAGCAGATCTGTCTTACAAACAGTATTCAATGAGCACAGTAACAATTGGAAGAGGAAAGTGGGCTGGATGGAGGACTAGCCAAATTTGTTTTCCCCTAGCTGCCATAAATGTTTTGTTTTGTTTTTAGTTTGTGGAAATTTCAGAAGCTTTGTTGTTTGAAAAGATATCAGAATGTTGGTAACGTTTTGAGGTATTCAAGAATATTTGTTAGATTTTGTGCTATTTTGGAATGTTTTGTATTCGCTCCAAGTGATTTCAGAATATGTGTTTAGTAACGTGGGATTAAAGAATCTTTTTAGTTTTCAGGATATTCTAGAAAGTTTTTTTTTTTAAGTTCCAGGAGATTTCAGAATACTCATTAAGTTTCGACAGATTGTAGAATCCTTGTTAAGGCTTGGAAGATTCCAGTACAACAGTTTATTGTGGGAGACTTCAGAATATGTGTAAAGCTTCTGAAGATTACGTGTTGTGCTATAACTTGAGGGAGATTTCAGAATATTTATGAAAAGCTCTGGAAATTTGAGAACAAGTCAGGAGATTTCACAGCATGTCGTAAGTGTAGGGAGATTTCAGATTGCTTATGTTAGAGGTGATTCTAAAATATGTCTGAGGTTTTCTGAGATTTCAGAATGTTTTTTGGAGTTTCCGGAAATTTTGAAACAGTCGTTAAATTGTGGAAGATCTCAGAACCTTCCAGGTAGAAGCCACTGTTAAGTTACATTCACAGTTATCGTCCACATTCATCTCAGGTAGAAGGGGATCTCACATTAGGCGGCATGACAGACGGGGATCACTACATCAAGAGAGAAGGGACAGGGGAACAG
>JADBJO010001973.1:229502-234502 GCA_016801955.1 Conus betulinus | reverse complement strand
TCTCAAAGAAAAGAAGCAGCCTCATTACATGCATTGTTATTTACAAACTCAAACTTTGATGTGGACCCACGTCACCAAAAACAGACCTTGTGACCATATTAAAATTGTTAATGGAAAAGCAAGTTAGGGGTGGAGAAAACAGCCATCCTTGGTAAAGGTATGCGCTTTACTGAGTGTCATCCTTGCTGAACAAAAAACATAGCATTTTGAGCTTGGGTAGATTTCAAAATATGTACCAATATGAAGTGATCTCAGGACATTTAGTAAGTTTGAGGGTAATTTCAGAACATTTGAAAAAGTTTGGGGAGATTTCAAATTAAAGTTTGAGGAGATTTCAGAATATTTGTTGTAAGGTTTCGGGAAAGTTCAGAGTTCACAATTTCGACGTACTTGCTATTATTGTGTTACATTTACATGTAATGTTAATACTCTTCTCGAATGTAATAGGAAACAAAGAAACCAGGTCAGCAAAGCACAAGTTATAACTTTATGCGTGAGTTCATCTCTTGTTCTTACCACTGCGTTTTTCAATGTAGTTGAAATAACATCACGAATTTACACTCGCTACCTAAACGACCTGTACACAATGGAAAACATTCAAGTTTGTTTATGTTGATATGTGAATATTTCTATTATCAAAGGTTAAAACTCAAAGAACTGACTCAAACGTTTCACGATTACTTTAAGAACAGACACAGACGCCCATTTTTCATTAATCGTGTTATATACGTTTAGGCCCCTAAATACTCCTAGACAAGGGTTTAAGATTCATATTTTAAAGCTCTCTTCTTCATCCCCATTTCTCTCCCGCTGCCCCCCCCCCCCCCCCCCCCCCCCCCCCCGCTTCTTCTCCTATCAGTTTTTTTCTTGTAGGTCTCCACCAAGCCACCGACTTCATGATGAAGGAACTGTTTGCTTATACTTGACTGCCCTCTGTCATTGATTTATTCTACTTTTACAGCCATGTGGAAAGAGAGAGAGAGAGAGAGAGAGAGAGAGAGAGAGAGAGAGAGAGAGAGAGAGAGAGAGAGAGAGAGAGAGAGAGAGAGAGAGAGAGAGAGAGAGAGAGAGAGAGATGATTGATGATGTTGTTGTTGATGATGATGATGATGATGATGATCATCATCATCATCATCATCATCATCATCATCATCATCATCATCATCATCATCATCATCATCATCATCATGAAAATCTTTATTTCCAAGGGTAACAGATAAGCAAATATATGCCTTTTAACATCCAGCCTTTGCCCCACCGAGGGACTAGTGTGACTAGCAACTAGCTAAGCATGACTAGCTACTAAACCATACAAACAAACATATTTATTGTTAAAAATACATTAAAAAAAAACATGGATGAGAGAATTGATTCAGAGAGAGAGAGAGAGAGAGAGAGAGAGAGAGAGAGAGAGGGAGGGGGGGGAGGGAGGGAGGGAGAGGGAGAGAGAAAGAGAGATAGAGAAAATTTTGAACAACCTTGATTCTGATTCAGCTTCTCTTCGCTAGATATTTACATATTCTTTGATACCAGCAAGATCAAACAACAACAAAATGGTAGACCAGGAGCCCAAGAGGTCTGGAAGGAAAGCTTACCGCCATGTGCTTTCCCATGCACTGCAGGCAGCAGCGTCCCGTGATTGGTAGCCAATCTGTGAGCAATTCACGTTCTCCGATGTCCTCAGAGACTGGTCGTTAAAGTGATTGCTGGTCATCACGTCTTCAGACAGAAAAGTGCCGAGGAAACGGCGGCAGACTAATGGAGGAAAATGGAGGCAGGTTGGCGTGTGGGCGAGTAAATCACCCTAAATACTACCCCTATCTTTACATTGATGCGATTGTCGTTCGTGTCTGAGACGGTACATTGTGTGTGTGTGTGTGTGTGTGTGTGTGTGTGTGTGTGTGTGTGTGTGTGTGTGTGTGTGTGTGTGTGTGTGTGTGTGCGCGTGTGTGTGTGTGTGTGTGTGTGTGTGTGTGTGTGTGTGTGTGTGTGTGTGTGTGTGTGTGCGTGCGCGCGCGCGCGCGCGCGCGCGCGCTCGCATGTGTGTGCAGGGGTGGTTCATATATTGTGAAAGTAAGCATAGATTACAGCCCCTCTATGTAGATTCACACCTGTATGGATGAAATCTGCAACATCATCATCATTATGCAAATCCTCTTTGAACAGCTGAAAACGTTGCTGAGATTCTGCGGCCATTCATGGCCTGCTCTCATGGTTTCCATAGTTATGGTTAGCTCTGTACATCAATGCCCTGGGTATACTTCTGTCGGGTCCAGCAGTATCAGCAAATGTCATTGGGTAGACTTGGTGGCACCCTTCAAAGAGACGCCCCCACTCACGCTTGCTCCGCAACTCAGCAAATGTTGTCGTCACTCAGGTGCTCAGTACGTGGTGTTTTTCAGCGTGTGTGGTCAGAACAGGCGGCCCTCTGATGGGTTGCCTCCAGATGACCCGAAACTGACATCAATGCTCCCTTTGAATTGCCTGTGCAGGGGCTGTGGGGAGACAGGCCAAGCTGTGGCTGTGGAGAGAGTGATGAAGGGGAAGGCAAGATGGGAGGCGTGTGTGTGTGTGTGTGTGGGGGGGGGGGGGGGGGGGGTCGAAAATAAGCGACGTGGGTACAGTGCCACTTTTGTGGCAGGGAAGAGAGAAGAAAAGGCACGTTGAGAGTCTAAAGGGGAACGCACCCTTCGCTCCATCACTGGAGTTCTGTACAGCTGTCCTATGTTTGTCAGACCAGAACAGGCAGTAGTGCTAAAGTGACTCTGCAGCAGTGCAGTATCTCATCAGCTGCATTGCTGCCTAATGACCTGGTATTGACTGCTTATGAACTACCGATGGTGAGGCTATGGCAGCACGAGTCACGGAACGACGAAATATAATATGGTTGCAATGAGTGCTGTGGCAGTAGCGATACTGAGGGGGCACAGAACATCACAAAGGGAAAAAAAACGCCTTGATGGATAGAAAGGCACCGCCACCTGTCTTGATGGATAGAAAGGCACCGCCACCTGTCTTGATGGATAGAAAGGCACCGCCACCTGTCTTGATGGATAGAAAGGCATCCGCCACCTGTCTTGATGGATAGAAAGGCATCGCCACCCTGTCTTGATGGATAGAAAGGCACCGCCACCTGTCTTGATGGATAGAAAGGCACCGCCACCTGTCTTGATGGATAGAAAGGCACCGCCACCTGCCTTGATGGATAGAAAGGCACCGCCACCTGTCTTGATGGATAGAAAGGCACCGCCACCTGTCCTTGATGGATAGAAGGCACCGCCACCTGTCTTGATGGATAGAAAGGCACCGCCACCTGTCTTGATGGATGAAAGGGATAGTCTTGATGGATAGAAAGGCACCGCCACCTGTCGTGATGGATAGAAAGGCACCGCCACCTGTCTTGATGGATAGAAAGGCACCGCCACCTGTCTTGATGGATAGAAAGGCACCCGCCACCTGCCTTGAAGAACAGACACCGCTACCTGCCTTGGTGAACAGAAAGGTACCGCCACCTGCCTTGCTGCCAACCAAAAAACGTCCCAAAAGACACTGGGGATAGATATTATATTTATTTTGACTTTGTGATTTAAAATGTGCCATTGACATGGAAGTCTTTACTCGTGTTATAGAGTGCTTTTTTTAATTTGGTGGCTAAACTGGCTGATGTGTATATATCAATCTTTCCCCCCTTGTTTGTCTCTCCTCAGCATCTACCCTCTATTCGTTCTTCTTTCTTTCCCTTCGTTTTCTTCTCATAATAACGAAGACTGGGGGACGACATGTTTCTTAAAGGGGAGGTGATATTATATGGCTCTCACTGTCAGACAGAAAGGGCCATCAGTACGTCGGGCTTTGTCACGTCAGAGCTGTCGAACAAGATGCTGTCTGTGAGATCTTCCACTTCTTGTCGTACCGGAGACCTGGTAACCCTAGTCTGGTATTGGTCATCTGATTGTCAATCTGTCTATGTCTGTGTGTTTTGTTTTTTTTCTGTCCGTTATCTGAGTTGAACAGCTGTGTGCCTGTTATGGCAAGAAATCAAACTTAGTCCATTAGAGGACACTACAACGGAGTTGAACGCTGAAAGTTGAGCGACAAAATATGGTTCAAGTCTTCCGTTGATTGGCTTGCAAACAGAGGCAATGTTGGCTCTGGAAACAAGCTTAAAATCTTTACTGTCAGCGTATGACTCGCACTTCAGTCTTCATGCAACTATTGCAATGGTACCAAAACGGAAAATTATTTTTCAAATAACAGCAACGGTCATAGGTCATTGACTATCAAACACATCCCACTCAACGTTTATTTTATAGTTCATGAAACCGATAGTTCTGAAATCATGGCGTAGCATAGCCAATCAGAAAGCAAGGAAAATTTTAGAAACTGAAAGGAAAATGACTTAGCACAACCAATCAAAATGCACGGGATGTTCTAGGGAGTTCAGAAAACTTGACTTGGTATAGCCAGTGCAAAGGCGTGGAGTATTATTGAAACATTTTAGACACCTCCTAGAAGTTTCTTCTACCTAGGGGAAGGTTCTGGGATTCTGACATTCTCTGATATCATGACATCGCTTGTGGAACAGGTCATGGTGGGAAACAACGTTACAGCTCTTAAAACATCTAAAAAAACTGCATTCGTTTGAATTACATTTGATTTGATAGGTATCTGCATTATTTTGTTCTTAATGGCATTGATTTTCTCAAGTTACCGTGGCAAATTGACTTCTTAACATGAAGGATCAAGAGATCAAAAGGCGTAGTGGTAACATTTTGGTAATATACATATCATCATCAACACAGAGCAATTCCATTTCCAGCGTGACTCGGCAGTCCACTGCCCTCTGACGGCATCCTGTGAAAAGCTCTGCGAAGAGCCCACATGATATAATACCGGACAGTATATGCTCATATAAGTTCCATAAAAAAACGGTTGCAAAATGTTTCCTCCACACCTTATTTTCCGGAACAGGCTCATTCTTCTGGATACCGTTTTTAGAA
>JADBJO010001973.1:192002-214502 GCA_016801955.1 Conus betulinus | reverse complement strand
GACCTGGAACGTTGATGTGTAAGTGACAAAGAAGTCGGTTCTAGTTTAACATGAAACGACCTCCAGACACGTGCTGGAAGCACCCATAGAATCTCTACTCTCTGCTGAAGATTCACGGATTTGATCATCATATGACCATCATAATCCTTCTGAAACGGTGACCTGCCTGACCTTCAAATCCAACCAAAAGTCTAAAGTGACTCTGTCTGTGATCCTGGTTAATTCTAGTCTACAGAATTCAGCGTTTGTGAATCACTGCTCACAAAGCCAATCGAAATGAAGGACATGTTCTAATAGATGAAACAACAACGACACAGCAGAACCAGTTAAACTGCATTGACTGTTCTACAGACTTCGAGAACCAACACGCAGCGTTGTCAAGTTAGTTTCAAAGTGACGTGACTGCGGGCGGAAACTAAAACAATTTTTTTTTTTTAAAGAATCTAAAGTAAACCCACCAGCTAACAGGAAAAAACACAGTACATTACGAACTACGACGCGCTTTGAACTCTTAGGTCTTCTTCAGGCAAAGTAAACAGGAAATGAAAACGAAGAACGAGCAATCACGTATCTTCTCAAAATCGGCGCAAATTGGCCGTTGAAATCTAGAATTTGTAGTGTTCTCAGTCAAAATACATTAAACATTCTGGGCCTGCTGGTAATAGTACCGTAAGTGAAATAGGGAACAGGGAGATTAAAAACAGTATCAGAAAAAAATAACAACCATAAAATACGGGGTTGATGTCGTAGTTAATACATTGTCCCATGAGACAGACCCTGTTCTTTACCAAGGGAAAAAGACTCCAAACCATAGCTGTCTGACAAAACATATGCATTTCGGTTATTACACAAAACATAGGGATAGAATGGGCTGAATATGAGGAAGTGAGAAAACACAGTTAGAGAGAGTGATAATGAGATCAACTGGCTCTGAAATTCGCTGGGTTTCAAGACTGTCGCTACACAAAGAATTGAAACAGAGTATCTCATCATCACCATCCTCTCTCTCTCTCTCTCTCTCTCTCTCTCTCTCTCTCTCTCTCTCTCTCTCTCTCTCTCTCTCTCTGAGGTTTAGAAATACAAGACATGCATGCTATATAAGACTTGACAGGGAGATAGATAACAGACATGACCTTAACCCCGTGTGCCGTGCGGTGCTTCCACCAGTGAACATTGCTAACTTCAGAACACGTCAGGAAGTATCCGAAGCGACGAACATATTTCTGTCTCAAAACTCAATCGAAGGGCAGACACCGACTATACACCAATATTGATTGGTCTACAGAAAATCTCTCAATGACCGAAATGTTTCTTCTTCTCCGCACGAATACCGAGAAGACCAAGCAGGGAAAAGCTAACAGGATTCTGCGTCTTTTTTCGTCATAGGAAATCGGTCTCTGTGTGCAAGAGAAAAATACTCAAAACAAGCCCGTAGGCAAGTTGGTCCATGTCTATATATATATTTTTTTTTTTTTATGTGTACTCTTTGATGATCCTTGAATCATTATCGTTAATGTACACTGTAAGTACAAATATGGACTTGAGTTATCTCCACCAAGATAGTCACGTTTTCCTTCGCATGTTTATTTTGTTTGTTTGTTTTTCAACAGATATGCAAAAATTCATGAACCGAAAATGACCAAAATTGATGTAAAGACTGTATCTGACACAAGCACGAGCACTTTAAATTCAACTGCGAATTCAGACCAATACGTAGGTTCAGGATCTTTTTGTGTAGAATTTATGACGTAGGTTTACAGTTTCCACCAGCCGCCGTGGCGAAGTGGTTAGCGTCGCGGACTCCTGGCTGGGAGATCGTGGGTTCGAATCCCATCAGAGTCATGTGGGGTTTTTTTGCCCCGACCGGCTCCTACCCAGAGTTGAGTTTGCTACGGGCTCAGTGAGAAGACTGAGACCACACAGTCGAGTTAGTCCACTTAATAGATGCGTTTCTGAGAGTGTTGCTCAAATTTCCTGACCAACACTGCAGGTGCCTGTATCTCTAGGGCCTGGTTTACGCCGGGATATATTATGAAAGGAAGCGTAGAGTACAGCCCTGTCATGTAGTCTCAGCCCGAAATAGAAATCCGTAGCATCATCTTAATAATCCTCATTCTCATCGATCAGCGTTAAAAAAAAAATGTCTCAAATTCTGTGGCCCTTCATGCCCTGTTCTCATGGTGACCTCAGTTTCGATGTCCTTTCCACGTCTGTGGCCTTGGTTTGGTTCCGTCGGGGTCACCGGTATCGGCAGGTCCATGGGGGCTGTAGTTGGACGGACGTGGTGGCGCCCTCCGGGGGAGAGCTCACTCACGCTGGCTCTGCGACTGAGCAATCATTGTCGTCAGTAGGGGACTTAATAGGTGGTGTCCTGCGTAGGTTAGATCAGAACAGGCGCCACTGAACACCACACTGAAGTGACCAGGCGGCAGTGCAGTGTCTCCTCCAGTGGGTTGTCTCTTGACGACTTGACATTGACTGCTCTCTGTGGATTGCCGGTGCCGGGGTTGCGGCGGGGCCGACCGGGCTGTGGCTGTGGACGGGGTGTCGGAATGAGCGGCGTGGGTGCACTGCCTCTGAGGTGGCGCAGATGTTGAAGCAGCAAGAAAAAAAAAGTTTTCAGTTTCCTGTCATTCTACATGGTATTTGTTGTCAGCAGGTATTGTAATAATGTTTCATGTCGGAACACGTGTACATTTGTCTCGCGTTATCGTTACACTCAAAACGCAGTCTAAAATACCCGTGGTGCCTGTTTGAAGCATTGCTTGTGTAAGCTCTAATCGAATCATATTTGAAGAAAAGTATTGTTGCTTTGTCAACTGCTCTGTATTTTTTTTTAGGCGAGAACAATAAGGGTTGATACCAGGACAAAAGAATGTCTCCCTGTTTATTTAGTCAATATTTCCATTCACAACGTCGGTTTTCATTATCTGGATGTCTGTCTGTCTCTCTCATTCTTAGTTCCAAGCCCTCGACAACAACACGGTACATGCGTCTGTATTTGTTATTCATCGCACTTAGAGTCTCACGTAACCGACTGGCACTGTTCTTGTAGAAATGCTAAGGCAGAGAAAGTGTGTTAAGGTTACATTCTCTGCCTGTCTGTCTGTTTGTCTGTCTGTGTCTATCACTAATGTTACTCTCTCTCTCTCTCTCTCTCTCTCTCTCTCTCCCTCTCTCTCTCTCTCTCTCTCTCTCTCTCTCTCTCTGTCTGTCTGTCTGTCTGATAGATAGTCAAATCTAAGATAATGTGTCATAAGATATTTGAATGAATAACATCATTTATCGCACGTGCAAGTGATCAGTAAGATACAATGTCATCATTTGATTGAGTGGATGGTCAAGTCAGTCTTACGATTTTTTTTAAACCTTACTGTTTTACTCCTGTGTTTGAGGACATAAAGAAATGTTACGATTTATTTGTTTTTGTTAACCTTTGATTTGATTCACACTGGGAATGAATGTGTACTATTTGTTTGCAAGGAAAGGAAGAGGGAAACGTTATTGTTTTGTTACCCCCTCCCCTCCTTGTCATAAGACCTCTAATGACAATAAATATCAAAGTGTCCAAAGTGTCAAAGTTTCTCTCTCTTTCTCTGTCTCTGTCTCTCTGTCTGTCTCCTGTCTCCTCTCTCTCTCTCTCTCTCTCTCTCTCTCTCTCTCTCTCTTCTCCCCTCAGACAGAGAAATGGATATGGAGTCAATATGGCTCAGGACTCCCCCTTGTTCTCCCTCCTCTGTCACCTTTTTTCCCTCCTCTTTCGCCTTTGCTCTTTTTTCTCCTTTTTGTGGTGACGAAAAATTGCCCCCAAAAGCGTATTTCGGAATGTCTAAAGTCCGAAGAACGAACGTTAAAAAATCAATGTTAAAAAAATTTTCACTTGCCCATATACTCTTAAACCCCTTTTAACCCGCTCCTCACATTTGGACTTTAATACCCCATCCCCCTCTCTTTTCAATAAATCCACCACTGCCGTTCCCCCCTACCCCTACCCCCCCACCCCCGCACACACACACCACACATCCTGTCTGACCGATTGAAACTTTCCCCTACGTCAACGAACACAAGCCCTCGACTGCCTCTAACTCAAAAGTTCTTCTATGTTTGAACAACAAGCAGGGTAACTCTTGGTCCCGTAAGAAAACCTAACTCAGAGTAACTTTTATTGAAGGCTGGCACAGCTTTTTTAAACTTGTATGAAGTCATACAAATACAAAGACGAACCATCTAATAGTTGGGGGAAAACAAGCGCAGGCCAACAACCCCTCCATCATCACAGTAATGACTTGGCAAAGATTCTAACTTTGGGGGGGGGGGGGGGGGGGGGGGGATTAAAGATGAAGAAAATGGGAACATAAGATTAAGAAAATATATTTGAAATATGAAAAGTCTTCACTAGCTACATGAGGGAAATGGGAAAACTGGCTGTGCAAGTCTTGAATAAAAGTTACTCTGAGGTAGGTTTTCTTATGTGAGCACGAGTTACTCTACTTGTATTGTTTATGTGTACTGTTCCCTGTCTCATTTCTTTTCAATTTTATTCTATGCTTGGTTTGGTTTTGTCAAAGTTTTAGTTCGTTTTGCTTCGTTTCGTTTTCTTTTCTTTTGTATTTGTTTTGCACATTTCCGCTTGGCAGCAGTGTAGATACTTCAAATAAGCTGTGAACACTCTTCTCTTCCTGTTCCCCCCCCCCCCCCCCCCCCCCCCCTGTTCCCGTCCTCGATCCTTCTCTGTCTCCATCCTGCGCCAGACGAAGTGTCTGCTTCTGTCTCTTTGCATCCGTCTATGTCTCTATCTTTTTGTTTCTGTATCTCTCTGATATTGTCTCTGTCTCTGTCTTTTTGCCCCTGTTTCTGTCTGTCTCTCTGTCTCTTTCTCTATTGCACTCTGTCTCTATTTCTTTTTTTTTTTTTTTTTTTTTTTTTTGCTGTCCCAACCTCTGCGCCACCTCAGAGGCAGTGCACTCACGCCGCTCATTCCGACACCCCCCGTCCACAGCCACAGCCCGGTCGGCCCCGCCACAGCCCCGGCACCGTAATCCACAGGGAGCAGTCAATGTCAAGTCGTCAAGAGAGGCAACCCACAGGAAGAGACACACTGCACTGCTATCGAGTCACTTCAGTGGTGTTCAGTTGCGCCTGTTCTGATCTAACATACGCAGGACACCACCTACTAAGCCCCCTACTGACGACAATAATTGCTTAGTCGCGGAGCCGGCGTGAGTGAGCTCTCCCCCCGGAGGGCTCCACCACGTCCGTCCAACGACAGCCCCCATGGACTCGCCGATACCGGTGACCCCGACGGAACCAAACCAAAGCCACAGACGTGGAGAGGACATCAAATTGAGGTCACCATGAGAGCAGGGCATGAAGGGCCACAGAATTTGAGACTTTTTTTTAATGCTGATCGATGAGAATGAGGATGATTAATTATGATGCTACGGATTTCCATTTCGGTCTGAGACTACATGACAGGGCTGTACTCTACGCTTCCTTTCATAATATATCCCGGCGTCAACCAGGCCCGAGAGATACAGACCTGCAGTGTTGGTCAGGAAATTTGAGCAACACTCTCAGAAACGCATCCATAAGTGGATGATGAAACTCGACTGTGTGGTCCCAGTCTTCCCAACTGAGCCCGCAGCAAACTCAACTCTGGGTAGGAGCCGGTCGGGGCAGAAAAACCCACATGACTTCTGATGGGATTCGAACCCACGACCTCCCAGCCGGAGTCCGCGACGCTAACCACTTCGCCACGGCGGCTGGTCTGTCTCTATTTCTTTGTTTCTGTCTCTTTGTTTCAGTCTCTCTCTTCCATACCTCTGTCTATCTATTTGTCTGTCTGTCTGTCTGTCTGTCTGTCAAACACACACACACACACACACACACACACACACACACACACACACACACACACACACACACACACTACATTACTGGACAAAACACAATGAGTTTTGATCTTTCTTGCCTTCTCCAGGCCAGGTAAACAACATTCAGGACAATGAAAACGAAGAACGAGCAATCACTTAGCTCCTGTCGTGGCACGCAAACTCTATACAGTTGAGTGTTGTTAGGTATGGCCCCACCTTGGAATCCTTATCAGACCTGCAAGAAACATGTATAGATGTAAGCAAAGACTAAAAATCAAAACCTTATCAATGTCTAAAACGACATTTCAGTGTGATCAAAATATATTCAACTATTCTTTAAAAAAAAAAATCATGTCTTAACGTTTAAATAAGGATTCGTTTTCAAACCCAGAGCTATAGCAGCCAGTTCGGCAGTGTGGAAGTTGTCAGAAATAATGTTGTTAACAGTTTCTACATCACCCTGTCTGTTTCTTTCCCCGCATTTTGTATTACCTTCTCCCACCAGTTGACTTCTTCCATGCTTCTATTTCCTTCTTTTTTGTCTTCGTATCCTCCTCTCTTCATCCTCCTCCTCCACCTTCTCATCCTCGTTCACTTCCTCCTCCTCCTCTCTCTCTTCGCCTTACCCTTTTTCTTCCATCTTTTCCTCCTTAACCTTCTCCTTCTCCTCCTCCTCCTTCTCCCCTCCCCATCCCGTTTGATGTTTTTTTTATCGTCTCCTTCTTCTACTTTCTGTCATCCTTCACTCCATCCGTTCTCTCTTCATCTCGATCTCCTTTAAATTCTTCTGGCTCTTTCTTCTTTCTTATACATTCCCGATGTTGCCAATTCTCCACCTTTTTTTTTTCATCTGCGCCACTTTATCTTCCTCTTTTTAATTAAACGCTTCCTATCTCCCACCTCCGCTCTTTTTCTCTTTTTCCTCGTCCGTCCTTCAGCATTTTTTTTGCCTTCGTTTGTCTTTCCCCCTCTCATTCACTTCATCTTCAGTTCTCCCTCTGTTCCTTTCGCCCTATTTATTTGGTTCAATATTTTTTCTTCACGTTTTTCTTCTTCTGCCTTAGCGTCCTTTAGTTATGTTTCTTCTTCCTTACACGTTTTCTTATTACACTGTCTTCTCATTCTTTCACTCCTTTCCTTGTTTGTCCTCTTCCATCTCTTTATCGTTCATCTTCTTTCTTACCCCCTCGCGCCGCCTCCTCCTTTCCCTTCTCTCCTTTACCCCTCTCTCTCACTTCCTCCTCCTCCTCCTCCTCCTCCTCCTCCTCTTCTTCTTCTTCTTCTTCCTCCTTCTCATTCGTCTTCTTCTCCACCTACCATGCATAATCACCACAGTGTGTCAGGCGCGGAGACAGGCCTTCTCAGGCGCTCTCGGCATCAGATGAGAACGCCATCACTATACGGAACTGCTTATGGTCTGTCCTGAATCTTCTTTTCTTCTGTCCTTGAATGCCACTTGTGCCCATCACAAGTGTGGTGTTTGAGTTCTGCTGTGTCTAGCCTGGAGCAAGGTCTGTGTTCTTTCTGTCTCTCCTTTTTTCTACGCCTCTGCGACAACCATCTCCCGCGTAGCCACCTTGTACCCCCATTATTTTTTTTCCTATAGTCGTTGTCAACGCCAGCACTACCATCGTTACCAGCGAACAGCCATTCTACAGCCACCACTATCAGCAGCAGCAGCAGCAGCAGCAGCAGCAGCAGAACAGCAGCAGCAGCAGCAAGCAGCAACAGCAGAAGCAGCAGAAGCAGTAGTGTCAGCATCATCATCTTTGTTTTCTTGTTCTCGTTCTTGCTCTTCTTGTTCTTGTTCTTGTTCTGTTCTTGTTCTTGTTCTTGTTCTTGTTCTTCTTGTTCTTCTTGTTCTTGTTCTTGTTCTTGTCTTCTTCTTCTTCTTCTTCTTCTTCTTCTTCTCCGCCGTTACTTTTTTGTTATTCACCTCATTACCACCATCACCTTCATTATCGTCTTCGTCATCAAGATCATCATCGTCGTGCGCTTTGTCATCATCATCATCATCATCATCATCATCATCATCATCAATCATAAGTGTCTTCGTTATTATCATCGTTGTCATTGTCGTCGTCGTCGTCTTACTGACAATTCTGCTCCTCCACTTTCTCGTCACCCTGCCCGCTCTACTCTCCCTTTTGTTCTTCCCATTTTCTTCCCCCCCCTCCACATTGTCTCCTGATCCTCCACCTCTTCTTCTTCCCCCCCATCCTCTCACAATCACCTCTTCCTCTCTTCATCATCTGCTCACAATCACCTCTTCCTCTTCACCATCCTGCTCACAATCCTATCAACCCCTTCTTCTTCTTCTTCTGGGTCCTTCTGATCGTCAGTGTTCCTCGTCTTTCTCCCAAACAGAATCACCTGGAGTAGGTCATCGTGGGAAAGAGAGCAGTATTCACGGCCACTCGCCGCGTCAGACGAGAGAGCCATCAAAGCAGTGCATTTTTCAGACTGAGTCGTTGAAACTCCCCCCCAGGAACATCGCTTGCCGCTTCATGTCATGAATGCCTTGTCTCAGAAGTGTTTTAGATGGCCTCGAGTGCGTTCCTACTACTTCCTCTCTCTTTCTTTTCCTCTTTTTTTTTTCTTGCATTCATTCATTCATTCATTCATTCATTCATTCATTCATTCATTCATTCATTCATTCATTCATTCTTGCCCTCTTCTTTTCTTCCTTCCTTTCTGTCTTCTGTCTTCTTTCTTCTTTCTTTCTTTCTTTCTTTCTTTCAAGTATGAAAAAAAGGTTGATCCAGGTTCAGAACTTTTTACAGCAGTTGACATCTTCGTGAGAGGTTGGCTGCTGCGAACTCATTTCTATATTTCAATCTCAAAGCTTAATCACTTACAGTTACACCATTTACACATGTAACACATGTTTAAAATAAGTCCTCATACTCACTCTTGAATCCCATTCCCCTAAAAAGAAATTCAAGCAAACATAGACGTGTGAAGCGCCCATAGCTGTCTTTACGTATTCATGTCGCACTTTCGGACAACATTTGTAAATGATGGTTGTTTTCAGTTTGTTTGTTTGTGTGTTTAAGATAGGAAAAACGCTTATTTTAGGGTTCAGGGTTTTTTTTTTTTGTTTGTTTGTTTATCTCTCTCTCTCTCTCTCTCTCTCTCTCTCTCTCTCTCTCTCTCTCATCTCTCTCTCTCTCTCTCTCTCTCTCCTGTGTGTGTCTCTCTGTGTGTGTGTGTGTGTGTGTGTGTGTGTGTGTGTGTGTGTGTGTGTGTGTGTGTGTGTGTGTGTGTGTGTGTGTGTGTGTGTGTGTGTGTGTGTGTGTGTGACCTACAGGTGACATTTTGTGCAGCGGATGTCTGCAACAAATAACAGACGGATACGTTTGTGTCTGTGGTTCCAGATCGTTTAATTACACGCAGTCACAGTGTTTACTCAAGTAAAACATATACTCTATCAGTCGCAGTGCCCCCTTTTCAATACCTGTCTCCACAGAAAAGCAAGCAAGCAAACGAAAAGCATAAAAAAAATCGGTATGTAAAATACCGACCTTGGCACCAACGTATGTGCATATCAAATTTCCTGACAACCTAATTAATTTCATAACAACTTGAAAAATGATCAAATAAAGAAGGAAAAAAAAACAGAAAAGAGATACACTCAATACTGAATGAGATGCGTGATAAATCTATCGGTCAATCAATCGATCAATCAATGAATCAAACAATGAATCAACACAAACTAATCAAACAAATAATCAATTAATTAATCCAATCCACTAATCAATCAGAATCAACAAATTAATTCAATCAATTAATCAATTAATTAATCCGATCAACTAATCAATCAATCATTGAACAAGGATGGAAGCACGGCTACACAATTTGGATCTCGTGAAAGATTTTTTTTTTAATCAGGTCAAACAAAGAACTTCTCCTTGAATCACATTTGTGTATTCCACCACGGAATTTTAGTGTGTTATGTTTTGTTTGTTCTGTTAATGCTTTGTTTGTTTTATTGTTTTGTTTTACGTCCGGTACCCTCCGGCGCAGCTGGTTTTTGTTTCATTCTGTTGTGAACTCTATTCAGTTGGCCTTCTGGGATGTGTATTGCCTCCCACCAGTGACATTTATCTGTTGAAGAGATATTATTTACCCCAAATGAGAAACAAAATGTCTCTCTCCATACGGATTCTGCCTCCTGTCTTCAAGAAACCTTTCCTCTCCTTTTCTGACTGTGCTTCTCTATCCCTGTGTGACAAGACAGACAGACAGACAGACAGACAACCAGCCAACCAGCCAACCAGCCAGTCAGACAAATAGAAAAAATAGACAAACAGACAGACAGCCTGAGAGACAGCTAGCCAGACAACCAATCAGCCAGACAGCCGGGCAGCCAGACAAATAGACAGGCAACTAGACAGACGGATATATAGACCGACAGCCGGACAGCTAGCCAGCCAGCCAGCCAGCCTGACAGACATTCAGCTAGCAGATAGCCAGGCAGTAAGTCAGCCAGTCAGTCAGACAAATAGACAGACAGCCATACGGCCAGACAGACCAGACAGCCAGACAGCCAACCAGACAACCAGACAGACAGCCAACCAGCTAGCCAGACAGCTAGCCAGCCAGCCAGCCATACAGACAGACAGCCAGGCAGGCAGACAGACAGGCAGACAGACAGACGGGCAGACAGGCAGCAAATAGTGAAAGGTCACGAAAAATAAACTGAACAGACACAGGGGGGAAAATTGAAACTTCCTAGTGTCCCCGTTTACTGATCAGAGTTGTGTTCTTATCTCCACCCGCTACGATCTCTGTTAACGTATTGATTTTAAAGTTCCTCTGATGTCGGTTGCTGAGGTAGCGGGGAAACCTTGTGTGTCGTTTGTTTTTCTCTTTGCAGCTAAGACTCAATGCCCATCGAAATGTTGAATCAGGGGACATTTTTTTTGTGTTGCATGCTGTAAGTAATCTCTCTCTCTCTCTCTCTCTCTCTCTCTCTCTCTCTCTCTCTCTCTCTCTCTCTCTCTCTCTCTCTCTCTCTCTCTCTCTGATACATACTGTTTACTGAGAGAGAATGTAAGAGCGTTTTTCTCCGTTGAGAATAGGCATGTTTACCTACAAGGTTTCTTTCTCTCTCCAGTTATATTTGCTTTTTTGACTATGTTTTTGTTTCTACCCCCACATCCCCCTCCCCCCTATGTCCCCATTGACTGGTCATTGTCTCTGTCTCTCTGTCTCTCTCTCTCTCTCTCTCTCTCTCTCTCTCTCTCTCTCTCTCTCTCTCTCTCTCTGTTTTGTGTTGTGTGTGTGTGTGTGTGTGTGTGTGTTTGCGTGTGTGTTTATGTGTGTGTGTGTGTGTGTGTGTGTGTGTGTGTGTGTGTGTGTGTGTGTGTGTGTGTGTGTGTGTGTGTGTGTGTGTGTGTGTGTGTGTGTGTGTGTGTGTGTGTTTATCTATGTGCCTGTCTGTGTGTGTATCTGTGTGTCCCCCCCTGTATATGTCTATCTGTCTGTCTGCCCCCCCCCCCCCCTCTCTCTCTCTCTCTCTCGCTCTCCCCCCTCTCTCTCTCTCTCTCTCTCTCTCTCTCTCTCTCTCTCATTTCACTCAATTTTACAAATATCATCTAATTCAATTTTGACTGATGCCTTCGTTTAGAGATGAATTCAATAACGTTCTTTGATGAAAGCGAGCAAGTCAAGCAACTGATGCATTGATTTTAGCTTTGTAAACTGTCACAACCATTTTCATATCATGTTATCATCAAACGGTTGTTTTGATTCGGAATAGTGAAAGAATGCAGCTTTTCTAAAGAAAAACAAACAAACATTTATTGATCTACAATGAGGCAAAGGCCCAAATATTGAAGTCGCTCTGTTCCGTTTTCCTTTCAGTTAATTGCCTACATGCATCATTTTGGATCAGGAAAGCGATGGTAAAACCAAAATATCCTGAAACTATAAAACCTTAAGAAATGACGTGGAGATACCACCAATTCAAAGTGGCTACACACTCCGTACGGCATGATACCACAAACTAACAATTCAGTCGACCAGAAGTAACAATACCACCTTCCATTAGAAGTGAGAATGCAAACAGGCATACAACAAAAACCGTCATAAATGACATTGGAATCCACCAGTGACAATATAAACCATTAGAAGTAACAGTATAATCAAACAGAAGTAAAAATCAAATCATCAGAGATAGTAGTTTGAAATCACCGAAAGTGACAGTATAAAGAAAAATAGTATTCACCTGAAACATGTACAGAAATATAAAAATTGAGAAATCACTGTCCTGCATGAGGGATTTGCATAGTATTTATAACCTGTAAACATTGTAAACAAAAAAAAAAGAAAGAAATATGGTATTCAACGCCAAATTGAGGAATTTCCTGTCCTGCATTTTCCTGGACTGGCTGAAATGTATTGAAGCAATCACAACACTAACACAACGTATTCTGCGCACGGCTGTAGACGTCAGACGAATGTAATTCCTCGGCGCTTTTTCTTCTTCCTCTTCTTCTTCTTCTTCTTCTTCTTCTTCTTCTTCTTCCTGGAAATGGTTTCAAACTGCACGCAGATTCCGAAGAGAGCCAAGACAATAGGGAGTCTTCAGTGCAGGCTTTGGTGAACGTGCTTGGAATTATCTCCCTTTGTGACATTGGCGATAGAACCCCCACTTCATCCCCATCCTGCCCACCCATCCCTCTGTTCAGAACGTGGCTGGCTAGCTTGTCTGACTTAGAGATGTTAATGCCCGCTGTGTTATTGGCGATGGAATCCCCGCATCATCCCCATACTGATTTAGAGATGTTCATCCATCTGCGTCGACCCCCCGTTTGTCTGACTTGGCTTTAGAGATGTTCATGTCAGCTGCGTCGACCCGTTTCTCTGTGTCTTGGCTTTGTGGCTCTGAAGCTCATTTGTGTGCGTGCGTGTGTGTGTGTGTGTGTGCGTGTGTGTGTGTGTGTGTGTGTGTGTGTGTGTGTGTGTGTGTGTGTGTGTGTGTGTGCGTGTGTGTGTGTGTGTGTGTGTGTTGTGTGTGTGTGTGTGTGTGTGTCGCGCGTGCGTGCTTGCTTGTGTCTGCCTGTGTCTACCTGTGTCTGCCTGTGTCTGCTGCCTCTCTCTCTCTCTCTCTCTCTCTCTCTCTCTCTCTCTCTCTCTCTCTCTCTCTCTCTCTCTCTCTCTCTCGTGTGCATATTGCGCTTAGTGACCTTTCTCAAAACTTTCTTATGCACATAACTGTGCCCATCTATTAATTACTCCCTGGCATTTGCAGGCTAAAATGTGCTCATTAATCGTCCATGTCCCCCAGTGGCGTTACTCTCACACCGCTCACTTCAGTCCCCCGTGCACAGCCCTATCCAGGCCAGTTTGTCCTCTCACAATCTCAGCGCCTGCCATCGTTGGGGAGCATTCGATATCAAGTCGTCCTCAGGCAGCCCATTAGATCAGGCAGGCATTGTGCTGCTGCCGAGTCAATTCGGTGGTGTTCAGGACGTCTAATCTACCATCCAAAGGACACCACCCACCAAGCTCTACGACTGACGACGATAACTGCTAAGTTGCAGAATTTAAAGAAATTTCTGAAGGGAAACCAAACTTCGAAAAAATTACAACCGTTAAGATTGGACAAATTAAAAACCCGGAAAAGAAATGTCTACTGAAAAGGAAAATGATATAGATTCCCCCTGATTTAAACTTCTCGGTATATTGTTTAAAAACGATAAGTCAAAAATGACAGAACTTAATACAAAAGACACTTTAATCGAGTTAATGAACCTTTTTAAAATTTGGTTAAAAAGGATCTACACACCCCTGGACAGGATTGCTGTATCAAAACGCATTTATTTATAAATGTGCCGAAACTAAAATGTAAATTAAAAAAAAGACATTGCTGGGCCAATGTGAGTGAATGCCAGCCTTCAAAGGGTACCATCATGTCCTTCCAGCAACAGTTCCCATGATCGCAGAGACAACTATGAGGGTGAAGACGATAGTATGATGGTCCAGTCCGTTCCGAAGCTATGCGATAAGACTGTACCCTATTTTCATTAATGTCACAGCCTGCGTCAACCAGACCCGAGAGATTTGGATGACTGCAACACTTTGTCCATAACTTGGAGCAATACTATCATCAGAGACGGATTCCTTAACTAAATGGAACTTGAATGTTTGGTTGTAGTCTTCCCATTCGAATCCGTACGACACTCAACTCTAGGTAGAAGTTAGCTCGGGCTAACAAATTATACACTAAATGTCTTTGATGGGAAACAAACTGTCGATCACTCAGCCCTAGGGTCTGCAACACTAAACACTTCGCCACGCCGGTAACATTTTGCCTCCTGTGTGTCCATGTAGGCATCTGATTTTTTTTTTATGAACTTCTTCGTATATGATCATGCCAGTGACCAATTACAGACTTTCAGGCAAAACTTGACATTATAGTGCTGAACAATTAAGTAGTGGGGAAAAACAAGCGCAGGTTAACAATTTTTCCATCACGATGGTAGTGACTTGGCAAAGATTTGAAAGTTAAAAAAAAGACGGGGGGTTGAAGATGAAGAAAATGGGTAAATATATCTCAAATATGAAAACCCTTCACTAGCTGCATGACGGAACCATCGCAATCCCTCTCAAACGCAGATTTATATGTATTTTCCTGCTCCAAGGCCTTTCGTCCGCTGGATCGGACTCACCAGGGGGACACGGCCGATTGTGTCTGTGCCTCTGGCGCCAAAGAGAGACATACCACAGTCCGTAATTCTGTGGTGTTCTCACCACCAAGGGCTCAAAAAAGAATCCAACAGCACCCCCAAAAGCAGCCAGCGACTTGACATTATCTTCTTCTTCTTCCCATTATTATTATTATTATTTTTATTATTATTATTATTATTATTATTATTACGATTATTATATTATTATTTATTATTATTATTATTATTATACATAGCGCCTATTCTCGACTGGGGACTGGGTTCTAAGCGCTTTACAGTCCACACTCGTTTACACAACGAGCTGCCTACCTGTGTAGTGCCGACTGAAGAGCTGCCAGCTGGCGCTTCATTCAGTCATTTCCCGTGTCATCCAGTCAACATTGTTCAATATCGTTCACTCAGTTTACTTCCCTCCTTCCAAGTCTTACGCAGGGTGCATGCTATGTATAACGTGCCATCCATACCAACGGCCAAACTGGCCTTCTCTTCCGAAAGCTGGTGATGGGATTTTACGTGTGTGCAAGATGTTATGCATGCGTTCACACACGGAACCTCGGTTTATAGTCTCATTCAAAGGACTAGTGTCATTCGAAGGACTAGTCTCATAATATTACATGTTCTGCACATTTTCAATCCTGAATTAGATTTGTTTCCTTTTGAATAAGCACAATAGTGCTTTTTTTTTTTAACCTTTCTTCTTTACCCACCCAATCCTGTCTTTTCCCCAATCTACACCACAGCCCTCATCTCCAGTCCAACTATCCCCTTCCCGATTCTGCCACACTACATTGTGTTATTCTCAAGCTTATAAAAGAGGAAAGAAATACAGGTTCTTTTTCTTTTAACAGAGGTCATTTGTGTTTTACTTTACCAGGGGCTAGATGGGAAAAAATACTTGTTCTGGTGCCAGTTATTTTTTTTTTCCCCCATGAACAAGAACAATGAGATGATTTCTTCTTTCACGCCCTCTGTCCGTCTCTGTCTGCCTCACTCTCTTTTTAGCTGTCTGCCTTTCTGTTTCTGCCTTTCTGTCTCTCTCTCTCTGTCTCCCAGTTTCTGTCTCCGTCGCTTCTTCTTCTTCTTCTCTTTCTTCTTCTTCTTCTTCTTCTTCTTCTTCTTCTTCTCCTCCTCCTCCTCCTCCTCCTCCTCCTCCTCTTTCCTCTTCTTCTTCTTCTTCTTCTTCCTCTTCTTCTCGTCCTCTACCTCGTCCTCGTCCTCCTCCTCCTCCTCTCGTCCTCCTCCTCCTCCTCCTCCTCCTTCTTCTTCTTCTTCTTCTTCTTCTTCTCCTCCTCCTCTCCTCGTCCTCCTCCTCCTCTTCTTCTCTCCTCCTCTTCTTCTTCTCTCCTTCTCTTCTCTTCCTTCTTCTTCTCCTCCTCCTTCTCTTCTTCTTCTTCTTTCTTCTTCTTCTCTTCTTCTTCTTCTCTTCTTCTTCCCAATGGTCCAAACATTGCTAATTCATATAATCTTCATCAGTACATTTCTTTACCGACTAGAGTTACTTAAATATCTAATACCCTTATAGACCACATATATTCGTCGAACATTGCTGCACTTGAGAGAGAGATAGAGAGAGAGAGAGATGAGAGAGAGATATATATATATATATATATATATATATATATATATATATATATATATAATATATCCAGTATATATCGCCTACTGGTGCAAGTGACCACAATGCTGTTTGCGTAACTTGGTTTTAAAGTTCCAAAAGCAAGTCATTTGATAATCACATTTCGTTCATTCAAAAACTTCATCTTACACGCTTTTCAATCTAATCTCACTTCCTCGCTTTTACAAACATCTATAGCTACAACCAATCGATTTTTGCCCTTGTCTTTGGACCAGAACCTTTCTGAATATTGTCGACAAACACAATCCCATTGATCCAGAGGCGAGTCAACCAGAATCCTGCCTGTCTGGCTCACTCGACAATGCCACATGGACGAGAGGGATAATTAAGAAAAACGTGTAGGCTCTGCGAGTAGAGAAAACGCAGTGAAGTACATGATTAGCCTGTCTAAATGTGACTCTTTCAGAAAGCTAGTCCAAAACAACAAAAAAAATGAATGCCATGGACGAGCAGTGTGTGATTAATACATCTTTACAACTTAGTCGCTATCGATGAAATTGATATTATTAAAAAGCAAAAAATCAGTGGAGATCGTTAAGAAACCACATAGAGTGATGATTCAAATGAAAAACGCAACATTGTGAAGTACATGATTAAGAAAGTCTAAATGTGACTCTTGTGAAAAGTAAAATAAAAACAACGGAGCCTCTATTTGGAAAGCTATTAATAAACTTGCCAGACCGTTCATCAAGAAGGAAGTTACATTCCAGTAGGAACACTAAATGACCATTGTGTTAAATATTGGTACAAGCTCAACATACGAAAATAAACAAACTAGCATTTGTTGAGACTGCGAATTTACATCGAATATTTTGATGCAAAAAATATTCACGCAAAGTTGTCTATCCCCCTAATGTTCAGGCTCGATGAAGTGTTTTTTCATATCTGTCAAATTTGAAAATAAAAGTTCATACAGCTTTGATGGAAACAGTCCCCAAGATATGAAAAAACTATCTGTACAGAAACAATGTAGATTCTTTTACATGCCCTCTAACATATGGTTATCTACTAAACATTACTTTCCATAAGTATTTAAACATGAAAAAAGTATCCTCTCACAAAAAAGGGAATTTAGTTGACCGAACATAAGCTACAGACCAATTTCGCTGCTATCGTCCGTCCATCAAAGCCATTAGAACGTCATATCATATCACAATCTGTCATCTTTTATTGAGAAACATAAACTGTTGTATATCAGTCAGTCAGGATTAATCCAAAATCTAATTCCTAAAAGATATCAACAACAGAAAGCAGTTGGTGTAAAGTGTTTAATTGATTTAACAAAGGCTTTTGATTTAATTAATCAAAATATATTGCTAAAAAATGTTTAAATGTTTACGGCATCGACAACAATACGGAATCATTTTTTACATCTTATTTGTCAAACCGTACGCAATCTGTTCTTTTCACGAGGTGTAGCATTTCTTCTAAAAGACAGTTTGCCAAGAGGCGTGCCACAGGGATCAATCGTAGGTCCTCTGTTGTTCTCCCTCTACATAAATGATCTCCCTTTATCAATTCAAAACGCAGTGCGTGATTTGTTCGCTGACGATACATCTTTGCAATACTCTAGTCATAGAAGATCATGAAATCAATCATCATTTAAATGCAAGCATGAAATCAGTGGAAGACTGGTGTGATTCAAATGACATTTGATGTTCATTGTAATTAAGTTACCGACTCTATGTTTATGGTAGTTGTCAAAAAAGACAAGTGTAAAAAGCAAAATGAAAAATAATTCTCAACGTATTAAAGATTTTCATTTCATTCATTCATTCATTCATTCATTCATTCATTCATTCTTCTTCTTCTTCTTCTTCTTCTTCTTCTTCTTCTTCTTCTCTCCGCCCACTATTCCTTATTTCCTTATTTCCCACTTTTTCTGTTCTCTAACCCCTACTATTCCTATAATTGTTCCTTCCTCTTCCGTCTACTCTTCTTCGCCATCAATCTCCTTCCTCCATCAGTCTGTCTTCCCCGCTCTATTCCTTCCATAACCTTCTTCCTCTTTCTTTGGCTCCACCTTGTATTCTACCTTCAACAGTTCGTTTTCCTCCATCCTTGACTACTTCTTCCCGTGCTGCTCTTTTCAGAACTTCCGCTCCCCCCCCCCCCCCCCCCCTCCTTCCGTTCTTTCTCCCTTTCCTGCTCCGTCTAAAAAAAAAAGTATCTGTTTGAAAACGGGAGTGACTGAAGGCGGAAAATGAAGCAAAATTTAGAAAAAAGGTGGTTAGTTACCTCCAAGGACACAGACAAATAAAGCTTTGTCCTGGTGGGTTTTTTTTTTTTTTTTTTTTTTTTTTTGTCTGTGTCCTTGGCGGTGGTAACGAACCCTCTCTTTTTCTAAATAAAACTTTTCTGTTCACCTGCTTCCGCTCCTCCTTCTCCTCTTCCTCTGCCCTCCCCCCCCCCCCCCCCCCCTCCTCCTGCTCTCCTCCTCCTCCTCCCCCCCTCCTCCTCCTCCTCCTCCTCCTCCCCCTCCTTTCAGTCTTCCTCCTCTTCCCTCTTTCATCTGCACATCCTTTTACTCCTCCTTCCTTGACATCTTCTGTCACTTCCCTCGGCGCCTCTACCTCCTCCATCCTTTAGTTCTTCTTTCTAGTTTTGATTATTTCTCTGACTAGTTTGAATCACTTCTCCTTCCTTCTCCTCTCTTTTCTATTTATTGTGCCTACCCTTCCATTATAAGGACTTCGTCTGCTTTCTGCTTATCTTCCCTCCTCCATTACCTTTCCAGCATCCTCCCCTTCTTCCTCCTCTACCAGTATTTTTTTTCAGTTCTCCTCCTTCTCACTTCTCCTTCACCTTCCTCCTCTCCCCACAGTGCCTACATGTTGTTATGTCTGCTTTCTGCTTAGTCTTCCCATCCCCCATTCAGCATCCTTCCCCTTCTTCTTTTCTACGTCTATCTTTTCAGTTCTCCGCCGTTCTCTTTCGCTCACCTTCTCCCCCACTCTCATGTTGTTATCTCTTGTTCTTTTAGTTTCCGCCCCCGCACCCCTTCCCCCTCTTCATTTCCTTCTACTTTTTCCCTCACATTTCTTTTCTTCTTATTCCTCTCTCTTCTCTCTCCCTCTCTCTCTCTCTCTCGTCCTCTCTCTCTCTCTCTCTCTCTCTCTCTCCAATGCACAACGCACAGTCTCCTTTCTTTTAGGGTCTTCTCCCGTTTCCCCTCTCTCTCTCATTCAACACGTCTGCTTTTTTCCTTGTTTATTTTTGCATAACACCATCTTCCTCCTCCCCCCCCCCCCCCCCCCCCCCCCCCCCCCGCCCACCTTCTCCTCTTTCTCTCTAACACCTGTTCTTCCTCCTTCCTTTTCTTTGACTTCTTTTTCTTCTTTTTTTTTCTCATCCTTTTGTTTCTCATACTTTTCCTCCGTACTGCGTCTCTCTCTCTCTCTCTCTCTCTTCTCTCTCTCTCTCTTCTCTCTCTCTCTCTCTCTCTCTCTCTCTCTCTCTCTCTCTCTCTCCATCTTCCATATAATCTTCTTCCACTCCTCTCGTCTCTCTCTCCGTATCTGCCACTTCACTTTTTTTTTCTCTTATCCATTTTCTTCTTCCTTTCTTCCTTCTCCAACTGTTCCTTCTCCACTCTCCTCCTGCTAGCTCTGCTGATGCTGGCCGCGGATGATTGTGATCTCCCCCATTGTGATGTTGTGACTGCTTTGAGTTGTAGACTGTTTGTCGCATGGATTCACACAACAGAATTTGTCAAGTCATGATGGTAATAACTGTTGCATTGATTCAGGTCTTCTTGACGGTTGCCATCAAAACTGTGTATCATCAGAACGAGGCTCTCCAAGTGAAAATGTATGAGTAATGTCCCTTAGATCAAACTCGTTTCACAACACTACATCACCCTCTTTCTCAAATCAAAAGTTTTGATGCCAAACTTTTAGCTCTTAAACGTACTAACAGACCAAGTAGAAGTGAATGATAAATTCACTGACGTTAATTGAAAAAAAAAGCTAATAAACAAAAGTTTTAATACCTACCGCACTACCATCACTCAGGAGTTGAATTCTTTGGTTAATTTAGCATTAGATTGGTTTGCTCGAAGAAAAAGTTTTCGAATTATTCCCCTCAGGAGCTGACGGTTGTGAGTTGGAACAACTTTTGGTGTCGGGTTCCAGGATTTGATAACCTCCTCTGTCCCCGTTCAGCGGTAAATGTGTATGTGATTCTGTTCTGGGAACGTCGTTAAGGCGATTGAAGGATAGGGTTTGGCTCCACCTTGGTCATCCTGAGTTCTCTACACAGAGACTCTCCAGCAATTGATTGCCCCCACTGCCACTAGGCTGCGAGATCATAATCTTTAACCTTAATTCCACTTGTTGACGTAACTGGTTTGAATGTAATTGGAAGGGAAAGGTCGGCGATTTTTGTTTCTTTGTGTGTTTCTTTGCGTGCTTGCTTTCGTGTTGAAGTTCATTTATCAAAGTTATCAGTTTCACGCGAGCGCTTGCTCGTGTGCATGCTTGTGTGCGTGCGTGCTTGCATGCGTGCGTGCGTGCGTGTGTGTGTGTGCGTGTGTGTGTGTGTGTGTGTGTGTGTGTGTGTGTGTGTGTGTGTGTGTGTGTGTGTGTGTGTGTGTGTGTGTGTGTTGTGTGTTAATTTTTTGTTTGTTTGTTCATATGTTCACCTCTTTGGCCTGACCAGTCAGCTGGGCAGGCTGTTTGATTAGTGGGTAGTACTCCGCTGGTAACTGGCTGGATGATTGATTGGTTCGTCGTTTGGATATGGCTGGCTTATGGTTGGTTGTACGTTAAGTGGCTAGTAGGATGTTGAGTCGATGAAGTGGTTGATCGGCAGGTGATTGAGTGATTCGATTTTTCCCCACCTAACGTTTCTCTGTCATTGAATGTAACTACCCTTGTCGAATTTGTCCTTCTATACCCCATAAAATTGTCTGCAATTTTTTTTTCTTTCATTCTTTAATGATCTTTTCCCTCTACTGCGTTTTTTGACTCTGCTTTTATGATTCTGTTTTTTTTGTTTGTTTGTTTGTTTGTTTGTCTTTTTAAATAAGCATGCCCATTGCCATTGATGTTGCGTGCGATTGTTAATATGTTTGCTGTCGTTGCACTGTGTGTGTGTGTGTGTGTGTGTGTGTGTGTGCGTGCGTGCGTGCGTGCGTGCGTGCGTGCGCGCGTGCGTGCTTGTGTGTGTGTGTGTGTGTGTGTGTGTGTGTGTGTGTGTGTGTGTGGTGTGTGTGTGTGTGTGTGTGTGTGTGTGTGTGTGTGTGTGTGTGTGTGTGTGTGTGTGTGTGTGTGTGTGTGTTCACAGGCCCGATAGATGATGGTCCGTTTGGGAGCATTCTTTGGAAGGTAATTATTCAAAGATCTGTTCTATCTGTCTTTCTGTTCCTCTGTCTGTCTGTTTGGCTCTGTTGCATTATTGACTTACTGTCAACTGCGATTGTATGTCCTTCTCTGTGTACATGCACGCTCTTGCATTTGTTAGTCTGTGTTTGTTTGTTTGTTTCTTTTTTTTTCTGTTTAGTTGTTGTTATTGTTGTTGTTCTTTGAAGAAGTGGAAGTAATAACGTGTAACATTCTGCCCTTGCCTCTCTCTCAAACAGGTCGATGGCCTTATTGAATACGGATTTCGTTAGTATTGTTGACAGCCTATCTAGAGCTATGTACATGTCTTGTGTCTGTTTGTCTGTCTGTCTCTGCCTGTCTGTCTGTCTGTCTGTGTATCGGACAACTGAATTTTTTTTTTCTGGGTACTGGAAGCGAACATTTGGGTTGCCAGGGATTCTCCCAAGTCTCTGTGCCTCCGTCAGGGGCAACATGTTGGAGGACTTTTCACTGAGACTCCAGGTTTTCATGTTCTCCATTGAGGACACAGCAGAACTCTCGGTCCATGACCCGACTATGCCGGAGTTCGTGCCGTAGACGTCTAGTATATGTGTATGCATGTGTGCATGTATGTATGTATGCATACCTACATCTGTATCGGTGTCTATGTGCCTGCCTGCCTGCCTGCCTGTCTGACTTTTTATCTATCTATCTATCTATCTATCTATCTATCTATCTATCTATCTATCTCTGTCTCTCTCTCTATGTATATATATATATATATATATATATATATATATATATATATATATATATATATATATATATAGATATATATATCATATATATATATATTCATATAATCTGTCTATATTTCTATCACATCATATCACACACACACACACACACACACACACACACACACACACACACACACACACACACACACACACACACACACACACACACACACCACACACACACACACACAC
>JADBJO010001973.1:177002-184502 GCA_016801955.1 Conus betulinus | reverse complement strand
CCAAGCTGGAGCTACTTGTATGGACAGTTGTATCATCACAAAAGAGTTCACATGAATCCTCAATATAAAGAGGGAGATCATTAATATAAACTGAGAACAGCAACGGACCCAACACAGAACCCTGAGGTACGCCATGTTGGATAGGTAGCTTCTCTGATAAGTTGTTGTTGACACAAACGATTTGTTGACGGTCTTCTAGGAAAGATGTTATCAGTTGTAAGGTATTTCCTGTTACACCATATGATAAAAAGCTCCTGCATAACAGTTTGTGGTTAATTACATCAAAAGCCTTTGCAAAATCAACAAACAGTGCTCCACAATATTTATTCTCATTAACACTGGCTAGCCATTGATCTACTAGGTTTGTAAGCGCTGTATGACAAGAATGATTTTTCCTGAATCCTGATTGATTTTTATTTAGTAGGTTGGAGGAATCAAAATGGTGGCAAAGATGTTTATTTATGTGTTTTTTTTTTTATTGGCTTGGACAGAACTGGCAAAAATGGATATTGGTCTGTAGTTCGATGGCTCAGATTTGTCTCCAGATTTGAAAATGGGTATTACTTTAGCAACTTTGAACTGAGCGGGAAAGTGACATTTATCAATGCATAAATTGTAAATATAGGTAAGAGTTCACATATAACAGGTGCTGATAGTTTCAGTATTTTTCCATCCATCAATCCGTCCAGTCCGCGGCTTCCTGTCTGCTTTAATTGGCATAAAGCTTGGTAAACATCACTAACTGTCATAGGCGGAACAGGTGTTGCTGAACGAATGTTCTTAGCATTACAAAAAATTTTTTTATTTTGTAATTCATTTGAGTCAGTATTCTTTTCTTTTTGACATGTGTTCTGCAACTGTTGTAAAGTGTTGGTTGAGTTCATTTGGTGTTATGCTGGTAATGGGACTTGTCTTTGACTGTGAAGTTTTATTCGTAAGTTCATTTATTGCTTGCCATATGGACTTCGAATTTTGTTTGTTGGCTACAAGTTCACGAAAAAAAAATTCATTTTTGCTGTCCGTTTGAGTGAGTTGACTTTATTACGTTGCCTTTTGAATCCATCCGACTTCCCTTCTGCTTCAAGGAGATCGTCGCGTAAGAAACAAGCAGCTTGTATTTTATCAGTCATCCACTCATCCACTTTGTGCACTATGTTTAACTCGACGCGTTTTGAATGGCGCATGCTTGTCATAAACAGAATTAAACGTGTGTAGCCAGTACTCTAGCGCTTTCTCTGGATCAGTGTAATTATAAACATTAATAAAGGGGGAATTCGTGAGGTCAGTAAGTAAGAAAGGTATCTTCGTGGAAGTGTCCAAAAGATCTGTAAGTGATGTGTTTGTGGCCAGTTTTAGGAATTTTGATTCCACTTCTTTTCCACGTAATGCATACTGGAAAGTGGTCGCTGCATCCATTCAAAGGCACACATTTCTCTCTATGACGTTTGTGGTTCAGAAAGGTAGATGTGGTCAATTAATGTTGTGCTAGTGAGTGTTACTGGGTGGCATGTATAATTTGAGATAAGTTGTATGAGGTAGTCCTATCTGACCATGATGTTTGGCCCTTCAATAGATCAATGTTGAAATCACCTAAAAGTATTAATTCTGTGGCATCAAGCGACGCTGCATCCATCATCATGGCTGTAAAACTTGTCCATCCACCGCATTTTCGGCTGGGTTTCGATACACAAATCCTATTTTGATGGGTTTTGTTCTCTTTAACTTGATTACTAACCAAACTGCTTCAATTTCAATTCCAAAACTTTCAAGATCATACAAACGTTGGGCATTTAATGTTTCATGAACGTAAAGTAATATGCCTGTAGATTTTGATTTTTTCGGGGGGATCTCTGCGTACAATATTGTAGCCAGAGATTAAAACAGCGGCATCAGGGACATTATCTGAAAGTCTTGATTCAGTGAAGCCAAATATATGGAAGGGTTTTGTCTTGATTGTACAGTATAGTAGGAACCTCATGTAACTTGTTTTGTATATGGTTTATATTAAGATGTCCAATACGTAGTCCGTCTTCCTGTGGCCACTTTGAAGATGATTGCACCATTTATGCAACCATTTATGCAATATAAAAAAAAAAAAATATATATATAAATATATATATATATATAAGGATACACTTGAATACAAACTCAATATGTCTGTATGGTATACACACACACACAACTTCAATTCAAAAGGATAATGGAATATGATGAAACAAGGAAAGTCAAAACTACAAAAATAGTGTGATACAACACACTTACACACCACATCCAACAATGCTCAATGAAAAAGGATAATGAATATGAAAAAAAAATGACAAAGTTAAAAAGTTCACAAAGTTACGTAACACGCTTGTGTGGCAGTGTCACTGAAGCTTTATCCACACACAGCAGGTTTCTGAGCGTGCTCACACACCATTCAGGTATAATAAAACTATGATATAAGAGTCTTGCTTTCTTCACAGATGCTAATAATGTAGTTCGCAACAACTTTATCTTTTCAGCTTATCAGATGGTCGGCAGATTCGGAATTACACAGTCCATTGGCTGATGCATATAGTTCAAAGTCTGCACTTTCAACACGAGTGTATATATACTTATAACACACACACACACACACACACACACACACACACACACACACACACACACACACACACACACACACACACACACTGATTCAAGTCTATGAGAACTGGCCATAGTTTGGTGGCATTGGCATGAAGTGTGGCCACTGCCAAAAAGTAGGGTGGGAAGCTACGAGGAAAAGAAGGGAAGAACATAGGAGGATACACAGGCGGTGGCATCATGGGTGGTGGTTGTGGAGGCGAAGTGTAGTCCTCTCTACTACCATACGAATTAGTTCCCCGCGTGGTAGTAGGCCTGCTGTCCGGTCGTCGAAGTGGATGGGTGGGGTTTTAGAGTGGGGGTAGGGAGGGGAGGAAAGACTTCCGAGTAGTGTGGGTCGGCCGGAGAATGGGGAAGAGTAGGAGGGTTCTGGGGTTGAGAGGACTGTGATGTGTGATTGTTTGTTGGTAACATATGTGGAGTAGGTGAATGGACGGGAGGAGGAAGGGAGCGGTGATGTGAACAAGGGGGGAGAACAAGGAGAGACGTCCAGTGGGGCGAGGCCTGTGGTCACTGCCCCTCTTGGTGCCGATGCTGTCTGCCTGTTTTCTCGCAAAACAGATTTTTTCAGCAAGCAAGGCGCTGTCCCTTTCTTCGTTGGCAGAATGGCATTTTGGTACAGTGCCATTCTGGGTGCACCACTGCTGGTGGTGAAGACAGCAGTGTGGTCCCCCTGTAGTGCACACCCACCATGCCGTCACACACACTGCTGCAGGTTCCTGTTGCTGTGTTGAATGACTGCATTGAAGGGGTGTCGTCCTCTGGCAGGCATGATAGCAGAGGCTAGCAGTGACGCTTTGGGAAAAAGACCCTCCGGCACTGGGAAAGAAGGTCTTTCCACTTGTCACTGCTGATGGCACTGTCTGCTGAGGCCTGGACTTGTGCACAGTCGTGGATCCCAACATGAACTGCAGCTAGTCTCACGGTAGTTGAGGGTGTCTGGCCACTGAGCCACTCGGTCAGTTGGGTCACTGTCAGGTCACTGACACACACTTTTTGGGGCTTGCTGTTGGTGAGGAGCGGGAGGGATCCACCCCTTTCACTACATCATCCCCCAGCAGAATGGTAGTGGTGTCCCTTAGTGACGCTGACTGTTGGAGAGGGTTGGGGGTGGAGGTATGCTGACTGAGGGACTCAGACACTGGTGTGGAGTCTGCTTTGCTGCGCTGTGTCCACTGTCAGCGTTGCTCTCTGTGGCAGCGGCATTCGGCTGGGTGGGCAATATGGGAGATGATGATTTGTGGGTGGATGATTTGGGGGGGGGTGGGGGGAGGATGCAGTCTTGGAGGGCAGTTTGTGATTTGAGGAGCGGGGGAGAGGTTTTTTTTTGTGTGTTTTGGGCTTGTAAGTGTAGTAACTGTGGTGAGGGCATCTATGTCAGTCTTGAATGTCTGTCTTGCTTCTTGCAGTGCTGCACGAAGGGCTGAAACTTCAGCTTGTAGGGACTGTGTTGTTTGTAAAAAAAACTCTCCTTGGACACACAGTCATCATGGCAGCAGCAGCACACATCTGGCATATTCCCTGGCTTTGAAGCTTGGTCACCGTCTTTGTCACTGGAAACGCTTTCAGTGTCTGTGCTGGTGTCTCTGCTAACGCTTTCAACGCTTTCAGTAACTGCCGTGAAAGTGATGTCTTGTTTGGGAGAGGGGAGGGGCATGACTGAGTCAGGTGGGGCAGAGGTTACAGTGGAGGATGGTGGGGAGGGGGGTGAATTATCAGTAGATGTGGGGGACTGTGAATCCTGTGCACTAACGCTGACTGGAACAGTGAGGGAAGATGGGCTCAATGAAGGGAGAGTGGAGGGAGGAGGTTCTGTCACTGGATGAGAAGAGCAGGCCTTAGCTGGTGAAGGGGGCGGGGAGTGGAGGGGGGATGCTGAGTGTTGGCAGGATGGAGCGGTCAAAGGGCGGTCTGTAAAGGGCGGTTCCTCTTCACTGCTTTCTGCCCTGTGCTTTCTGCCCGTGTGGCGGGATAAGCACACAGCGCGTGTCTTTCACGGTCGCACTAATGCTGGTCTCATCCACTGCACACCCCTCAGCGCCTTTCGCGCCGGCCGTCGCTACGTCCATGTCTGGCACGCACATGTGTGTGATGGAGAGGGGTCAGAGCAGAGCGCAGTTACACCCAGTGTGTGTACATAGTACGCAGCCTGTCGAACTCCTCATCGACCCACTGTAGGCATGCTTTCCCTTGTATAAGAATGGTACCCGTTGTATAATAAACATGTATCTTAAGAATCTTGACTTCCTCTGATCTCATCTCTATAGTAGATTGGCTGAGGTCAGAGGGAATTGGGGAGACGGTAGTAAAGTCATCAGAGCAGTCATATTCTTTGTGTTGCACGGTAGTTTTTTCCATGTGCATTTCACTCCTTTAGGTATGAAATTCCCCATATACCTGTGATGGAGTGTGAATCTCCAGTGGGGCATACATTGTTTAACACATGTAACTGTTTTCTGTATGGGATCAAGCGTATTTGTTATCTGCTCGAGGTTACCCCCGCACATAAATATAACGGTGTCTTTGGCCATGGATCGAGTAGTGGGCCCCCCATGCTGGCACGCACCACGCCATGGCCGGCCTACGGCTGTTTTTTTTTTTTTTTTTCTCTCTCTAATTAATTACACACAAAAAAATCCGATGCGTCAGCACTACATTGTGGCCCACATCACATTGTCACAGTATTTTTCGATAGTAAAGGACAGCACAGAACAAGACGCACTTCATCTTCTTTCTCTTCTTTACACAATGGACACATCAAATCATCATGGGTGTGTTGTTTGTATCGATATCTATGCACAGCAATATCTGAAACACCCAGTCTGAATCTTGTTGTAATAGTCTTGATATGTCTGTCTAGATTTAACGTTAAAATGCATATTATCTATTGCTATAGTGCAAAGAGTCTTATATACACTAAATCTGTCATTATTCTTGACATGAAAATCCCATTCTTGCCATCTGCAAAGTACAAGTCTTTTTCTTTAAAGTCAGCGAGAAACTGTTCCACTCCATCAACACCTTGATTTAAGCACACATAACCAAAACCAAACATGTGTAACTTACAGCGAATGTCAGACGTCCAGTTTGTCTTATCACGATTTCTCCACGTTTCTCTGGGCGGTTCGCTTGTCTTGTGACTCGTTTGTCCACGTTTGTCTGGGCGGTGCGCTGACATTTATTTAAGATTTGGTTAGATTTCCGCCTGCAGTCGTCTCTCACTTTGCAACTAGATCAAATAATGTTGTATATGCTTTTCGCGGTAATCTTTACTCATCCATTCTTGTCAGCTTTAACCAGTAATGCATGCTCCTAACGGCAGAATTTATGTAAACAGGGTATCTATTGTCTCACCATACACAAGGTCATTTGGGTGTTTGTAACTGATCTCCTAAAAAATTTAAGAGCAAAGATATGTACTTCTCACAAAAGTGTGCAGCAATACGCAGCCCCCACATTTCAACACCATACTGAACAATGAGTTGTATCTGCGCGTCAAATAGTTTTAAATATACAGCAAGAGAATTGCATTTTAACTTACGTAATTTTTTGCAATATACATAACAACGCATGCTTTGTTCTGCAGGCAAGATTCGTACAAGAAGCAGTAATCTCAACCGTGTTGATAAATATTGCTTAATATTTATAAACATTAACAACAGGCATAAGGGTTCCGTTTGTAAGTCCAATGTTCACTAGCTGCAAAGTACCCACCTTTTCTAAATACAACTATATTACTTTTATTCATATTCACATTCACATGGAGTGCTGTTGCTGCCCTATGTAGACTATTTAGTTGCGTCTGTAGCCCAACTACTGTTTCCGACAGAAGAGCAATGTCATCTGCCAAAAGTAACATAAACAGTTCAAAATAATCGTGCACAAATGTTGCACCATGCCTCCTATTTCTAACCATTTCTGTTGCTAATTCATCTATAAATAAAGAGAACAGCAGCGGACTTGTAACGTCCCCTTGTTTTCCCCCCCCCCCCCCCCCCCCCCCCCCCCCCCCAGTTTCTGTCGTCTGTCAATTCTCCACCCGAGCGAATTCCAGCTCTGACTGTAGTGTACATGCTATGAATACACATTAAGAGTTTTCTTTGATACCTTTTCTACGAGAGAGAGAGAGAGAGAGAGAGAGAGAGAGAGAGAGAGAGAGAGAGAGAGAGAGAGACGAGAGAGAGAGAGGCAGAGAGACAGAGACAGATAGATAGAAAGAGAGACAATGAGAGAGAGAGAGAGAGAGAGAGAGAGAGAGAGAGAGAGAGAGAGAGAGAGAGAGAGAGAGAGAGAGCATTCATTCATAAGTCGATGTCGGTACTGTGCAATTGCTCAGATGATACATCGAGAGTTTATTCTCTCTCTCTCTCTCTCTCTCTCTCTCTCTCTCTCTCTCTCTCTCTCTCTCTCTCTCTCTCTCTCTCTTATATTGTCGACAAGTTCAAGCAATATCCTCTTGCCTTGGAAAAAGCGTAATTCGAGCAGTAATCTGAGAACTGAAACATTTCATCCTCCATCTGTTATCTTCTATTTTCGTGTTGTTCTGTTCCGTTTAGTTTATTTCTGTTTCCTTTTTTTTTCTCTCTCTCTTGTTTCCATTCCATTATTGCTTCCTGTCACACACACACACACACACACACACACACACACACACACACACACACACACACACACACACACACACTTTTAAAAAATTTGTTTCTTGTTTTGGCTTTGTGTTTGGAGGGCGGCTTTGTACTATTTTACTTTTTCTTCCTGGTTTCTTTCTTTCCGAGTGACAGAAAATCTTCAAATGAAGAAACTGGATTAGAAGGTCTTCATTTGACTGAGATCGCTTGCATTGAAACTGTAACGATTTTTGACACCAGAAAA
>JADBJO010001973.1:172500-174321 GCA_016801955.1 Conus betulinus | reverse complement strand
TGTGATTGTTTGTTGGTAACATATGTGGAGTAGGTGAATGGACGGGAGGAGGAAGGGAGCGGTGATGTAACAAGGGGGGGGAAGTGGAGAGACGTCCAGTGGGGCGAGGCCTGTGGTCACTGCCCCTCTTGGTGCCGATGCTGTCTGCCTGTTTTCTCGCAAACAGATTTTCAGCAAGGCGTGCTGTCCCTTTCTTCGTGGCAGAATGGCATTTTGGTACAGTGCCATTCTGGGTGCACCACTGCTGGTGGTGAAGACAGCAGTGTGGTCCCTGTAGTGCACACCCACCATGCCGTCACACACCTGCTGCAGGTTCCTGTTGCTGTGTTGAATGACTGCATTGAAGGGGTGTCGTCCTCTGGCAGGCATGATAGCAGAGCTAGCAGTGACGCTTTGGGAAAGACCCTCCGGCACTGGGAAAGAAGGTCTTTCCACTTGTCACTGCTGATGGCACTGTCTGCTGAGCCTGGACTTTGTGCACAGTCGTGGATCCCAACATGAACTGCAGCTAGTCTCACGGTAGTAGTTGAGGGTGTCTGGCCACTGAGCCACTCGGTCAGTTGGGTCACTGTCAGGTCACTGACACACACTTTTTGGGGCTTGCTGTTGGGAGGTGAGGAGCGGGAGGGATCCACCCCTTTCACTACATCATCCCCCAGCAGAATGGTAGTGGTGTCCTTAGTGACGCTGACATGTTGGAGAGGGTTGGGGGTGGAGGTATGCTGACTGAGGGACTCAGACACTGGTGTGGAGTCTGCTTTGCCTGCGCTGTGTCCACTGTCAGCGTTTCTCTGTGGCAGCGGCATTCGGCTGGGTGGGCAATATGGGAGATGATGATTTGTGGGTGGATGATTTGGGGGAGGGTGGTTTGGAGGATGCAGTCTTGGAGGGCAGTTTGTGATTTGAGGAGCGGGGGAGAGGTTTTTGTGTGTTTTGGGCTTGTAAGTGTAGTAACCGAGTGGTGAGGGCATCTATGTCAGTCTTGAATGTCTGTCTTGCTTCTTGCAGTGCTGCACGAAGGGCTGAAACTTCAGCTTGTAGGGACTGTGTTGTTTGTAAAAACTCCTCCTTGGACACACAGTCATCATGGCAGCAGCACACATCTGGCATATTCCCTGGCTTTGAAGCTTGGTCACCGTCTTTGTCACTGGAAACGCTTTCAGTGTCTGTGCTGGTGTCTCTGCTAACGCTTTTCAGTAACTGCCGTGAAAGTGGTGTCATGTTTGGGAGAGGGCAGGGGCATGACTGAGTCAGTGGGGGGGCAGAGGTTACAGTGGAGGATGGTGGGGAGGGGGGTGAATTATCAGTAGATGTGGGGGACTGTGAATCCTGTGCACTAACGCTGACTGGAACAGTGAGGGAAGATGGGCTCAATGAAGGGAGAGTGGAGGGAGGAGGTTCTGTCACTGGATGAGAAGAGCAGGCCTTAGCTGGTGAGGGGGAAGGGGGCGGGGAGTGGAGGGGGGATGCTGAGTGTTGGCAGGATGGAGCGGTCAAAGGGCGGTCTGTATCTCCTTCCTCTTCACTGCTTTCTGCCCGTGTGATTGGCGGGATAAGCACACAGCGCGTGTCTTTCACGGTCGCACTAATGCTGGTCTCATCCACTGCACACCCCTCAGCGCCTTTCGCGCCGGCCGTCGCTACGTCCATGTCTGGCACGCACATGTGTGTGATGGAGAGTGGGTCAGAGCACGCAGTCACACCCCAGTGTGTGTACAATAGTACGCAGCCTGTCGAACTCCTCATCGACCCACTGTAGGCATGCTTTCCCTTGTATAAAAAGCCACGATTTTGAAATTGGGAACAGATTTAATTCATTAT
>JADBJO010001973.1:142500-160000 GCA_016801955.1 Conus betulinus | reverse complement strand
GTCTGAATGATCAGTTTTTTTACATTATAGGTGTGGAAAGTGATGCTGTCATGGTAAATGAAAACACGTCTATCACATTTTCAGGCTCCCCTTTATGTCACTTGATACGTCATCGTTTTCACTCTGACATCGCCCTGTAAGAACTGTACGATTGATGGAACAGATCAGCTTTCAAAAATGTCAGTTGTATTGAGTGATAGCCAGTCATTTGAACTATCCCACAGGCTTCATGCCTAATACAATGAACTGGACCAGTGGTCAGTCTTATAAAACAATAATCTTTCGGGTTACCAAGATTTTTTTTGATAATTTCTAAAGATTCCCTTGAGCTTCTTCATGTGATCACCATAGGCTGGAAAGTACGAGTGTGCAGAGCGTATGTAAGGCTTTTTCTATTATGGTGTATTGCTTGTGATTATACGACTCCTCTGTTTTGGATCAAAATGCGTTCAAAACGTAACAGACTGCTGTATTCCCTTGGGGTGACAAATCGTCCTTCAGTAGGCTTCAGTGGGTAACATTCCGGTATAATTTGTCACTGGCAGAGACAGAACATTCTGAAGTGCCATATGTTTCCCTGACTGCTGACGCGATTTGGCATTCGTAGCACAACTTGTCATCATTGACGAATGTTTCTGCAATACATGACTCTGTTGTTCACAGGTCGACATGTTTTTCAACAGCTCTGGCGATAATTCGATCCACTCCATTAATAAATATAACCTTTTTTTCATTTGTTGTGTTCACCATCTGTTGAGTAACCCGAGTAAGCGTCGATCAAAACCACGGACATCAAACACGACAGCCAAATATCGCGACACTCTCACATGACCAGCCCATAATGTGTGACGTTGCCGAACGGTCGATCCCTACTTTCCATCACTTTACCCCACACCCTAGCTGTGTGCCCAGACAGCTTCAGTGGCCAGGCCACTGCTGGATTCATGGACACACAGGCACTGCAGCTGCTGGTTCCACTTCACGCTGACATCGATCCTGCCGGCTGGCCCGGGGAGACTGCGGGTGAAGGTGAAGATGACGGTCTAACATCCAGGATTCTTCTAAGTTACATAACGATGGCTTTTGAATGTTGCTTACTGTCGATAACTTTTCTGTTTAGTAGCATACTTCAACATAGGAATGGTTGAACACAGTGACAAATTGTACTACTCTCTCTCTCTCTCTCTCTCTCTCTCTCTCTCTCTCTCTCTCTCTCCTCCCTCCCTCTCTCTCTCTCTCATGTCTCTCTCGTTCTCTCTTCTCTCCCCCTACCCCATCGCTGTTGATCGTCTCTCTCTTCATTTTATGCTAGAACTCTCCCTACCTTCCATCACCCTGTACAGGGCCAGCTTCTCTCCAAGGGGAATACAGTGTCCAGACGCATCACGACAGTTAACACGAGAGGGAAGCAGAGCGAAAAGGGCAGCAGGAGAACAGGGAGCAGACAGAAGGTAGAAGTGTGGAGAGGGGACAATATAGAGAGAGAGAGAGAGAGAGAGAGAGAGAGAGAGAGAGAGAGAGAGAGAGAGAGAGAGAGAGAGAGAGAGAGAGAGAGAAGACAACGAAATGACAAACACAGCCGAACTCTCACAAACAGGCTGGCTAGTTCCATTCAAATAACTAACACAGTCACTGTGAGAAAGAAACCTATGGAGAGCTGGACAGTAGGCGGATTTGTTTTTTCATAGTAGTCCCCCTCTTACAAGTGTTTTCATTTTTCTAACTCCTCATGGAATCGGGCTGCATCCAGGTCATGATTACTGAATGCCCTTGTGTTACCTCCCCTCACTTGTTGCCTCTTGCCAGGATTCAAATCCACATCCCCAGGATGATCGCACACGTCAAGGCCAAATTACCCTGTGAGGGATGTCTGGACCACTTACCTATCTGACATCTGCGATAAATCAGGAAATTTCAGATGAAGAAGTTTACTTTTGTGTTGATTGTAACTGTTTGCATTGTTGACTCTGCCTCTCTTCAACGCAGTCACAGTTAGACCTGATATTCGCTCTCGGTACAAAGTTAGTGCCAGCTTTGGGTTTTTTTTTTTTTGTTTGTTTGTTGTTTGTTTTTTTTTGTTTTGTTTGTTTTTGTTTTTGGAATGACTGTGCAGCTGACCTGATCACTTCAGACAGGCAACGACACCGTTTCTTTCTGTCTCATCTCCAGTCTAACGCCACCCATTTCCGCTCCCCCAAATACAGCCACACCCAGGATGGTTCCTGTTGCAGCCCGTGCAGCGTTACCATATATCAAGTCGTCACGCAGCAAGCGTACAGATCAGAAAACTGCATGGCTGCCGAGTCGGTCCAGCCCGCTAACATCCCTACTGACGACAATCACCGAGTCAGCCCAGTCCGCTACCATCCCTACTGACGACAATCATCGAGTCAGCCCAGTCCACTACCATCCCTACTGACGACAATCATCGAGTCAGCCCAGTCCGCTACCATCCCTACTGACGACAATCATCGAGTCAGCCCAGTCCGCTACCATCCCTACTGACGACAATCATCGCGTCAGTCCAGTCCACTACCATCCCTACTGACGACAATTATCGCGTCAGTCCAGTCCACTAACATCCCTACTGACGACAATCATCGCGTCAGTCCAGTCCACTACCATCCCTACTGACGACAATCATCGAGTCAGCCCAGTCCACTACCATCCCTACTGACGACATCACCGAGTCAGTCCTGTCTATTAACATCCCTACTGACGACAATCATCATTTAGCTGTGGAGACAGCCTGAACAAGCCCCCCCCCCCCCCCCCCCCCCCCCTTTCCACAGAGGACCCCACCGACGAGAGTTTCCATGATCATACCGTCACCACCGACTTTTTGACAACAACATCGTCACGGACACCGACGAGGACACAGAATTAGAAACAAAGGTCACCGTGAAAGCAAAGCATAATGGTCACATCCTTCCAGAGTTTTAAAGCTGTAATCAACCTCCTGATCTACGCAAACGTGCAGTATTAACGAACTGACAAGCTAAAACTGACACAACCAGTCCTCTTTCTACCCTCTTTCACTGGTGACACCCACCATCTTCTGAGACACAACCCAAAGCAACAGTCACGTCAAGTCATGCTGTTTCCAACTAGTAACTGATGGCAAATCAATCAGCCAAGACTTTAGTTCCCCATAATAGGTTGTTCCGAATGTGCATGAAGATCAATGAAGATGTCAAATGAAAAGTGGGTGTATGATGATTTGACGTCAGTGTAATGCTACTTCAGTTCATAGGTGAAATATTGAAATAGTTTTTTAAAAACAAATCCCCCAAATTAGATTGTGTGTTTTTTGTTTTAATTGTACACGAACACTAATGCAAAGAAACCAAAAACGAAAACTTCATATAATGATTTAATTTAGTGTAATAATACTTCAGTGAAAACTGCAATGTGCGTGCGCATGCGCGCATATATGCTTGTGCGCGTGCGTGTATGTGTGTGTGTGTGTGTGCGCGCGCGCGCTCGTGTGTGTGTGTGTGTGTGTGTGTGTGTGTGTGTGTGTGTGTGTGTGTGTGTGTGCGTGCGTATGTGTGTGTATATATGTGTGTGTGTGTGTGTGTGTGTGTGTGTGTGTGTGTGTGTGAGAGATAAGAAAGGGGGGGGGGGGGGGGGGGGAGAAAAGCAAGAGAGGACAAGGAGAGAGGAAATTGTGGGGACATTTGTCTTCTACTCTTAACTATGGGTTTGATCCAAGTCTCGTATCAGTGGCGTGCTGTTTCTGCATCTTTAATCGAAACTAACACGAGCGTTTAGCCTAAACAATAGTCATACTGATCGCGTGACGTTAAATGCATTGGTAATAATTATGTATGACGATAGTAAGTGATGCTCCTGAGAACGTGGGAAGCTATAATGGATGTTTGATACGGCTGAGTATGGTGACAGAAAGGGGTTTTAAATACAACTGGTTTCTTCAGGCTTTGGACAAGATGTACAGAGGACCGCTAGAAGAGAGAGAGGATATGGGTACGGAAGAGGTGAGGATATGGTTTGCGGGAGAGAGGGGGGTGTTGAAAGAAGGGGGTGAGATTGAAGAGGGGGGAGAGAGGTAGACAGGGACATAGAACAGACAGTAACAAAGACACAGACAGACGGCTATGGGAGTGGATGGGCAGGGGGGCGGTGTCTTTCTCTATGCCAGACATGAGTGTTCTGAATCCTCATGGGACTGTTGCTCTCAGTGGTTCGTCCTGAGCAAAGTGCAGAATACATCCAGCCACTCGGTTCCAGGTTTCCATTCCTTCCTGTTAGACCTTTTTCTTTGCCCGTCGTTGTCCTGAGCCCTGTCAGCTAGTCTGTGGATCTACACTGTCTAAACACCTTGAGATGGGCACCGCTTATCCATTCCTATTCGGAGACTCCACTTCCATTATAGTGCCTATGGTACTGATTTCCATCTGCTTCCTTTTTTTTATCATTGTCTTAGGTATACGTGATAAAGAAAAATGCATATGGCATACATACATGTGAATACATTTAATAACATGTTGGTGCCTCGACTCTTTCATACATTGGGCTAACACAATTTGTTTTGAGACGACATAGAGCTACTTGTCAAGTAAACATTGACACCAATGCCCCAAACACAATACACTTGGTTTTTGTATACAGGCTTGCAGTGATCATTTGATCTACATACACAACCATCTTGTCCAGCTCGTTGATGTTGCACAGCAAGCTATCAGCTGAAGACGATTTCTCACCAGGAACAGATTGTGCTAGCATTCACACATGACTTCAGCAATGACATTCATACTTTCACGTCACCTGAAGTAGGAATGGTCACCACATTGCTTTGGTTTGGGTTGTGGTGATCAGAAGTTCTATGTCGAGGGTGAGAAAGAGATGTTGGCATAATGATGCAGAGACTAAGCTAGAACGACTTCTTAAAGAACATCCCATCGCCTTTTCGGAATTCCCTCTACGTGGCAGCAAACATGTCACCTTTCCTATCTTTAAGTACATGACTTTAACCAACTGTAGTCAGATGAATAGATCAGCTTTGAAAAAGTCTTTTTTGCTGATTAATGGCCACTCACTTGAGCTCCTCCATCAGTTGCATGCTTAATGCGATGAGCTAGACAATGGTCACCCTGACGTAACAGTAGCCTTTCTGGTAACCCCCCCAAATGTCTTTCCGTTAGTTTCTGACACTCTCTGGCGCTTCTTTGTGTGATCAATATTGGCTGGAACGTGTATGTGCAATATCTCTTACACACTTTTTTTTTTTACACAGTATTTCTTATCATTGCTTCAACCTTCTGTTCGGGTTAAAAACATGCTCAAAACAACAACCCAACTCGAAGACAGATGCATCCTCGTGGATGACAAATTGTGCTTCAGTAAACTTAAGTATGTAACATTCCATGGATTCCTCAAGGAATTAACAGTTTAGATATAATATTGAAAAAAAGACGTCGCATGTTTGATATTGAAAAAAAAAATGCATTTTAGCTAGATGGCTGTCATACTGCCCACAATTCCATGTTGTTTACTCTTATTTTTCTTTTCTTCTGTTAAACCAGCTTGCTTTACCACATTCATATATGCACGATAGCGTGTAAAACGAACGCATGCATGGCAGATACAATTTTTTGCAGCGTAAACCTTTCCACAACAGATGACCCTGTCGTTTTTAACAGTCGATGTCTTTTCAACAGCTCAGGTGATAATCCGGTCCACTCAGGCAATACAACACAGACATCCTTTTATGTCCAGATCTGCAGCTGTCACCATGTGGTCACCGACCTAAGAAACTTACCAGTCACAGCAGCTATCATCATGCAGGAAAGCGAACTACTGCAACTCTCCAATCCATTCACCCCACACCCTAGCTGTGTGCCCAGACAGCTTCAGCGGCCAGGCCACTGCTGGATTCATGGACACACAGGGACTGCAGCTGCTGGTTCCACTTCACCCTGACGTCGATCCTGCCGGCTGGCCCGGGGAGACTGAGGGTGGAGGTGAAGATGACGGTGTTAGCTGTCAAGTGTCACAACCCAGGATTCGTTGAACTTTTGCATAATCATTACTTTTCTTTGTTCAGTGCCTTTTGAATGTTGCTTACTGGGGGTAAGTTGTCTGCATTAGTAGCACACTTTTTTCCCCCTTACATTTACGTTGCATGTAATGGCACCAACCATGAGGCTAGTGTAGTGGGTATTCATGAATGACTGAGCCCTGTGGCACATGATAATCGATTTTTTCCCCACTGAAAACCATTTTTAATCCTTTTAAAATGACATGAATCCTCCCTCCCTCTCTGTCTCTCTCTGTCTGTCTGTCTGTCTGTCTGTCTGTCTGTCTGTCTGTCTGTCTCTCTCTCTGTCTCTCTCTCTCTCTCTCTCTCTCTCTCTCTCTCTCTCTCTCTCTCTCTCTCTCTCTCTCTCTCTCTCTCTCTCCCCTCCAGTTTCTTCGACTGACTGTCTGTTCATTTGATGCTAGAACTTTCTCGAGCTGCAGTCATCCTGCTGTAAGAGGAGTACAGTGTCTAGACCTATCTGGACAGCAGAAGGAAGCAGAACGACAGGGATGGCAAGGGGACGAGGATTAAAGGGAAGACTGGGAGGTGGAGAGGGGGGTGAGAGAGAGGGAGGAGAGAGAGAGAGAGAGAGAGAGAGACAGAGAGAGAGATAGAGAGAGGGAGGGAGGGAGAGAGACAGAGAGAGAGAGAGAGAGAGGAGAGAGAGAGAGAGAGAGAGAGAGAGAGAGAGAGAGAGAGAGAGAGAGAGACAACGAAATAACAAACACAACCGAAACTCTCACAAACAGGCCAGCTTCTTCCACTCAAATAACCAATGCAATCTCTCTCTCTCTCTGTTTATTCGAAAGAAACCAAGCGGAGAGGGTCAGAAGATAGGGGGAAAGGGGTGGGGGGTTGCCCCGGAGACGCCCCCCCCCTCCCCCCCGCCTCCTTTTTTATACAATGGTTCAGTTCTGTAACTCCCTACGCTCTGAGAGGACGTGGTTGTCCATGACCACTGAATGCCCTTCTGTATGCGTCTCTTCCATGTTGTTTGCCGCGGCTCGGACTCTAATCCCTATCTCCAGGATGGTCAGGCACTACAAGTCCAAATCACCTTGTGAGGGATGTCTGGACTGCTTATCTGTCAGACATCTGCTGTAAACTGGAACATCTCAGCCTAATATAAGTGTACCTTCGTGTTAATTACAATGATCACATTGTTGACTGTGCCATGCTCAAAACAGTCACAGTCAACTTGTTTTGCACAGTCGCTCTCTGTATAGACTCCATGTCGATTTTGTTTAGCGATCCTGCAGCTGACCTGGTCAATTCAGACAAGTGACGATACAATTATTTTCATTTTTGTTTCAGGGTTTTTTTTTTTTTTCTTTCAGTCTCATCTTCTTTGTCCCCGCAGTGGCATTATTCTCAGGCCGCCTATTGTCACTCCCTACATAAAGACATCCACAGCCAGGTGTGTGAAGTGGCAGCCCATGCGGGCTCTCAGGCCGCCTATTGTCACTCCCTACAGACATCCACAGCCAGGTGTGTGAAGTGGCAGCCCATGCGGGCTCTCAGGCCGCCTGTTGTCACTCCCTACAGACATCCACAGCCAGGTGTGTGAAGTGGCAGCCCATGCGGGCTCTCAGGCCGCCTGTTGTCACTCCCTACAGACATCCACAGCCAGGTGTGTGAAGTCGCAGCCCATGCGGGCTCTCAGGCCGCCTCTTGTCACTCCCTACATACATCCACAGCCAGGTGTGTGAAGTGGCAGCCCATGCGGGCTCTCAGGCCGCCTATTGTCACTCCCTACATACATCCACAGCCAGGTGTGTGAAGTGGCAGCCCATGCGGGCTCTCAGGCCGCCTATTGTCACTCCCTACAGACATCCACAGCCAGGTGTGTGAAGTGGCAGCCCATGCGGGCTCTCAGGCCGCCTATTGTCACTCCCTACATACATCCACAGCCAGGTGTGTGAAGTGGCAGCCCATGCGGGCTCTCAGGCCGCCTATTGTCACTCCCTACATACATCCACAGCCAGGTGTGTGAAGTGGCAGCCCATGCGGGCTCTCAGGCCGCCTATATTGTCACTCCCTACATACATCCACAGCCAGGTGTGTGAAGTGGCAGCCCATGCGGGCTCTCAGGCCGCCTCTTGTCACTCCCTACATACATCCACAGCCAGGTGTGTGAAGTCGCAGCCCATGCGGGCTCTCAGGCCGCCTATTGTCACTCCCTACAGACATCCACAGCGCAGGTGTGTGAAGTCGCAGCCCATGCGGGCTCCCTACATACATCCACGGCCAGGTGTGTGAAGTGGCAGCCCATGCGGGCTCTCAGGCCGCCTATTGTCACTCCCTACATACATCCACGGCCAGGTGTGTGAAGTGGCAGCCCATGCGGGCTCTCAGGCGCCTGTTGTCACTCCCTACATACATCCACAGCCAGGTGTGTGAAGTGGCAGCCCATGCGGGCTCTCAGGCCGCCCTGTTGTCACTCCCTACATACATCCACAGCCAGGTGTGTGAAGTGGCAGCCCATGCGGGCTCTCAGGCCGCCTGTTGTCACTCCCTACAGACATCCACAGCCAGGTGTGTGAAGTGGCAGCCCATGCGGGCTCTCAGGCCGCCTATTGTCACTCCCTACAGACATCCACAGCCAGGTGTGTGAAGTCGCAGCCCATGCGGGCTCTCATGCCGCCTATTGTCACTCCCTACATACATCCACAGCCAGGTGTGTGAAGTGGCAGCCCATGCGGGCTCTCATGCCGCCTATTGTCACTCCCTACATACATCCACAGCCAGGTGTGTGAAGTGGCAGCCCATGCGGGCTCTCATGCCGCCTATTGTCACTCCCTACAGACATCCACAGCCAGGTGTGTGAAGTCGCAGCCCATGCGGGCTCTCATGCCGCCTATTGTCACTCCCTACTTACATCCACGGCCAGGTGTGTGAAGTGGCAGCCCATGCGGGCTCTCAGGCCGCCTATTGTCACTCCCTACATACATCCACAGCCAGGTGTGTGAAGTGGCAGCCCATGCGGACTCTCAGGCCGCCTATTGTCACTCCCTACTTACATCCACGGCCAGGTGTGTGAAGTGGCAGCCCATGCGGGCTCTCAGGCCGCCTATTGTCACTCCCTACAGACATCCACAGCCAGGTGTGTGAAGTGGCAGCCCATGCGGGCTCTCAGGCCGCCTATTGTCACTCCCTACAGACATCCACAGCCAGGTGTGTGAAGTGGCAGCCCATGCGGGCTCTCAGGCCGCCTATTGTCACTCCCTACAGACATCCACAGCCAGGTGTGTGAAGTCGCAGCCCATGAGGGCTCTCAGGCCGCCTATTGTCACTCCCTACAGACATCCACGGCCAGGTGTGTGAATTCGCAGCCCATGCGGTGTAGGATGAAGTCGTCATGAAGCAAACTTAGAGAGAAGACACCACACTACCGCCCAGTCACCCTCGTGGCCTTTAGTGAAGCGTGTTCTGATCCAGGACACCCGAAACACCACCCACTCCACCCGTTACAGACGACAACAATTGCTTAGTGGCGGGGCCAGTGTAAGTGGCGGGGCCAGTGTAAGTAGCGTTCCACTCGGGAGGACGTTACCACATCCCTCCAGCAGCATGATCTTGCCTTCACCAACGATTTTGACGAAAACTTCATCACGGCCATCGACACGTGAGACGGAAATCAAAACTTAAAGTCACCACAAGAGCATTTCATAATGGACCACAAAATCTGAAAAACTATTTTAATGGTTTAATCAACCACTTGATTACCAAAAACATACATTATGATCACCTGAATGATTAAAAATGACAAAAACTTGTCCTGTCTCTCTCTCCACCTTCTCTCGTTGGTTAGAGATGCAACGACACAATAACCACGTTACGTCCTGGTGTTTCTGACTGGTAACAGACAACAGGTTAATCATCTAAAAACCAATCATCAATAAGCTCAGGTGCCCCCTACAGTCAGTTGTTGTGGTTCTGAATGTGCACAAAGATGAACGCAGTCAAATGTACACTGAATACTTGGTGTATCATAATTTGACGTCAATGTGATGATACTTCAGTTCACGCTTGAAATATTGTAATTACCGCGCGATATTTTTTTTTTACTGTCCCCACAATAGGTTGTTTGTGTGTTTGTTCTAAACGTGCACGAAGATGACAGCAAAGATAATAAGAGAAGATAATGTTGCTGATAGCCCAGCCGACCGCAAAGGGCCACATCAGGGCTGTCACCACGTTAAAATCAACTCACAAGTCATTCATTCACACAATTCCTTAAAATACATCGAAAAACCCATCCGAAAAATTGTTAAAAATCTTCCCACTGTAAAATCTCAGATCCGATGAAAAATGTTAATCTCTCTTTCAGGAACTCAAAGATCTTTCAAGAACTCAAAGATCGTGTCAGGCGGAACGTCTCGGAACAAGGTTTTCAAGAAATCTGCTGTAAAATGTTTGTGTCTCACATCGTGCAAGTCCCAACACTCTAAACGAATATGTTTCACTGTGAGTGGCACATGACATGGAATGCACCACGGAGCTTCTTCGCTCTTTAAAGGTATGAATGGGGTAAAATACGAATGGCCGGTGTGCAGCCGGCACAGAGCTGTTTTTTCTTCTTTACGACCACCAGCAGTAGACAGCAAAGAAATGCTGAATGAAGCTTTGATGAATGAATGACGACTGTACTTTATGGAATGAACCTTTGTGGGCGAAATATTGTAATACACCGACTGGATTAAACACATCTTAAATAAATGTCAACGAACCGCCAAGAGAAACGTGGACAAACGAGACACAAGACAAAACACGACGCGTTTCGACCTCTTAGTCTTCTTCAGGCAAGACACAAATAAAGAAGACATGAAAATGAACGAATTTGGTACCCAGCTTCGATCTCTTCACTCTTCAGCGCAAGGTAGGCAGGCGTTGAATGAAAACGAGGCTGTTAGAGGGAGATATGTGTGAGTCAATGATGATAATTACATTACGATAAGAATACTAATAAAGGTCAAAAATATTGAAATGATAAATTAAGACAGGATTACTACTCCTTTTGGTGATATTTTATTATTCAATATTTTGACCTTTATTAGTATTCTTAAGAGTAACAGAATTATCATCATTACTACCTTGACTCACACATTATCTCCCTTCTCACAGCCTCGTTTTCATTCAACGCCTGCCTACCTTGCGCTGAAGAGTGAAGAGATCGAAGCTGAGTACCAAATTCGTTCATTTTCGTTGTCTTCTTTATTTGTGTCTTGCCTGAAGAAGACCTAAGAGGTCGAAACGCGTCGTGTTTTGTCTCGTGACTCGTTTGTCCACGTATCTCTTGGCGGTTCGCTAACATTTGTTTAAGATTGTGTTTAGATTTTCGCCTGCAGTCGTCTCACTTTGTTGCAAACATTTCTTGTAAAACCCTATCCCCAACCCGACAGTCGAATAGTGCAGCAGCGCGTCAGACCGCCCCAGGTGGCGCAAGTGTCAAAGTGGTGCTGAACGTTCAATTCCCATCTCACGTCACCACTGTACCAGAGACACACACACACACACACACAGCCCAGGTGTGCCCAGACAGCTGCATGGCAAAGCGATGACACACGCTGCTGGATTTATGGACACATAGCCACTGTAGCAAGGGGTCCCATCACAATGCCGTATTGATCCGACCTGTGGAGAGGCTGAGAAACGTGTGTGTGTGTGTGTGTGTGTGTGTGTGTGTGTGTGTGTGTGTGTGTGTGTGTGTGTGTGTGTGTGTGTGTGTGTGTGTGTGTGTGTGTGTGTGTGTGTGTGTGAACGTGTGTGTGTATGTGTGTGCGCGCATATGCGTGTATGCGTACGTTTCTATGTGTTTCTATGTCTTCGTGGGTGTAGGTGTGCGCGTACGCGTACGCGCGTGCGCGCGCGCGTGTGTGTGTGTGTGTGTGTGTGTGTGTGTGAGTGTGTGTGTGTGTGTGTGTGTAAGCGTGCCAGCGCATGTGTGAGTGTTTGAAGAAATGCAGTGACGAGGGAAGAAGAGAGAGGAAGGGAAGAAAAGCAGCAAGAGGGGAATTTGTGGGAAGAATCGTCTGTTTCTAGTCAGTAAAGGAGTTGATCAAATTCTTACACCAGTGGCATGCTGTTTCCGCATTTTTCATCCAAATCAACACGTAGTATATAACATAACAATGATCATACTGATCGCATGACGCGGACTGCACTCGTAATGTGTATTGCGAGGTAAGTTCTTTTCCTAACTAGATGGGAAGCTGCACTGGAGGTTAAAGAATGACAAAGTACAGTGACAGAAAAGGAATCAAGCACAATCTTCATTTTCTGCAGCTACAGTAAAGAGCGTTAAGAGGGAAAACAAACATGAGCAGAAGACTACCAGAGAGAGAGAGAAAGAGGAGAAAGTGAGGGGAGGCAGAGAGAGAGAGAGAGAGAGAGAGAGAGAGAGAGAGAGAGAGAGAGAGGCGCAGAGATAGAGAACATGGGGAGCGCAGAGAGAGAGAGAGAGAGAGAGAGAGAGAGAGAGAGAGAGAGAGAGCGGCAAAGAAAGAAAGAGAGAGAGAGAGAGAGAGAGAGAGAGAGAGAGAGAGAGAGGCAAAGAAAGAAAGAGAGAGAAGAGAGAGAGAGAGAGCGGAGAGAGAGAGAGAGAGAGAGAGAGGAGAGAGAGTGTGTGTGTGTGTGGGAGTGGGGGGGGGGGGGGGATATGGTCAGTCTGGTCGATCGTCTCTCTTCATTTCATGCCAGAATTTTCCCACCTACCTCAGCCTGCACAGGGCCAGCTTCTGTCCACGGGGAATCCAGTGTCTAGACGCATCACGACATGAAAACCGGGGGAAACACAACGACACACGGCTGGCAGAGAGCACCGGAGAGAGAGAGAGAGAGAGAGAGAGAGAGAGAGAGAGAGAGAGAGAGAGAGAGAGAGAGAGAGAGAGAGAGAGAGAGAGAGGAGAGAGAGAGAGAGAGAGAGAGAGACAGACAGAGACAGACAGACAGAGACAGAGAGAGAGAATGATACAGAGAGAAAATGAATGAGAGAGAGAGAAAAACACAGTGAGAGAGAATGACAGAGAGAATGATACAGAGACAGAATGAATGAGAGACAGAGACAGAGACAGAACGAGAAGAGAGAGAGAGAGAGAGAGAGAGAGAGAGAGAGAGAGAGAGAGAGAGAGAGAGAATGAGAGAAAGAGAGAGAATGAGAGAGAGACAGAGAGAGAATAAGAGAGAGAAAAAAATTGGGGGAGAGAGAAAGAGAGCATGAAAAGAGAAAGAGGTAGAGCGAGAGACAGAGAGAATGAGAAAGAGAGACAGACACATAAACCCACAGACAGACAGCTAGACAGACAGAGACAGGCAGACAAACAGACAGACAGACAGACTGTACTGAGACAGGACAGAAACAGACAGACAGACAGACTGACTGAGAGAGACAGACAGACAGAATTTGTAGAGGAACTGTGATCCTGCAGCCTCTTCACGGTGGCTGTTCACTCTGGGCAGCATGACCTGTATAAGGGACAGAACTCAGATACCATCCTTGGGGAGGATTTGACAGTTCCCTTAGGCTAAACCTTTCTCTAGCCATGTTTGCCCAACACACCACACGCACTTCAGCACTGAGGGGCAGAAAGCGTCTTAAAACGCCAGCATGGATACTCTTCCTTTTTTGACTTCAGTAGACTTGCGCTTGTTGACGTCGCATGCAGTGTAGGCTTGCATTCGTTTCTACGCCAGATTTGAACAGCTGTATTAGATGTGAAATACGTCTGCTATAAAAACACGTGAGACACTATTTTTTCACTCGTTGACACATCTAACAGTCAACGTCTGGCTGCTGATTTGATCTCTTCAGATCATCAGCTTAGTGAAGAATCGACAGATCTCTTGATGACTTGTCCATTCATGCAACCGATACAAACAGTTCCTAGCCAAGTCTGTTACGGTTTCGCTTTCTCCATTTTACTAAGCAGAACTTGGGTTGTTTCATCTTGTTGAAACATTGCGTCCGATTAGCAACGTATATGATACACATACTGTAATTCAAATAGCTGATGACGTCTTGGCTCCCCCATATATCTCGTACACTCAATCTCTTTTAAACAGCTCTGCTGCTGATTTAGTGCACTCGCCAACCAAATCCGCGAATGTCTTATACACGGCCTTACTTATATATTGGTCTGCCCCCACAACCAACCCAATAGCTCATACTAGGCTGCGTTAATGACTTGATCGATTTATACAATGAACATCATCAACTTTTTTTTTATTGATAGCTATATTGGAAACTTGATTAACTCAGATGATTACGCTTAATATTTATTCTTTTCAGTAATTCAACTACTGATTTGACGTAACAAACCCACATTGTCACTGTCTATTCATATCTATATCGGTGACATAACTTGGTCACAGACAACCAACAAACCAACAATGTACATAAGCTAACAAGTACATCAGCACAACAGCAAAATACTGCAGCATGCCTGGGACCCACTTCATGCTGTGCTGTTTTCAGAGTTAGTGAACTGTCAATGCCCATCGTTCTTCGCTTTATCACACAACGTAGCTGTGTGCAGACAGCTTCATGGCTGAAACGACACCTGGATTTATGGACACACGGGGACCGTAGCCGCTTGTCCCACTACACTCTGACATCGATCCTGCCTGCTGGCCTGGGGAGATTGTGGAGGATGGGAGTGACTGGACATTTTGGTCGGGGACATTAACCGAGAGATCGGTTCTACTTTCCTAAACATGACTTCTTTCCAGTGCCGTTTGAGTACAGCCTATTATGAGCAAGTTTAGTGAGTTAGTAGTCGTTTTTTTTTTCAGATTCAAAAAACACTAATAATCAAACAATACCCACAGCCATACAGAAGCTTAATAGGCATTATGAATAATTCAGCACGGTGACAAACAGAAATCCATTTTTGTTTTCAATTAGATCCATTCAAGCTTGAGGACAGCGTTTTATGAATATGGGACTTCAGACAAACAGGCAGAAAAGGAAAACAGCATGGAGGGCAGCAAGTGAGGAGGAGGGAATGGGGCGGGCAGGGGGACGGGAGTGAGAGGGGGTGGGTGGGAGGAGACATAAGAGAAGAGAAACACACCGACAGACAGCCCTTTCACACTATGACTGGCCATCAGTCTTGGTGACACGTCCTTCACAAAGTGCTGTGACGAAAGATCAGCACTGGGGGCGTTTCAAATGATGATGATTTCATGCTGGGCTTTCCGCTTCCCTCTCGCTGCCCAGCACATTGGCAGCGTTGTCTGAAGGTACACTGTCTACACACAGCAACCTCGACAGGGGAGGTGCCCACACATTGGCAGCGTCTGTCTACATTGTCTACACACATCAACAGTCAACAGGGCTGGAGAACTTTTTTCCCTTCTTGGCTTTGTTTCCTGTACTGCCTGCATTCTGCTACCTGCAGAATCGATTTCCACCATTGTCTTTTCCCTGTCTGAACTACAGAGCATGAAGTGCAATGCGTATGGCATTCCAACATATGAAGACACTGAACAGCTTGATGTGATTACTTCATACTCATTGGCTGCTTCATACATCTAACAGTCGACAGTCATGTATGGCTTCTTCATACATCGCATTCAATCTCTATTCGCATACATTAATTGTTAATAAACAAATAGATCAGAGACAATGTCAAACTGACAGACATGTTGATATTTTCGTCCATTCAAACAAAACAGTATTTGATATTTCTCAGATTTCCTGTTCGGGGTCACTTTCTCCATGCCCTCAGTCTCCAAAATCCCTCGAAGATCGAAGTCGGAGTGTGGCTGCCCATGTGGCGGGGTAATCAAAAACGGTCACACACGTAATGTTTCTCATCCCCAGCTGATGCATTTGTACCATAGTGTTTGGCTGTTCGGATGATCCCTGGAGTCTTTTAGCCAGGTTACGACGACAACAACAACAACAACTTTCTCCATTTTATAATGCAGAACTTAGAATGTATTTGATTTGCTTCCCATTCTTCACCTTACTTTACCTATCGCAACAGCTGGCCAGTACATGTTTCGTATACAATGTGAAAAACATAAAACAGCGTAGTGACTTCTTACCTTCATCGTATATCCCACACTCTAAACCTCCTTTAAACCGCTCTACCGCTGGTTTGATGCACGCAGTCAGCTGACCAGCACTGTCAATGTTTTATATAGGGCTCTTCTCATATTTTGGCTCACTCCTGCAACCAGCACAGCGTCACACACACAAAAAAAAAAGCTCTTTGATAGTTTGGTCCACTGACACAATCATCATCAAACTGTTGCTGATGGTTCTATTGGCCACTTGTGGCACTTAGATGTTGAACATGTCGATGTCATTTCAAGGGCCCAACTAATGGCTTGATCCAGCCCAACAAATCACGCAGTCACTCACTTATTTTATGACTTGACAGCTGAAAATGACCAGTCTCAGAACTGAGTATCCGACCGTTCAGATATATCTGACGAGTATGTCAGTCCCACAACAAAGCATCTCAGCATCCCGTCTGACCAGTCCATGCTGTGTAACTATAAGAGATTTAGAGAACGATCAGTTCCCATGCCCCATCCATTTATTGTACACCAAAACAGCTTCACAACGAAAGCAATTGCTGGGTTTAGAGACACAGCCACTGCAGCTGCTGGGCCCACTACACTCTGGCATCAATCATGCCTGCGTGCCTGGACTTAATCGCTTGTACGTACTTTTGCTGTTAATAACCAAATAAACTTTGGGTCAATGTTTGTATGACAGAGATGCTCATATTTTTGTCCTTTCACAAACCAAGACAATCAATATTATTCAACAGTTCTTGTCCTTTCTGCTTTTGGTTTCACTTCCTCCATTTTAGAACACAGAGCCTGGAACGAACTGATCTGCTTTCAGTTTAGCATCAGATCAGCAATACCTGCATGGGAATGTGTGAAAAAACACAAATAACCTGCTGGCTACTCACACACACTCACTCTCTTCTAAGGAGTTCTGTTGATGATTTAATACACTCGGTTAACCAACACGGCCAATGTGTGCTGTACACGACGTTTTTGATGTTTTAGTATACTCCTACTACCACCAACATAACGTCTTATGTCCACCTGCACTGACGACTTGGTCTGTATACACGACCGTCGTCAAACTCCTACGGATCGCTCTGTTGCTAACTGGTTCATTGAAACGATCAACACAGCTGACACCTTTAAAATGGATTAACTACTGATTTGACCCAGCCAAACAACTTACACAGTCACTCTCTTATTTATGACGATAGGTCAAGTCGCGGAACTGATAAAACTCTAGTCAGATACAACGAGAATATCATCAAGACAGTGACATTGCGTGGCAACACACACCCACACCATGCGGTTGTCAGAGTGTTGGCAGCGTCGCGCCTTTCTGCGTCACCTTATTCCACACCCTATTGTGCCCAGACAGCTTCAGTGGCCAGGCCGCTGCTGGATTTATGGACACACAGGGACTGTAGC
>JADBJO010001973.1:127500-132500 GCA_016801955.1 Conus betulinus | reverse complement strand
AGCATTCAACTGGCAACAAGGAATTCACAGACAAAAGTTTTCAAAATGTCTTCTTTTAACCCATGGTCACCAAAAATGTTGATCTAGTGGCAGACTATGGTGTAGATACTGAAAGGGGAAAATAAATCCAGTAAAAGGAAAATATGACGAAGTCGCTCAAGTTAGCCAAATATATATATATATATATATATATATATATATATATATACATATGTGTGTGTGTGTGTGTGTGTGTGTGTGTGTGTGTGTGTGTGTGTGTGTGTGTGTGTGTGTGTGTGTCTGTGTCTGTGTCCCTCCCCCCTCTCCCCGCTTTCCCCTTTCAAGAATGAAGCAAAATTTAGAAAGAGAGGGGTTAGTTACCACCAAGGACATAGACAAACGAAGTACAGGACAAGACACAATGCATTTCGACCTCTTGGGTCTTCTTCAGGCAAAAATAAATAACATTTAGAACAGCGAAAACGAAGAACGAGAAACTACTTATCTTCTTTGTTCGTTTTCACTGTCCTAAATGTCATTTTGTTTTTTTTTGAAGAAGATTCCTGAGGTCGAAACGCATTGTGTCTTGTCCTGTACTTTGTTTGTCTGTGTCCTTGGCGGTAACTAACCCCCTCTTTTCCAACATTTTGCTTCATTTTTCCGCCCTCAGTCACTCCGTTCTGAAACTTCCAAAAATGGAAAGGACTGAAAGGAGTGGAAGCATTGTACATCAAACATCCTCCGCCTCCTTCTTCTCCCCTCCCCCTCCCAAAGACATTAGCTAGTCGCTCTCGCAGAGGCTCTGGAAACAAGTCTTGCTGTTGGATTTCTGGTAGCGTGGAGGAGGAGTCTTTCAAAGTGCTGTTATCACAATAAAGTGTCGAGGAGAGAGCAGAGGTGCTCGTTGCACGGTCACAAGGGTTACACAGTGTTGGCGGTTGAGCTGATATGGAACTCGCCCTATATCTAATGGTAGGTTAATATGTTTTTCCCCCCTGAACTGTTGAGGTTGCTGAGAGACAGAATATAACGAAAGACGCTTACCCCTCCCCCTCCCTTCCCCATCCCCTCCATCTTGCTCTTCTGTCCTCCCACAACCTCACCCCCAGCCTCCACACCAATCCCAGCCTCCCTCAATCCTCCCACCAATCATCGATTTTTATCTTCGACAATGCATTGAATAGCTGTTTGAACTGTTAACATATTTTTACACACACACACACACACACACACACACACACACACACACAAAGAGACAGACAGACAGACGGACAGACCAGACAGACAGACCAGACAGACAGAAACAGAGTGTGAAGCGACCTCACCCTGTCAGTCCAGTCCAGAAACAAAACAAGAATATTTCAATATCTGTTTCATATGTAGAGTGATTAATAACCGCTGCTTGACAGCTCATGAATCAGTCTCTCTCTCTCTCTCTCTCTCTCTCTCTCTCTCTCTCTCTCTCTCTCTCTCTCTCTCTCTCGTCATCATTATCGTCACACTTTCTGAAAAAATCGAAAATAATTATAGTGTGGACACGGTTCAATTGCAAACATATCACTCTGTTAACAAACAAAGAAAACCATACTGCATTCAACTGGCAACAAGGAAATGACAGACAAAAGTTTTCAGAATGTCTTCTTTAACCCATGGTCACCAAAAATGTTGATCTAGTGGCAGACTATGGTGTAGATACTGAAAGGGGAAAATAAATCCAGCAAAAAGAAAATATTACATTAGCTAGTCCCTCTCGCAGAGATAAATAAATAACATTTAGGACAATGAAAACGAAGAACGAGAAATCATTTATCTTCGTTTTCACTGTCCTAAGTGTTATTTGTTTTTGCCTGAAGAAGACCCAAGAGGTCGAACGCATTGTGTCTTGTCCTGTACTTTATTTGTCTGTGTCCTTCGTGGTAACTAACCGCCTCTTTTTCTCATTTTTGCTTCGTTTTCCGCCTCAGTCACTCCGTTTTGAAACTTCCAAAAATGGTTCTGCACTGATCTTTACCCACAGATGCCTCATCCCATCCTCTCCTCCCCCTTCACCTGTACATCACAGATAGAAAGCTACAACACTTCGAAAGTGTATGTTCTACAATGCAGATTGCTACCCATCACAGCTGCACTGGTGCCAATGAAAAGGACAGAAAGGAGTGAAAGCACTGTATACCAAACATCCTCCGCCTCTTTCTTCTCCCCTCCCCCTCCCAGCAACATTAGCATGTCGCTCTCTCAGTGGGCTCTAGAACAGGTCTTGCGGTTGGACTTCTGGTAGCGTGCGGAGGAGTCTTTCGAAGCGCTCTTATCACAATAAAGTGTCGAGTAGAGAGAGAGGAGGCGCTCGTTGCACGGTCACAAGGGTTACACAGTGTTGGCGGTTGAGCTGATTTAGAACTCGCCCTATATTTATTGATAGGTTAATAGGTTTGTTCCCTGAATTGTAGAGGTTGCTGAGAGACAGAATATAACGAAAGCCGCTTACCCCTCTCCACCCCCCCCCCCCCCCCCCCCCTTCCCCTCCATCTTGCCCTTCTGTCTTCCCACAACCTCACTCACAGCCTCCAAACCAATTCCAGCCTCCCCCAATCGTACACCGATCATCGATTTTTATTTTCGACAATGCGTTGAAGAGCTGTTTGAACTGTTAACACATTTTGCACACACACACACACACACACACACACACACGGATATACACATGGATGTACAGAGCCAAAGCAACAGGTGAAGCCAACCACCAGAAGACGAAAGGGTCTAGACATACACGAAGACCGAGAATGATCGAGATGAACAGACAGAGGCCGACAGACCCCAAGAAAGAACTCCAAACAACAAGAAAAAAAGGGGCATGTTTCTCATATGTAAACTACACCCCAAGTGCGATGCATAGCTGGCTGCTTGTATATATTAATATGTTAACTGCTTTGCTTGCTGTTTGGCCAGCACTGACCTTTCTTGGGATGGCTGGGACACAGCGGAGAAGTACAGACAGAGTCACCCGTGCTGACAGGGGAGGGTTTGACAGTTTGCTGGTGGACGGACACACGACGCGACAGTAATGTTCTTTCACAGGCAATAAAACGTTACTTCTCCCGTAATATAATCTTCACTTTAGTATTGATCGTAAGGTGTGCAGCCCAGGGGGAATTGTTGTGTGTGTGTGTGTGTGTGTGTGTGTGTGTGTGTGTGTGTGTGTGTGTGTGTGTGTGTGTGTGTGTGTGCGTGCGCGCGCGCGCGCGCAAGTGTGTGTGTGTGTGTGTGTGTGTGTGTGTGTGTGTGTGTGTGTGTGTGTGTGTGTGTGTGTGTGTACCTCTTCCTTTTCTTTTCTGTAAATGAAACAGCCTCGGTCTTTGATGGTCGATCAGAAAGTCAGTGAAGTCAGTGAAGTAGGGGGGGGGGGGGGGGGGGGGGGGGGGGGGCTGTTGCTCATCAGCTAGGATAGACCAAAGCTATCTTCTTTCGGCCAGGTAACAAATTCGTCATTTATCGTTATGACACAGGGGATGGGAGTAAGGGTAGAGGGAGAGGGGTCGGGAGGAGGCAGCATGCCATCAGGATCTTGAATTCACGCTTTGTTCCGGATCTTGGATATGCTATTTGATCCAGATGTTGGTGACACTCTTAGATCCGGACCTTGGATCCGCCCGCTGGTCTGAATCCTGGAGCCATCCTTTACCCCGGATCTTTAATTCACCTTTTGATCTGGATCTTTGATCAGTCACTTGATCCAGTCCTTGGATCCGCCATTGATCCAGACCTTGGATCCGCCATTTGATCCAGATACTGGATCCGTCATTTGATGCAGACATTGGATCCGCCATTTGATCCAGACCTTGGATCCGCCATTTGATCCAGACCTTGGATCCGCCATTTGATACAGACTTGGGTCCACCATTTGATCCAGACCTTGGATCAGCCACTTGATACAGACTTTGGGTCCACCATTTGATACAGACATTGGAACCGCCATTTGATACAGACATTGGATCCGCCTTTTGATGCACACATTGGATCCGCCATTTGATCCAGATACTGGATCCGCCTTTTGATGCAGACATTGGATCCGCCATTTGATCCAGATACTGGATCCGCCTTTTGATGCAGACATTGGATCCGCCATTTGATCCAGACATTGGATCCGCCATTTGATACACAGATTGGACCCGCCATTTGATCCAGACATTGGATCCGCCATTTTGATACAGACTTTGGGTCCATCATTTGATACACAGATTGGATCTGCCATTTGATCCAGACATTGGATCCGCCATTTGATACACAGATTGGATCTGCCATTTGATCCAGACATTGGATCCACCATTTGATACAGACTTTGGGTCCACTATTTGATCCACACATTGGATCTGCCATTTGATACAGACCTTGAATCCACCATTTGATCCAGACCTTGGATCCACCATTTGGTCCAGACCTTGGATCCACCATTTGATCCTGACCTTGGATCCATCCATTTGGTCCAGACCTTGGATCCATCATTTGGTCCAGACCTTGGATCCACCATTTGGTCCAGACCTTGGATCCACCATTTGGTCCAGACCTTGGATCCACCATTTGGTCCAGACCTTGGATCCACCATTTGGTCCAGACCTTGGATCCACCATTTGATCCAGACCTTGGATCCATCATTTGGTCCAGACCTTGGATCCACCATTTGGTCCAGACCTTGGATCCCACCATTTGGTCCAGACCTTGGATCCACCATTTGGTCCAGACCTTGGATCCACCATTTGGATCCAGTCCAGACCTTGGATCCATCATTTGGTCCAGACCTTGGATCCACCATTTGGTCCAGACCTTGGATCCACCATTTGGTCCAGACCTTGGATCCACCATTTGGTCCAGACCTTGGATCTGCCATTTGGTCCAGACCTTGGATCCGCTATCTCATTCGGGTCTTGGAAACGCCCTTCACCCCGGATTTTGGATCCCCCCTTTAACTAGATCTCGAATCTGCCCTGTAACCTGTATCTTGGAAACGTCCTTTGATCCAGATCCTG
>JADBJO010001973.1:115000-122500 GCA_016801955.1 Conus betulinus | reverse complement strand
TTTCTTCCTAACATTTCTATGTGTTTTTTTTTTTCCTTCTCAACTAAGATTTTACATGTTAGCTCAAACTCTCAAGAATGTCTGACTGCCCCACAATCTGTTTTTTTACAAACTGGCTGAAACCGAACGCAATCATTTCTGGCTGATAGGAACTGCCATACATGCTTTTAGGTCAGCAGAAGCTGAGTTCTGTGATTTCTGATCGGCAGGACAGACCTAATCCTTTCTGACCCATAGAATTGGACTTCAGGCCGGATTAGAGTTGAATGCTTTCTGACTTGCAGTATCCAATGAAAATACTTTGAGCTTCATAGGATACAACTCAAGTTCTTTCACCTTGGCAGAATCAGACTATCTGAGTCATGATGTTTATGGCCGAGCTGACCACTGAGGACACACCAGGGCCGGGAATCAGACTGAACTACTTTCCGATTCACATTATCTGATGTCCAGATGACCTGACAACAGCACTTTCTGACTGGTCCGAGCCAACAACAGTGTTTCCATAGTGGTAAGAGCTTATTCCAGTTCTTTCTGATTGACGGAGGCTGATAACAGTCCTTTCATATGGCAGGAGACAGCAGCAATATTTTCTAATTGGAATGAGTTGACAGAACTACTTTTTGAGTGCAGGCAGGAGCTTATAAAAGTGCGTTCTGATTGAAAACAGCTGTAAAAAAAATACTTTTTAATCAGGCAGGAGACAACAGCAGCATTTACAAACTGGCAAGAACTGACAAAAGGACTTTTGGATCGACAGCACCTGACAACGGTATTTTCTCACTGACAGGAGCTAACAGCAGTGCTTTGGTACTAGTAGCAGCTCACACAATGCTTTCTAGCTGGCAGGGAGCTTTCTATGTATATTGCATCGGGTAACCAATGCATATGCCATAAATAACGTGAGTACACCAAATACCCTAGTGACTTCTTGGCTATTTCATGTATCTCACACACTCAAGCATACCCTGGCGACTTCCTGGGTTTTTCTGTTTCATGTATCTCATACTCAAGACTTTTCTAATAGGTCTATTGCTGATTTAATAGAAAATTGCAAACCAACTCGGTAAGTTTTTCCTATAGATAGCCCTGCTCAGAACTGGTTCGCTCCTACAACCAGTGCAATGGCTCAAAAAGGACTGCTGCACACGATGACTTAGTCTGCTAACGCAGTTATCATCATCAGCTTCTTATTGATGGTTCTGCTGGTGACTTGATTAAGTGAGATGACTAAGACACTCAAAATCTTTTCTGAATGATTCACCAATTGATTTGATCCAAATAAAAAACACTGTTACTCTCTGACTTATAGCTTATAGCTATTGGGTCACATGTCCCCTTGTGGAGGTCGGGGGCTCTTTCAGTATTAACAGCCCGCCTTCTGGAAGATCAGTGCGAGTAACTTCTTTTCTGTCACCCTCTCTCGGACTCCGCCGTTTCCATTTAGTTATTTTCTGTCTTTCTTTACTGTCCTCTGCTGTTTTTCTCTCTTTGTGAACCATTCTCCTGTCTTTGCCCTGGACACTCTCTGAAATCTTTTGGTCTGACAGCACGTTATGGCATGGCACTTTTTTTGTTGTTGTAGTTGTTGTTGTTGTTGGTATCTGGCAATTAAGTGGTGAACATTGTATAAACTGTCCATGGTGAATACTAGCTGTCCATTCTGCGGTATCCATTTGCACATGTGGCTTTTTATGTTTTTTTTGTCTGTGGCATTGAAATGCTTCCCTGTTTTTCACTTTTTCTAAAATCTGGGACCAAAAAAAAAAAAAAAAAAAATGAAGGCGTATGGCAGGCGCTCTCACCACAGCCTAATTCTATATTCCCTCAGATGTTGATAGTTTAGCTGTCATGTCATAAACGCTTACGTTGTTTGTTTCTTTTTAAGGCTTTTCTTCGAAGTGACTTCTTGTTTTGCGACTGGACGTTTATGCGTGAGGAGTTTAATAGCTATGAACAGTCTCTATGCGGCCAGCTGGACGATAATGATTAAACCTGAAACTAGGGGGCTGCAGAACTGACAAGCCAACAAGTTTAGATACACCTTACAAGTATATCACCATGGCAGCCAAATGTTATAGCGTATGTGTGACCAGTCTGTACTGTGCCATTGTCAGAGTAAGGAACTATCCATTCCAGCCATTTACACACCTCCTAGCTGTGCACAGACAGCTCCATGGCTGAAAAACAACACGTGGATTTATGGGCACACAGGGACTGTAGCCGCTTGTCCCATTACACTCTGTCATCGATCATGCCTGCTGGCCTGTAGAGACTGAGAATGGAGATGACGGGAGATGTTTTGCACATGAAATCCAAATAGCGGCTACACTTTCGTAAAGATGACATTCTTCAGTGCCTTCTGAACGCAGCTCATTCTCAGTAAGTTGTTTGTGTCGGTAATCTTTTTTGTATTTTTCTTTAAATGCTCAGTGCAGATAATATCCATATACCGTATGGGACGTTTAATGGATTAATGAACAATTAAGCACAGTGACGAACCAGAATCCACCCTAGTCTTCAGTTAAATGTATTCGAGCCTTGAGGTAACACCTAAGAATACCGAATTGTTGACAGACAGAGGCAGAACGAAAGACAGTAAGGTGGGCTGGGGTTGAGGAGGGAGGAATGGGGAGGAGAGGGGAGAGGCAGAGAGATAAAAAAGACACACACAAGGAGTAGTGTCCTTAACACTAACAATCTAGTGCAGTACCTTCACAGTGGCCATAAGTCTTGTTGGTAAGTCATGTGCCAAAAACTGGGAACAGAGACCACCACTGGGAGCGTTTCAGATTTATGTTCATTTTATGCTAGACCTTTCTGTTTCCCTCGTGTTGGCCAGTACAATGTCAGCATCTGTCTCGGAGGTACACTGTGTCTACACAGAACAGCAGGGATAACAGCATTTCTTTCTTCACTTCGTTTCCTGTACTGCATGTATTATGCTAGTTTGCAGAATCGTTCTGCATCAAATGCCTTTGACTTCTTTTAATTAACATTGACGTCTTTGCCTTGTTTCAATTGACATTCAGACATGTGATTAAACTTAACAGCCTGGTGACTATTTGGCTCCTTCGTACATTTTAACAGCTGGTCTCCTTTACATACTTCTGTTGCTAATAAGCGAATGTCTCCTTAACATACTTCTCTTGCTAATAAGCAAATGTCTCTCCTTACATACTTCTGTTGCTAATAATCAAATGTCTCCTTTACATACTTCTGTTGCTAACATCAAATCAAATGTCTCCTTTACTTTACATACTTCTGTTGCTAATAAGCAAATGTCTCCTTTACATACTTCTGTTGCTAATAAATCAAATGTCTCCTTTACATACTTCTGTTGCTAACAATCAAATGTCTCCTTTACATACTTCTGTTGCTAATAATCAATTTCTCCTTTACATACTTCTGTTGCTAACAATCAAATGTCTCCTTTACATACTTCTGTTGCTAAGAACCAGATGTCTCCTTTACATACTTCTGTTGCTAATAAGCAAATGTCTCCTTTACATACTTCTGTTGCTAATAAGCAAATGTCTCCTTTACATACTTCTGTTGCTAACAATCAAATGTCTCCTTTACATACTTCTGTTGCTAAGAACCAGATGTCTCCTTTACATACTTCTGTTGCTAAGAACCAGATGTCTCCTTTACATACTTCTGTTGCTAACAATCAAATGTCTCCTTTACATACTTCTGTTGCTAATAAGCAAATGTCTCCTTTACATACTTCTGTTGCTAATACTCAAAGTTCTCCTTTACATACTTCTGTTCTGTTGCTAATATCAAATGTCTCCTTTACATACTTCTGTTGCTAATAATCAAATGTTCTCCTTTACATACTTCTGTTGCTAACAATCAAATGTCTCCTTTACATACTTCTGTTGCTAATAATAATGTCCAAATGTCAATGTCCTTTACATACTTCTGTTGCTAATAATCAAACGTCTCCTTTACATACTTCTGTTGCTGAAAATAAAATGTCTCCTTTACATACTTCTGTTGCTAATAAGCAAATGTCTCCTTTACATACTTCTGTCGCTAATAACCAAATGTCTCCTTTACATACTTCTGTTGCTAACAATCAAATGTCTCCTTTACATACTTCTGTTGCTAATAACCAAACGTCTCCTTTACATACTTCTGTCTCCTTTACATACTTCTGTTGCTGAAAAAATGTCTCCTTTACATACTTCTGTTGCTAATAACCAAACGTCTCCTTTACATACTTCTGTCGCTAATAACCAAATGTCTCCTTTACATACTTCTGTTGCTAACAATCAAATGTCTCCTTTACATACTTCTGTTGCTAATAATAACCATACTTCTGTTGCTAATAACCAAACGTCTCCTTTACATACTTCTGTTGCTAATAACCAAAAACGTCTCCTTTACATACTTCTGTTGCTAATAACCAAACGTCTCCTTTACATACTTCTCTTGCTGATAACCAAACGTCTCCTTTACATACTTCTGTTGCTGATAATCAAAGAACTATCAGAGTCAATGTCTAACTGACAGGCGTGTTGATGTTCCAGCCTTTCCAACAATCAGTGCAATCTGTCTTTGACCGTTTCCTTCCCCTCCTTGTTGGGTTCAAGTCCTTCACTTCATAAAGCCGAACTTGGAGTTGATTTGTTTCTAATTCTTTACCTTGTTTTTAACTGGTGCTTCTGAGGTCCAGTACATATTGTATATATATAATGTGAAAACACGACATAGCATGGTTACTGCTTGCTGCAGCCGTGTCTCTCATCTACTCAGTCTCTCCTGATCAGCTCTGTCACTGGTTTAACACGGCCAAACAACCAACACTGTCAGTATCCTATAAATGGCTCCGCTCGTAATTTGATCCGCTCCGACAATCAACGCAGCATCCTATAAAAGACTGCTTTGATGGTCGCAACGTATCCATACACCCAGCAGCAGCTTCCACTGTGAAGCTGTTTGTGCCCAGCTAGGCTGTGTGTAATCGTGCGATAGGGGATGGGCATTGATCGTTCACGCACACTCCCAACAGTTGCACAGCATGGACTGGTCGGGACGGGGTGCCGCGATATGCTGCTGTCTTGCTGAAATACTCGTCAGCTGTATCTGAACTGGGCACATAGCGGCTATAGCAGCAGGTCACGCTACGGTCAGACACTGATCATCCCTGCTTGCCCGCACGGACTGAGATGATTTGAGTCCGGAGACATTTTCTTTCGCCTTTAACCTACAACTCAGTTAAACTTTCGACACGATGACCTGGGCTTTGATGGCTTTTTCTCCACTGCTTTTTTTTTTTTTTTTTTTTTTTAAGTTTTAGCTTTGTGTGTATGTTGCAGGATATTGTTTCTTTTAATTTCTCTGAGCAACATTGACTTTAACCATCAAAAGCTTCTGCATACACATCAAAAGTGACAAAGGGGAATCCTCTCCTTCAATTAAAAAAAAAAAATCAAGCCTTTACACAACGACAGCTGAACTATTGAACAGCAAAGAAACAGAAACTAACTGAAGAAGACATACAGAGAGAGTCAACAGGGACAGGGAGGTGACAGAGAGCTAAAGAAATCCACACAGACAGAGTAAGGTGTCTTTCTTAATACTAAACATGACCCTGCAGTAATCTCATACTGGTCATTAGTCTTGGCACTATAGCATATGCTGAATGCAAACCACAGTGAACATTTAAGGGAGGGTTTTAGAGTTCTCTTCTTTTTTATGCTTGCTTGTTCTATTAACCTTCATTGCTCTGAACACTATTCAGTTTCAAGTCCCAAGGTACACCTTGTGTCCACGGATATCAATAAAGGATATTGAGCCTTTCCTTCTGGGATTCACTTCCTATACTGCATATTGTTTATCTATTGGTTTGCACTGATTTCAATACTATGTGCGATGTGTAAACGCGCATGGCATTCAAGTATCTGAATACACTCAATAGTCTGATGACTACTTGGCTTCTTCACATTTCTAATAGTCAGTCTCTTTGGCACAGCTCTGATGCTAGTTCATAAATAAGTATTAGAGTCAATGTTTGATTAACAGAGGTGTTCATTTTTTGTTCATTTATAAAACCAATATTAAATGTTTTTGAGCGTTCTGGGCTTGTCCGTTCCACGTCCACTTTCTATATATTAAAAACCAGAACCTGGAATTAGCTCAGCATCAAAATCTGTTACCATGCTTTCAACATTGCATCAGACAAGCAATGCGATTGTATGACAATATGAAAACACAGAGCAGTGCAGTAACTACTTGCTTCCATCCTGTATCTCATACATGCAATCTCTGTTAAACAGCTCTGATACTGATTCAACACAACCAGTAAACCGACACAGTCACGCATGAGAATCATTGTACCGAGAATACTTACACGCCTGATCGATTGAATACTGTAGGCGTTTACACCAGCAGGTACACACATCAAATTTCAAAACAATCAACTAGACCGACCAGCAGTTCACGGTACACATGCCACAATCAAACGCTGACACTGCTTCAAAGCATACCTCTATGCATCAGGACCTTTCACTCCATCTCTCGACCCATTCCCGCCTTTCAAACAAAACTGATCAAGAATGAATTAATAATTCAATAGTTCCAAACAATATCAGCACATAGTTTTCGTATCAGTGAGAGGAAAAAAAAAAAACAGAACATTTCAGATTTAATTATGCAGCACGGGAGAGTGATGTCAATGTGCAAGCTGATTCCAAATGAAGGGGGCTTAAGAGGCAAAGGAACGCTGACCAGACATTAACCTACAACAGCGGGAATCAGAAATTGACGATAGAGCTGATCACGTGGCAGGGTCTACAGGTGCAAAGGATCAGTTAGATGGTGAGGACAATGTGTGATGTATATGGGTTTACATCAGTCAGATAGTGAGGACAATGTGTGATGTATACATCAGTCAGATGGTGAGGACAATGTGTGATGTATATGGCTTTACATCAGTCAGATAGTGAGAACAATGTGTGATATATATGGCTTTACATCAGTCAGATTGTGAGGACAATGTGTGATGTATAAGGCTTTACACCAGTCAGATGGTGAGGACAATGTGTGATGCATGTGGTTTTACATCAGTCAGATAGTGAGGACAATGTGTGATGCATACGGCTTTCACATATGTTTTGGTCCTCTTCTACAACCAACGTGATGTCTTAACAAATACCTGCATGATGACTTCATCTACTAACGCAATCGTCATCAAACATTTATTGACAACTCTGTTGGTAACTTGATTTATGTAGATGAACCGACACCTGTAAAATGGCTTCTCTAATGATCTGATCCAGCCAGACAACTAACAAAATCACTCTGTTATTCACGGCTCCCCAGATGACACGATCAGGTTACAGATATGACAGTCAGTCAGTTTTGACAGAACGAACGAATAGAACAAGAAGACTGCGAAACGTCATAGCACTCCTTTGACCAGCCCATGCCGTGAAATTGTCAGTGTTGGTGAACAACGAATCCCCTACCCCCACCCCCACCCCCAAACCC
>JADBJO010001973.1:97500-110000 GCA_016801955.1 Conus betulinus | reverse complement strand
CTGGTTCTTACATTTTAAACATTTATTATCAGAAAAAATGACTAAGTGTACACAGTGACTACTGAGGAGATTAATAGTGAAGAAAATATATATGTTTCTAGCCATTAAAAATTGAAAAATGGTAAAAGTGCTGGACCAGATTGTACCATTGGGGAGTTCTTCAAGAATTCCGGTCAGAGTATCGTAAGCTTTGTAAGTAAACTCTTTCACTTTCTGTTTGACACCGCGATTTATCCTGAGGATTGGAGAGAATCCATAATATTGCCATTGTTTAAGAAGGTAAGGTAAATGATGCAAACAATTATAGGGGTATTTCTTTGTGAAAAGCCTGTAGTAAGCTCTATAGTTCCCGTTATAAATAATCGATTACATGAATGGATATCTCAGAATAAAATAACAGAACACCAAGCGGGATTCAAGAAAGATTACTCTGCAACTGATCATATGTTTAGTCTATTAGCCGCAGTTCAGAAGCAATTTGTGAATAATCGGAAGTTGTGTGTTGCTTTCGTGGATTTTGAATAAGCCTTTGACTCAGTTTCATGGAAGTTGTTATGGCTTATTTTACTGAAGAATGGGATTAAAGGTAAATTGTACCGCTGTGTAAGGGGTATGCATAGTGAAGTGACAGCAAGGATCAGATCTGGAGCAAAATCATCAGATTATATTATGTGTACCAGAAGAGTTAAGCAAGAGGACGTCTGCAGTCCAGTTTTAATTTCCTTTGTTCACCAATGAACTTAGCTTGGAACTTATTCAAAATGGAAGGCATGGTGTAACTTTTGACCTGGACACATTTGTCTTGCTTTCTGCTGACGACGTCATTTTAATGTCTACAACTGTGGTTGGTCTTTAAAGACAACTGAATAGCTTGTATTCTGCTGCAACCAGATTAGAATTAAAAGTAAATATGAAGAAGACCAACATTATTGTGTTTCGTAAAGGTGGTACCGGTTGTTTTGGCTCGAAATGAGAGATGGGTCTATAGCAGTCAATACATTCTTGTTGTCAATACATATAAGTATCTGGATTTTATTTCACAATCAGATTACGTTTCACTTTTGGATGGCACGACTTTGCAAATAGAGCAAAGACAGCAGTCTCTGTTTTACATCACTTTTCATATAAACTGAACTGTAATGCATTTTCAGTTTTCTCAAAGTTATTTGACTCTCAGGTACAGCCAATAGAAAAGTGCTGAAATAGAAAATGTCCATGTGTATGCAATGAAAAAAAACAATAAATGTAGAAAATCAAACACCAAATGATCTAGTTTCTTGTGATCTTGGACAATATCCGATCTATGTTAATTCGTTTCTGAAATGTATTAAGTACTGGCTGAAAATAACTAGAATGGAAGAAATTCAAATATCTCTTAAAGCGTATAAAATATTGCGTAATCTGGATTGTAATGGTAAGAAGACATGGGCTATAAATGTTCGCCAGTGCTTTAACTTCATATTATGGCTTTGTTTCTGTTTGGGATAACCAGGGAGTTGAAAATATATCAGGGTTTTTCAAATGTTTGATATACTCTTTAACATAACGCATATGATAGAACCGTACCTTGAAATGGTTATGATTAGATATGTTAAGAGCGCACTAAGTTTTGACTTGGTGTTTCTGACATTGCGTGTCATCGTTTTAGGTACAGTACCATCAGTGAAAATGAAATAACATGCCGCTTATGTAATCTGGCCAGGGAAGATGAAGTCCACTTCCTTTTTTGCAGTCCTGCTTTTCATGACCTTAGAGTAAATTTATAAAGCCAAAGTATTTTTCTGAACCCTGTAATTTTAGACTGAACCTATTCCTATCATCATGAAATGAAATATTCTCTTAAATCTTGCTCGGTACATTTATGAAGCACAAAAAAGGCTGCGTACCGTATATTCATAATCTTATTGTATTGTGCATGTATACTTTCTTTTCCTTGCGTTTTCTTTCATGACAATATTTATATCGTGTGTATTGCACTTTTCACCCGTTCAGTATGGGGCCCTGCCTTTATCTGAATAAATTTTCGCATTCTCACTCTCTCTCTCTCTCTCTCTCTCTCTCTCTCTCTCTCTCTCTCTCTCTCTCTCTCTCTCTCTCTCACACACACACACCACACACACACACACACACACACACATATATACACACACACACACACTGGCAAGCACATGCACACACAGATAAATAGATCAATAGACAGATAGATAGACACACGTCAAACAGACAGACAGACAGACAGACAGACAGACAGATAGATAGATAGATAGATAGATAGACGTAACTGTTTTCATTTCAAGTATATATCTATGCTTTCTCCCCCCCCCCCCCCCCCCCCCCCCCCCCCCCCAACATCCCTCCCCCTTCAATATTCAGGGCGACCCTCAGCATCTCTTTCTGTAGCAGGACGGGTTAAGCTAACAGCCCTGAGGTTCTGACGCCGTTGACAACAATTTGCTTCTGGAGTAGACGACTTCGTCATTTACTGGACACAGAAATGTTGGTCCTGCTGTTAGGTTCCATTTCCTCTGTGTCCCCTGATGGCTGCTTTATGATGTCACAGAACCATATCTGATTCTAAGCGTAAAAAACAAGACGATATTTCTTTCTTTTTTTTGTTTGTTTGTTTGTTTGTTTTGTTTTTTTTTTTTTTCGTCCGGCAACCTCCAATTTTTCCACGTTTCTCCCCTTTTTGATTATTTTTTTTTTTTAACTTTTCCTTTTTTAATAGGCGGGGTCTCTTCATCCTCCTTTTTCCCACCGTCTTTTTCCCCTCCTTTACAAAAAAAAAATAAAAAGACTAACTCATGCTCACTATGCAATGTCTGTGTGTTGTTTTACAGATGGACAGTCGCATGCTGAGTTTAATGTTTCAACGTTTGACACAAAGGGTCTGGGGTTTATTCCGTGTAGTAATGTATGGTGTGCTGACACTTTCATTGCGATATGTTGACACAATAACACATCAATGCATCCCCCTCCCCCCCAAACTGGAAAATAAAAAAAATGCACACATGTCCCACTCCCTCACTTTTTGTTGTTCTTTTTTAGATAACAGTATGGTGAATATTATGTCAATCAATGTCAAAAGGAAATCCAGAAATGTACTGTCGGACTGAGTGACGATATTTCTGTTAGGTGTTTGTACAGTCATTAGATTTAGGGTTTTAACAAACACAACAACAACAACACCACCCCCAAATACAGCATGTGTATTGCGTGATACTACTGATGAGGTTGACATTCATTGTGTACTCTGCTGCCCTGCTCTAAATGATATAAGACGCAGCGGATTCTCCCCGATTTTTTTCCGTTATCATAGTGAGTTTATGCCACCATCATTGACCAGCATCTAGCCAGCAGGTGTATGACCAGAAACATTGCTACGTTGTGTACAAAACTTACAGAAGAAGATAAATTTCCCTGGCCTAAACAACTGCTGGCAGCTTTCTCATGATATTAGGTTCACTCCTGTTCTTTATTTTCAATATCCCATAACACAAGGTAAAATCGTAGTGTAAAATTTGTTGTATTTGTTTTCAAGAAAACTGATTACGTTCACATGGGGTTTGAGGCTTTGACCTTTTTAAACCATATTCTCTCTCTCTCTCTCTCTCTCTCTCTCTCTCTCTCTCTCTCTCTCTCTCTCTCTCTCTCTCTCTCTCTCTCTCTCTCTCTCTCTCTCTCTCCATTCTTCAATCCCCCGGGCTTGGTGAAAAAGGCATACACTCGCTTAGCTCAATAATATAGTAAAATAAACTCTCTCTCTCTCTCTCTCTCTCCTCTCTCTCTCTCTCTCTCTCTCTCTCAATATTACAGACAACCATCTGTATTTAGACTCATCTTACTTATGGCCTGCACTAAAGAGGATGTTGTTAAAAAAAAATTGCCTTGTACCTATACAAAGCCTTCAAATTCCGAAGCACAGTTTGTTCTTGAGCATGTGTTGTTTTTCGTTTTGATCAATATACTTTACAATATCATTTTTGCCACCCCATCATAAGGGGCTGTGGCCTATAATGATTAAATCTTCGTCGCTCGTCTCTCTCTCTTCTCTCTCTCTCTCTCTCTCTCTCTCTCTCTCTCTCTCTCTCTCTCTCTCTCGGGGGGGGGGGGGGGTGTGAAAAAGGCACACACTCGCTTAGCTCAATAACACGGTAAAATAAACTCTCTCTCTCTCTCTCTCTCTCTCTCTCTCTCTCTCTCTCTCTCTCTCTCTCTCTCTCTCTCTCTCTCTCTCTCTCTCTCTCTCTCGGTATGTGTCTTCTTGGAAAGTGTGTGCGTTTGCACGTGTACGTACGCACATGTACATGCGTTTGCACTCCTTGTGTGTGCATGTGAGTACTTTTGAATGAGTGTGCACATGTGGGCGTGCATGTGCCTTTCTGTGTTTGTGTACTTTTGAATGTATATGTATTTGTGTGTGTGTGTGTGTGTGCGCGCGCGCGCGCGCGCGCGTGTGTATGTGTGTGTGGTGTGTGTGTGTGTGTGTGTGTGTGTGTGTGTGTGTGTGTGTGTCTGTGTGTGTGTGTGTGTGTGCGTGCGTGCATGTTCGTGCACGCGTTTTAACATGTATGAATGAGTATGTGAGAGAAAGACAGAAATAGACAGACAGACAGACAGACAGGACATAGGAAGAGAATCACAGAGCTGTCTTTCTGTATACTAGTTGTGATTCTGCTGCCTCCCTAGACTGGGCCCTAGTCTCAAGGGCAGGTCGTGGGCGAACACAATGGTCAGCACCTCGTGGAGGATTTTAAAAAATCGGATCACTTTATGCTGCACTTTTCTCTTTTTTTCTTCCAACTACCAGTATCATTGTCAGTTTCAGTCAAGTGGGAATGGGGGGAGGAGGTGGTTGGACAGAGGGGTGGGAGGGTAAGGGCGGAGTTTGTGAGGGGGGAAGGGAGGGGTATACAGTGTCCGGACAGATTAACCAGTGCTCCCTTTGTGGCTTCAATCCCATTACCGTTTTCTTCTTATATATATTGAGTTTCTTATGCAAAAAAAACGTGTGACAGATTTCCATTAACTTTATTTTCCTAATTTGTATTATTCTCTACTTCTCCGACTAAGATGACGAAAGACTGTTTCCAGTGCTGTTAAAAATAATAAATAAGCAACACTAAACAGCACACAACTTTATGCAGTGAATTCTTAGAAATCAGGATGCCATAGGTACTCCTGACTTTAGCGCTGTCTTTCTGCATCCTAAGCCGAGACAGCCGAAGGAAATCCGACAGGCCCCAAAAGTCAATGCTCAGCTTTGACATTCTCTTTGGCATATCCTCGCACTGGCTCTGGGCGCTTCCAGCTTTCATTACACGCCTGTGTCGGTGTCTGTCTCTCTCTTTCCTCTCACACTCTCACCTCCCCTATACAGTTACTATCACACTCCCTCCTCCGACTGTCTCCTTCTCCTACACACCCCCTCCGCGACACAGCTTCTCTCACACTCCCTCCCTGCCCACTCCTTCCCCCCACCCTCTCTCTCTCTCTCTCTCTCTGTCTGTGCGAGTGTGTATGTGTGCGCACGTGTCCGCGTATGTGCATGTGTGCGAATGTGTAAGAACTTGTATGCACGCAGGCCTGAGTGTATATGCGTGTGTGTTGCGGGGAAGGGGGAAGAGAGGATGAGCATTCCTGATATTGACGATCTTACAACTCCAGTTCATGTTTAACACAACACACATTGCTCTGAGAGAGAGAGAGAGAGAGAGAGAGAGAGAGAGAGAGAGAGAGAGAGAGAGAGAGAGACAGACAGACAGACAGACAGACAGACAGACAGACAGACAGAGACAGACAGACAGACAGACAGACAGAGACAGAGACAGAGAGAGAGATTCTCTTGATGAGAGTGAAAGACAGGCAGACAGACAGACAGACAAAAAAAGCATTCACGCATTCAACAATGTGTAGTGTACACTATTACCAGAAAAGCCACACAGACTATCAGACAGCGGGAGACAGTGTACCAGTGTGCATGTGTGTGTGTGTTTGGAGGGCGGGAGGAAGAGTGTGGCCGAGTGTGTGGGTGCGAGCTCAACTGTATATGTGTTATGCATATGTGCGTGCATTTATGCGCGTGTGCAAGCGCCATACGACATACATGTTTGAGTGATGAGACAAACGAATGAAAGAGGAACGTATCCATGACTACGCGTGCATGTACGTATATACGTAAGTATGTATGAATGTCCCCAGACATGCATGCATGTATGTATATATGTAAATACACTGCCAGACTGAGTGACGATATTTCTGTTTCGTGTTTGTACATCCTTAGTTTTTTTTCTGTTTTTGTTTTTTTTTGTTTGTTGTTGTTGTTTGTTGTTTGTTGTTGTGTTGTTTTTGTTTGTTTTTTGCTGAATAATATTTATTCCAAAACTTAAGAGCAAATCACAAATACGGAGTACAAAACGCACACTTATCGTAGTAAGACAATAACAACAACAACAAAACATGCATCATCATTATAATCATCATTATCATGTTATCCTTAGGTTTATAGTTTCAATGACCAAACAAACAACAAACAACAACAACAAAACCTAAAAACAAGACAAACATGTGTATTGCGTGATGATACTGATGAGGTTGAAATTCATTGCGTACTCTGCTGCCCTGCTCTAAAAATTATAAGAAGCAGCGGGTACACCCTCCTCCCCGAATGTTTCAGTTATCATAGTGAGTTTATTATGCCGCCATCATTTGACCGCATCTAGCCATCGATTGTACGCTCGTACGACCAGAGACTTTGCTACGTTCTATACAAGGTAGTGAAAAGAAGAGAAATTTCCCTGGCCTTAGCATTCCAGGCAGCTTGTCATATGGAATTATATTCATTCCTTTTTTTTTTTTTTCAATATTCCATCAATCCATTCCACCTGGTAAAATCGTATTGTAAACTTTGTTGTATTTGTTTTCAAGGAAACTGATTATGTTCACATGGGGTTTGAGGCTTTGACCTTTTCAAATCATATACTCTCTCTCTCTCTCTCTCTCTCTCTCTCTCTCTCAATCTCTCTCTCTCTCTCTCTCTCCTCTCTCTCTCTCTCTCTTCTTTGCTTAATTCCCCGGGCTTGCTGAAAAAGGCATGCACTTGCTTATCTCAATAACCTGGTAAAAAAATTTTGGTTCCTTCGTTCGCCCTCTCCCCTTCTCTATCTCTCCCTCTCTCTCTCTCTCTCCTCTCTCTCTCTCTCCTCTCTCTCTCTCTCTCTCTCTCTCTCTCTCTCTCTCTCTTGTTATGAGTGTCCTGCAGAGTGATGCATTTGCATGTGCGTACGTATGCGCATGCACACGCGTTTGCAATGTTTCTGTGCGCACGAATGTATGTAAGTGTGTTTCAATGTGTATGACATATGGGGCTTGCGTGTGTGTCTCTGTGTTTGTGTTTAGATGTATACGTATGTGTGTGTATGTATGCTGCGTGCGCGCGTGCGTGCGTGCGTGCGTGCGTGCGTGCGTGCGTGCGTGCGTGCGTGTGTGTGTGTGTGTGTGTGTTTGTTCGTGCGTGCGCGTTTATGATTTATGACTACGACAGAGAAAAAACAAAAAAAGAAAACCAAGAGACAAAAACTCGGAGACAGACGGCAGAGAACACACCGAGATCCAGACTGTGCCCTTCCACTCTCTCCTGGCCGCTGTCCCCTGCAGCACTGCTTGACCTGGTGCCGCCGGCAGTCCAGCGCTATCAAGACCGGCCGGTGGTCAGTGCAGAGACAGGGCAGGGCCCACAACTCGTTAGCAGTCACCTTTGCCCTGGCGGACACTACGTCACCGGCCTTTAGATTCATCCGGACATCGCTGGGCAGACACTGCACAGCCCCCTGCCGACTTCCTAATGAGCTCAGAGGGTATAGGATTCCTCTTGGGTTGCCAGTTCGAATCTCGCTGCCATAACAGTAACATGAAGTATCTCAGAGGGTATAGAATTCCAGTCGGTTTGCCAGTTTGAATTTCGTTGCCATAACAATAACATCAAAGTATGTGACAGAGAAAAAAAGTGATGATGATGATGATGATGATGATGATGATGATGATGATGATGATGATGATGATAGCAATAACAATGATAACAAAATAATGACAATAAGGGTTGCTCAAATTTCCTGACCAACACTGCAGGTGTCTGTACCTCTCGGGCCTGGTTGACGCCGGGATATATTATGAAAGTAAGCGTAGAGCACAGCCCTGTCATAGCAGTCTCAGACCGGAATGGAAATCATCTTCATCATCCTCATTTTCATCGATCAGCATTACAACAACAAAAAAAAGGTCTCAAATTTTGTGGTCCTGCACTCATGGTGACCTCAGTTTCCATATCTTCTCCGGGTCTGTGGCCTTGGGTTTGGTTCTGTCGGGGTCACCGGTATCGGCCAATTCATGGAGGCTGTCGTGGGACGGACTGGTGGCGCCCTCCTGAGGGACAGTTCACTCACACCGGCTCCGCGACTCAGCAGTTATTGTCGTCAGTAGGGGGCTTAGTAGGTGGTGTTCCTGCGTATGTGGGATCAGACAGGCACTACTGAACACGACAGAAGTGACTCGGCAGCAGTGCAGTGTCTCCTCCGGTGGGTTGCCTCTTGACGACTTGACACTGACTGCTCCGTGTGGATTGCCGGTGCCGGGGCTGCGGCGGGACTTGATCGGGCTGCAGCTTGCACGGGGGGGTCGGAATGAGCGGCGTGGATGCAGTGCCACTGAGGTGGCACAGAAGATGGGTCAGCAAAAAAAAAAACATAAATAATGATAATGATCATAATAACAATGATAATGATAATAATATCATCATCATCATTACCATTATTATAGTCAGTGGTAGTAATAATAGTAGTACTAATATAATGATCATCTCTCTCTCTCTCTCTCTCTCTCTCTCTCTCTCTCTCTCTCTCTCTCTCTCTCTCTCTCTCTCTCTCCCTCCCTCTGTCTTCCCAGCACTGAATCAAGCAGCCATATACCGCTGAGTGGACGGAGAGGATTTCAAGTCAAAAAAAAAAAAAAAATCAGACCCACGAGAGGGTTGAACTCTTGACCATCAGTAGGTAAATGTTTTGATCACTGGTCTAATCCCCCACACTCAGCAAATCAACAACAACACACAACAATGACAACAGCTGCATCAACAACAACAGAACGGTCTGCAACAGCCTCATTCCCAAACTCTTAGATACTTAGGGTCAAAAACAAACAACAAAAAAACACACAAAATAAATGGAAACACTGGCACTAAACAGAACAAAACTAAAACCTGGGATTCAGTAAGCAATTGCAAGGCAAATCCACACTTCAACAGAGAAAAATGGAGAGAGAAAAAAAAACTGCTTGAGGCTTCAGCCAAGCCCAGTCACTGTGCACTGAAACCATTCTCCACTCAACATCAATCATGTCCGAGTCCTACCTCAATCATGTCCGAGTCCTACCTCAATCATGTCCGAGTCCCACACTCAATCATGTCCGAGTCCTGGCGCTTTGCCAATCACAGACTGCCAAACATTCAGCGCACCATCTTATTGCCAGACTGGGGACCCTCTGTCCACTTGGCATCAACATCAAAAAATGTATATGCCTATCCCCTCAGAGGGTATAGGATTATCGTTACCCACACCCCCACATATAATTACTATCATCGCAATCACCACCCATTAGTTCTTTTTCATAATTTGTAAGGTATTATTTCTATTTCTTACCACTAAGCACTACTAACAATCCACCATAATCACTACCATTACAAATATATCATACTATTAAACAATAATTACAAAACAAAACCAACAAACCCTCCATCTCCCTTTTTCTTTCTCCCCTCCAGTGTTCAGCCACTATTAAAAGAAAAACGATACCCAGTATCCTTCCCCTTATCATTGACGTTCTCATCATCGCCACTATTATCACTATTATTGCCATTGTTACTATCATGGTCATTATCATTTCTTGTTCAGCTCCCATGATCCCCTCCTTAACGGCCTCGTTTTCATCCTGCAGCCATTTTGCGCCGAATATGAAAAGATAAGTGGTTTCTTGTTCCTCGTTTTCACTGTCCTAAATGTTGTTTGTTATTTCTGCCTGAAGAAGACGGCAAGAGGTTGAAATGCATTGTGTTTTGTCCTGTAATCTGTTTGTCTGTATCTTATGGTGGAACTAAAAAATATTTGCTTCATTTTTTCTCACGGAGTCACCTCGTTTTGAACGTATTTCTTCTTCTTCTTCTTCTTCTCTTCTTCTTCTTCTTCGTTGTAGTAGTAGTAGTAGTAGCAGTAGTAGTAGTAGTAGTAGTCGTAGTTGTAACAGTAGCAGTATAGCAACAATAGCAGTAGTATCTAAGTTATATTTTGTAATGAACTTTATTCCTTTTATGTTTTTTTTTTTAATTGTTATGCATTTTACGTTGCTGTCCTTCCCACTTTGTACACCATTATGATTATTATTATCAGCTCTATGTTCATCAATACCATTATATATTGTATTCATATCATCATAATTGTTTTTTTAAGATTTCTCAATTTTATCTCTCTTTTCATTGTCTCTATATCATCATTATCATCATTGGCAGTAGTGCTGTTGTTGTTGTTGTTGTTATAACTATTATTGTAAGTCTTCTTCCTCCTCTTCTTCTTCTTCTTCTTCTTCTATCATCATTATCGTCATAATTCTTATTATCATTATTGTTGTTGTTGTTTGCTGTTCTTCTTTACACCATTATTTTTACAATTATCATCTTTATTACTATTACTGCTACTGTCATCATCATAATTATCGCTATTATCATCATCATTATTGCTGTTGTTCTCTCACCATCGTCGTCATCATCATCATCGTCATCATTATCATCACTATTGTCTGCATCTTCTCCGCACCAACCATGTGCTTCTCCTCATCACATCCGTTCCGTAAGTTCAAGTTTTTCACTACAGCCACATTTTGCATCCAGACGAGGGACTGCTTGTTTCGTCCTGTGTTTCCCTCGTTGTGGATGCTGTCTGTCCTGCCTGAGGAAGACCTCTAAACAGGACCCAATGCGATGTCTGTGTGTTGTCCTTTGACTGTTCCTTCCTTTGGCAGCTCGATAATACTTCTGTTCTTATGTTTTACCTATCCCGTCTGCCGTCACCCCACTTTTAAACTAACAAAGGAAAAAGATTTTTTTTTTTTTTAATGAAAGAAGAAAAAAGGTAAGAAAAAACGAAAAATTAAAAAAAAAAAAAAAAAAAAAAGGACCGAAGTCATCCTAAACTTTTTTTTTTCGAATTCTCCATTTTAGAAAAGCTTGTCTGTTATGAAAAGACATTTCTGTGAACGATTTGCTAAGAGAGAGAGAGAGAGAGAGAGGGGGGGGGGGGGGGAGGGAGGATAGGGAAAGGCAGAGAGAGAGAGACAGACAGACAGACAGACAGACAGAGACAGACAGACAGACAAACAAACAGATAGGCAGACAGAGGGAGGGAGGGAGGGAGAAGGAGACAGACAACCAGAGAGAAATGCAGACAGACAGACAGAATGCTCTAACCCCCCCCACCCCCCCACCCCCACAACCCCCAAATCTCTTTCACGTCCATCATCCCCTGTGGCACCGGGTGAGGTGACCCGATGTGCGTCAGCGCAGTACCACAGAGCGGGGGTTGGTGCAGAGAGGTGACAGGCACTACACCAGAACGCTGGCATTTTCACCGCCCCGTCTTCACCTCGTGACCTTCTGCTGACAGCAGGCTGCAGCTCCACAGGGGCCCTCCTCATATAGACTCCCTACCCACCCACCCCCACCCCCGCCCTCCCTCCCTCCCTTCTCCTCCAACCCTCCTTCCCTTCCCCCCGCCCCCTCCCCCCATCCCCACCCCCCCTACCCCCTCCGACTCTCCCGGGATTGTTCTGGCCCAAAACACATCTGCTAAGCTAAAGTGGGTGGTGAAATTATACGTGAAATACTGTGGAGCTAGTATGCGAATCATAGGGTTTGTTTAAGTTTTATAAGTTTTATAAGTTGGATATTTCAAAGTTTTAATGTTGAGGATGTCTGAATGTCTGTGGTGGTCTAGGGGTGTCTTGGAAGTGCGTGGTGTGAGCGTGTACGCGTGCTCTCTCTCTCTCTCTCTCTTCTCTCTCTTCTCTCTCTCTCTCTCTCTCTCTCTCTCTCTCTCTCTCTCTCTGACCTTTTCGGCCGCTGAATACGTTTACAGCCGTTTCCAATGCTTGACCTGGTCTGATGAAGGTCTGATGACAAGTCGACTACGTATGTTTCTGACGAGGACTTTTCTAAGTTAAAGAAAACATCCCACAGAGCTGTCTGCCAAGATAATCCAAAACACCCCACACAGCTGTCTGCCAAGACTAATCCAAAACACCCCACACAGCTGTCTGCCAAGACTAATCCAAAACCCCACACAGCTGTCTGCCAAGACTAATCCAAACACACCCCACACAGCTGTCTGCCAAGACTAATCCAAAACACCCCACACAGCTGTCTGCCAAGACTAAGCCAGAAACATCCTACAGAGCTGTCT
>JADBJO010001973.1:90000-92500 GCA_016801955.1 Conus betulinus | reverse complement strand
ATTCCAAAGACTAACACGCCAGCCTGTTCCATGTTTTAACTATCATTGCTCTCACGTGTACTGCGTATACAAGAGGCAATATAGAACTGATGCTGATGCGTACTTGCGTATATCCGCCCATAGTTTCTGTGTGCGTGGATGCGGGCGTGCGTGAGTGCGTGCGTGCGTGCGCGCGTGTGTGTGTATCAGCGAACGCGCGCGCGTGTGTGTTTGTGTGTCTCGTCTGTGTGTGCACGCGCATGTGTGTTTGTGTATGTCTGTGTCTGGGGCAGTGTGTCTATGCATCTTTGTCTGTGTCTGTGTGCAGCGCAGCTACGTGTGCTGGCGCATATTCCCATTCACCCTGAATAAGCAAATCGACAACTTTGTTCTTTGAACTCGTTAACCCACACTGTGACAGTCAGAGAAAGGCAAAACGCTCACTATGAGCTCAGAGCTCGTTCTCTCTCTCTCTCTCTCTCTCTCTCTCTCTCTCTCTCTTGGATTTTATGTTTATTCCTTCAGTTTAACTGCCCAGCATGTCATTACTATATTCATGAACAGTCTGCTGGTCACTGTCTAATTACATTACAGTGTTATTAAGAATGATATGCGTTGGAATAATGTACCGATGACAAAGACAGATTGTAAAATCTTCATCCTTAAGATCAATCAAGTAATCGCCCTGTGTGTGTGTGTGTGTGTGTGTCTGTCTGTCTCTCTCTCTCTCTGGTGAAGAGAATCTCTCTCTCTCTCTCTCTCTCTCTCTCTCTCTCTCCTCTCTCTCTCTCTCTCCCTCTCTCTCTCTCTCTGTTGTCGAGGCAAGGTTTCAAGGTGACTTTTTTTCCCCAGACACTGTCTCGAGTCAGAGGTGCTGTGAACTATGTGAGTAAAACTAAAGACAGCCAAAGAAACGCACAAACACGCAGGCAGCAGACTGAAAAGACAGGAAACTGAGAAGAGAGAGAGAGAGAGAGAGAGAGAGAGAGAGAGAGAGAGAGAGAGAAGGAATGGGATACTCTCAAGTTTGCTCAGATAGCCCGGACTAACATCAATAACGAGACAGTAAACAAAGAACTCGGAACAGACAGGTATCTGCGTGCTGTTCAATACCTTCAACCGAAAAGACCACACAGCCTGGCCCCACGATTTTTGCCCCGGGGGGAAGCGTTCGCTTCGTGATAATGACAATACCCTTGGCTTTGGCATAATTGGTTTTCCCTCTTCAGAAAAACTCCTGTATTGATTGCAAAGATAGCGAATGTTTTTTTGGTACTCTCTCTCTCACTCTCTCTCTCTCTCTCTCTCTCTCTCTCTCTCTCTCTCTCTCTCTCTCTTTCTCTCTCTCTCTCTTTCTCTCTCTCTCTCCGCATGAGGGTTGATCGCACGTACTGACCAGCTGGTTTTTCTTTTTAAAAGATGTGATTTTACGCTGTTCTTAAACTGTCAGTTATCACAGACAAAGACTTAAGTGTGTAAAGTGTCGTGGTGATATGTGTGTGTGTGCGCGCGCGCACGTGTGTGTGTGTGTGTGTGTGTGTGTGTGTGTGTGTGTGTGTGTGTGTGTGTTTGTTTTTGTTGTGTGTTTGTTGTGTATGTGTGTCTGTGTATCTGTCTGTGTATAAGTGTAAGTGCGTGAGTGTGTGTTTGTGTCCACGTGTGTGTATGTGCGTGTGTGTGTGTGTGCGTGTGTGCGTGATGCGTGTGTGTGTGTGTGTGTGTGTGTGTGTGTGTGTGTGTGTGTGTGTGTGTGTGTGTGTGTGTGTGCGTGCGTGCGTGTGTGTGTGTGTGTGTAAGTGTCTGTGTGTGATATTGCTTGTATTGTATCCTTCCCCCCCCCAAAAAACGCATAGAATGCAAAGTTCGATTTTGTGTGTGCGTGTGTGTCGTTGTTGTTGTTGTTGTTGTTGTTGTTGTTGTTGTTGTTGTTGTTGTTGTCACTCTTCTGTTTCTTACTTCTGTTTTGTTTTTGTTTTAAACGCACACATTCGCACACAGGACATCAGACAAACATCTCATCTCATGGGCGTTGAATTGGCTGGAATCTGCAAAGACTGTTGACTCTGAAGAGAGAACGTCAATGTGGCCAAAGTCTGAAACCAAGATCCTTAGATGAAAAAAAACACAACACAGTTTTCTCCATGGGTCAAAGAGATCCCTCCCCATTTTCCCTCCCCTGTGATCACAGTTTCACGCACAATTGCCGCAGTGTTTGACGGCTGGAAGTGGTGGAAGGCCGAGGGGTGGGAGGAGGCTGAGGAGTGAATAATCTTGCTGTCTAGCCAGCTCGATCACAGGTCAGTGATCTATGAACTGCTGGCGGCCACACATCCATTCAAACATGATTTATATAAGCTCCCACACTGGGAAAAAAAAAATGCAAAGCATATAAACGTACTCCCAGTACAGTGTCAGACAGGGGAGACAATTTCCAGTTAGTCCCACACTGGGGAAAAAAAATGCAAAGCATTTAAACGTACTCCCAGTACAGTGACAGACAGGGGAGACAATTTCCAGTTAG
>JADBJO010001973.1:80000-85000 GCA_016801955.1 Conus betulinus | reverse complement strand
TCTCTCTCTCTCTCTCTCTCTCTCTCTCTCTCTCTCTCTCTCTCCTCTCTCTCTCTCTCTCTCTCTCTCAACTCATCATCATCATCATCATCATCATCATTATCATCATCATACTTTCCGAAATGTCTCCCAATTTTCAAAACGTCTATCACGTTCAGTCACAATCACATCAGCTGGTGAATCACAAAATGAAATCCAAACCGCAGTCAATGTACGCGGTGTATAAGCAACACAAGAATGACAGGTAAAAAGCAAAGGGCAAAGTCTTTCATTCTCCAGAAACCACACCGAAAGTCGACTTAGTAGCAGACTATTGTGTAGACACGGAAGGCGAAAAATCCAAAATGTGACAAGTCACCTAAGCCTGCCAAAAGTAGGCTCTCTGTATGACCCACCAACATCCACCCCACTCCCACCCCCCCTCTTTTCATCTCCCCCAAATTGGTTTTATCGTCACCTTTTTCAGCAGATCCCCCCCCATCTCACCCCCCCATCCCCTCCTTCACCAGCATCCACTCCACCAGCATCCATCCCCCCTCACCCAACCCCTCTTTCCCCTCACCGACATGGTTTTATCATTAGCTTTACGGCATCCCATCCCATCCCCTCCTCCCTATCACCCTAGAACCCTGAAAGAAATCTACGATACTTAAGAGTACGTATTTCTACCTTGTAGGCTCCTACCCATTACGACTACAGTTGTGGCACTGTAAAGGACAGAAAGGAGGAATCAGTGCCTTATGTACCAAACATTTTCTGTCTATTCTCCCATTCACCCCCCCATCCCCCACCTCCCAAAGACATTAGCTGATCACTGTTTCAAAGGCTCTACAACCAGTCTAATAAATGTCCTGCAGTTTGATTTCTTGTTGCATACGGCGGAATGTCTTTTAGAACTGATACTACCACAACGTCAATTTGTCAAGGAGTGTCACAGAGAGAGAGAGAGAGAGAGAGAGAGAGAGAGAGAGAGAGAGAGAGAAATACTCGCTGCGCTATCGGAGTGCTAACACAGCCGGCGGGCGGCTGAGCTGATTCACACTTCGCCCTTTATCTATGGACGGGGTAATAGGTTTGTTCCCGTGGAGCGGTAGAGGTCGCGTTGAGATAGCTGCTGACGAAAGACACAATACATGGAATGCCAGTTACTTCTTTGCCCCCCCATTTTTCTCCATCCACCACCATCTCCTCCCCCTTCTGTCCTCCCACAACTTCACTCCTGACCTCCAAAGCAATCACAATCTCACCACTCTTCCTCCTCCGATTGCCCCTTCTTTTTTTTTTTTTTTTTTTTTTTTTGTTGACAGTGCCGTTCATAAGTTGTTCGGACCTTTAACAAATATTGTTGACACCCTCCCCCCCCCCCCCCCCCCCCCCGCCCCCGCTCCGCACCATAATATCTCTCTCTCTCTCTCTCTCTCTCTCTCTCTCTCTCTCTCTCTCTCTCTCTCTCTCTCATCATCATCATCATCATCATCATCATCATCATCACACTTTCCAGAACGTCTCCCGATTTACAAAATGTTGATCACGTTCGATCACAATCACATCAGTGAGTGAATGACAAATGAAATCCAAACTGCAGTCAATGTACACGATGTACCAGGAAGAAAGGAATGGCATGTAAGAGCAAAGGGCAAAGTCTTTTTCCTTTTCCAAAATCACACAGAATGTCGGCTTACGAATGTCGATCACCAGTTTTTTCTTCGACAATGCTGTTGATTAGCTGTTCGGAACTTTAACAAATATTGTGTGGACACCATCACCCCCGCCCCCCTCCCCTCTCTCTCTCTCTCTATCTCTCTCTCTCCTCTCTCCTCTCTCTCTCTCTCTCTCTCTCTCTCTCTCTCCCCCTCCCCCTCCCCCCCCCCCCCCCCCAAGAATAATCCTCATCCCGCTTCCTCCTAATCTCCCTGTGCCAGACCCCCTTCCATCCTCATGAACAAACAATCTCATCCCGCTTCCCCTCCTAATCTCCCGTCCGTCCCCGCCAGAGCATCAAGCCAATTACCGGTAGAAAGAAGATGCATCATACTTCTTGCCACACTTTTCGGGAGAGATACTAGGATGCAGCATAGCCGAAATGGCAGCCAAGTCAAGAAGTCAATTCAAGTCAGTCTGTTTACATCAGACCACGAAGCCCACACCAGAGCTGCAAATAATGGGGAAACACGCAACTATTTTCAAATATAACACACACACACACACACACACACACACACACACACACACACACACACAGAATGAAATCAAATTCAAATCCTGATACCAAATAACCAAGCTGAAACTAGTCTATCGCCAACTCAGTGATAATGAAATCAGACAAGATGTATCACCTGTCTGGAACAAATGTTAAAACTGTAATCAACTGATTTGTGTTGACAGAATTTGACGGTCAGGGATGACGTTTCTCATTTGCATCGATAGCATTCAATGATTATAGATTTTTTTTTTATATTTTGGTAATACCTTTAAATGGGCGTGGTTGATGTTTCTTATTTTCTTTCTTCTTTTTTTTCTACCCATTAAACGTAGTATTTGATCTTTTTCTTTTTATTTGTGTTAACACTATCAACACAGATCCTCGTTCTGCTCTATGTGCCCAGGTGCCCAGGCTCTATGTCACGCTGCAGTCACAGCACTGATATTCCCTCAGGACATCTGATTTTGACCATTTTTAATTAATTTTCCTTAAAAGCCTGAATCCGACAGTGACTTTATTTTTTGCACAGAGAAAAAGAGCTTTCTTTCATCTTCTTGATGATAAATGTTTTAAAAGTCAAAATAATTATTTTGTTGTTGTTTGATTGAGTTGAAAATGACATACTTCGATCAAAGGAGCATTGATTCAGTGCTTGAAGACACTACTAACGGGTTGGTTGCTGTCTTCTCTCTTCAAATTAACCAATGAAATCGGCTGTTAATAGCCGCTAACTGGTATGATATGACGTAGGAAGGACTGTATCTGTACGCTGACACCACTGGTTAAAAATTTCTCCTGAAAATTCGGTCGGTCATGTTTAGTTTTAGAAGACCGTCGCTATCATTCTCGCAACGTGCCCTGAGTGACAGAAGGGCTCGCCGCGAGTATGTTCGCCCCTCGTCGCCGAGTGGTAAGTCGGGCGCGCGCGATCATTCTCGCGGCGTGTTGCGAAAAAGTTAATGGCATGTTATGGTTGTCGTTGATGAGTTTGATCTGTTCAATAGTAGTCAATGATTGTGGTTGAGGCTGTCTTTGAGCCGTTGCCCTGACCACCACCACACACCAGCACTTTCCTGAAGACAGTTGCTTTGGGGTGTGCTCTGCTGGCATTCTGAGCCAGTGCTCTTTGCAAAAAAAGACAGAGTGGGAATTAGGAAATGGTGAAGGGGATGGGGAGAGGAGGGGGGAAGAAGGAGGGCGAGAGGGGAGCGGTGAAGTGGGGGAATGAGGAAAAGAAGCACAAAGGTGGACCTTGACATATGAAATAGTAGGTCAACGCCAAACACACCAGGAAAACTCAGAAAAAAGACAAACAGCAAAAAATAAATAAATAAAAAAATTAAAAAAGGCATGGAAATATATGTTAGAGCAGACTGAAATTCAAGACGCAGCTGGGTAAAAAGAGAGCAAAGCACAGTATGGTAAAATCACACAAAAAGTACAAAATCACCAAAAGTAGTAGTAATCCTGTCTTCATTTATTATTTCAATATTTTGACCTGTATCAGTATTCTTACCAGTAACACAGTCATCATCATTACTACCTTGACTCACACACTATCTCCCTCCCAACAGCCTCGTTTTCATTCAACGCCTGCCTCCCTTGCGCTGAAGAGTGAAGGCATCGCAGCTGAGTACCGAATTCGTTCATTTTCTTTGTGTTATTTGCTTGTGTCTTGCCTGAAGAAGACCTGAGAGGTCGAAACGCGTCGTGTTTTGTCTTGTGACTCGTTTGTCCACGTTTCTCTAGGGGCGGTTCGCTAACACTTATTATTTCAGATTTGTTTAGATTTCCGCCTGCAGTCGTCTCAGTTTGCAGCTACAACATGGTAGGTTAAAAAGCAGGGAACGCAGGACGGCAGAGGAAGAGGAAGCTCCTCCACCTGAACGCCCATCTGCTGGTGAAGTCACTCGCTCTTTGCGGTCCTTCGATTAGTGAACAGTCATTACAGTTTCCCTCAGCAGGCAGTCGATCGCTCTCGGTAACGCTGCTTTAGATGGAAGAGTCGTGTCGTTTTGGTCTTTTACTGATCGGCCTCCAACGCGGTTCTCGTCATCCTACCCCGATCTCTCCCCTTGTGTGTGTGTGTGTGTGTGTGTGTGTGTGTGTGTGTGTGTCTGTGTGTGTCTGTGTGTGTGTGCGTGCGCGCACGCGTGTTTGTGTGTGTGTATGCGTGTGCATGTGTGCGCACGAGTGTATCTCTGGGTAAAAGGCTGTGTGCGTGTGTGTGTGTGTGTGTGTGTGTGTGTGTGTGTGTGTGTGTGTGCGCGCGCCCGCGCGCGCGCGCGCGCGTGTATGTGTGTGTGTGTGTGTGTGTGTGTGTGTGTGTGTGTGTGTGTGTGGTGTATGGTGTGGCCCATCTGCCCTATTATACTTGTCAGTTCGTTCTCTCGCTCTCTCTCTCTCCTCTCTCTCTCTCTCTCTCTCTCTCTCTCTCTCTCTCTCTCTCAGAGATAGAAGAGAGACATTAGCACATATTGTCACAGACAGAGGGAGTAAGGAAAATAAGAAAGAGAGAGAGAGAGAGACTGACAGACAGACAGACAGAGAGACTAACAGAGACAGAGAGACTGACAGACAGTGTCACACAGACAGACAACACACACTCCCTCCGCAGGCACACACACGCACGCACGCACGCACTCGTGCACGTACGCACACACGTATACTGAATGGCAAAATGAGATGTGGGGCTAAATACACATAACAAAAAGGGCGGAAGCATCTATGAAGAATGAAATACAAAGAACAAAACAAAAAAAAAAAAAAACGAGACGAGAAAACAGCAAGTTTCCAA
>JADBJO010001973.1:62500-65000 GCA_016801955.1 Conus betulinus | reverse complement strand
CAAACACACACTGCACTCTCTCTCTCTCTCTCTCTCTCTCTCTCTCTCTCTCTCTCTCTCTCTCTCTCTCTCTCTCTCTCTCTCTCTCCATCTGAAAAGCACTCTCTCTCTCTCTCTCTCTCTTTTCTTCTTCCATCATTGGAGCCGTCACAAAAAGCTCCATGATCACAAAATCCAATTCTGAAAAGCACACATTAGCGAGGACTGTAAGCTTTCTCTGTGCTCAATCCTCCTCACCTTTTTCTTCTCCTTCCCTGAGGGTTTTCCATTGGAGCCGTCAATCTCCTCCACTACAACTCTTTGCTCCCATTCGACATCCACCCGTAAGTCCATCTTCTCCAAGCAACCTACCCTCAAAAAATGATAAACAATGAATCTCACACGTCATTTTCAACATGCTCAAACTACAAATTGTCTCCCCCCCCCCCCCCCCTTCCTAGTCACCACAGTAGCTTCCCACTTCCGTATGAGTGTTGTCTCCCTTTCCTCGCACACTATAGCCAGGAGAAAATACAGTAGATGGACGACTGTAAGACGGCCAGAACAGATCATTTTCTGTCCAATTCTACCTGCCTCTGATAGGATCATGAAGATCATGGAGCAAAAGATCAACACTAGCTCCTTCCTCGTGGACCCAGCCCTCGTCATAAACGCATCAAACGCCGGAACTGTGATAAGAGTACGGTGCGCAACAGTGTTAGTGTCCTGGTGTTTTATGTTTCCCACAACCTGCCCCAAGTGTTCTGTCAACTCAGTCTCCATCTTCCATTACTTAACGATCTGTTGCTATTGATTCAGTCTCGGTTGTTCACAGTCTTCGCGCATTTTCTCTGCCAGCGTTTCTCCTTTGTGTGATGGCGCGCATTCACCGGAAAAGACAGCGTGTGAGAAACCGCAAGTTCTGTAAGTTGTTTTGACATTCCCTTTTTTCTTTTCATCCGTGTTCCGGTTATTCGTTTGCACAATGAAAGTTCACCTTTTGTTTATTTAATTCGTTTGCTGGTTTCTCCCTTTCTCTAAATTACATGAGTCTTCTTTTTTTTTCGTTTTGTGGGTTTGATTCAGCTGGTCGGCTTACTGACAGCTTTATTTGCTTGTTTTGATTAGTCTCATTCCAAGCCTTTGTCTCCTTCACTGCTTGTGTTTGTCTGCATTTTGTGTGTCTAAACTGACACTTTTTGTGTGTGAGTGGGGGTGTACGTGTCTTCTGTTAGCTCTGGCCGATTCCCAGAGTGTCGAACTGCCTTACAATCCGTAGAAAACAATGATGGATCCTTCAGCTTGGCTGAAACTGAACACAATAACTTCTGGCACATAGGTACAGACAAATAAATGTTTTTGTTCGCAGGAGCTTGGTCCCGTGATTTCCGATTCACAAAATTGGCAAAAGCTGACCGAAATGCTTTGTGATCGGCAGTATTAGATCAAATGCTCTCTGCTTGGCAGGAGTAGACCCCCTTTTTTTTTTCAAGCCGGTAGAATAGGACTATTGAGAGGATCCGATTGAAATCCTTCTTGGCTGGTTAAAATACTTTAAACTTGGCAGGATCCAATTCAAAGCTTTCAATACAGAATCAGACTTACATGCTCTCAGACTGACAACAGGAGATTTACATGCTTTCACATTTTAGAGCTGACAAAATGCTTTCTGACTAGCAAGAGTTGACATCAGTGCTTTCTGACTGGTTGGACCTGACAAAAGTGTTTTCATATTGACAAGAACTAACTACGGTACTTTCTGATTTGCAGGAGCTCATGTCAATACTTTGTGACTGGCAGGAGCGGACAACTGTACTTTCTGATCGGCAGGAGCTGAAAACAGTAAGTTTTAAATAAGAGGAGTTGACTTAATGCTTTTCTCATTGCCAGGAACTGACACAGTGTTTTTTGATTGGCCAGAACTGACACCAGTTCTTTTGGACTGGCCAGAGATGACAGTACCAATTTCTGATAGGAAGGAGGTGACAGCAGTGCTCTTCAGACTTCCACGAGATGACCCAATGCTTTCTGACTAGCAGGAGCTGACCCAACGCTTTCTGACTAGCAGGAGCTGACCCAATGTTTCTGACTAGCAGGAGCTGACCCGATACTTTCAGACTTCCACGAGATGACCCAATGCGTTCTGACTGGCAGGAGCTGACCCAATGCTTTCTGACTAGCAGGAGCTGACCCAATGCTTTCTGACTAGCAGGAACTGACCCAATGTTTCTGACTAGCAGGAGCTGACCCAATCCTTTCTGACTAGCAGGAGCTGACCCAATGCTTTCTGACTAGCAGGAGCTGACCCAATGCGTTCTGACTGGCAGGAGCTGACCCAGTGCGTTCTAGCTAGCAGGAGCTGACCAATGCGTTCTGACTAGCAGGAGCTGACCCAATGCGTTCTGACTAGCAGGAGCTGACCCAATGCGTTCTGACTAGCAGGAGCTGACCAATGCGTTCTGACTACCAGGAGCTGACCCAATGTGTTCTGACTGGCAGGAGCTGACCCAATGCGTACTGA
>JADBJO010001973.1:40000-60000 GCA_016801955.1 Conus betulinus | reverse complement strand
AAAGGCTTTGTCGGGTCCAGTCTCTCTCTCTCTCTCTCTCTCTCTCTCTCTCTCTCTCTCTCTCTCTCTCTCTCTCTCTCTCTCTCTCTCTTGTCTCAACACCCCAGCCCCCTCAACGTCATTGTTCCGGTAGCCCTCATTCTGCTGCTCCCTCGTACAAAGGCACACACTCAGTCCGGCCTGTGCAGCCTCTGCGACCACAAGGAGCAACCAAGTCATCCCACGTGACGGGAGACTGAACTGCTGCCGGGTCACGCTGCTGATACTCAGCTCTGCTGTTCCAGTCAGTCTTATGCAGGACACCACCTTCCATGTCGCTCACTGACAGAGCCAATGTGAGTGAGCGTCCTGCTCTAGGGAAGGCCACCAAGTAAGGAAATCAACCGCAGTTCCTATCCACTTGTCAATACTGACAATATCGACACGACCTCACTGGGACATGGACAGGAGAGACGGGAAACGAGGTCACCAAGAGAGCAGACCATGAAGGGATACAGAGTGTGAGGCTTTTCTACGGGATCCATGTGGATTAAGATGACGTAGATGATGCTGAGGAGTTCCATTCTGGACTGAGACTTTGATCATCTGTCCTGTCTAAACTAGACCCATTATATATAGACCTAAACAGTGATGGTCAGGAAATTTGAGCAGCAGTCTCAGAGGAACGTCTACCAAGCGGGTGAATCTCGAATGTGCGTTTCAAATCTTTCCATTCTAGTTCACTGCATACTCAGCTCTGAGTAGGAGCTGACTGAGGAAAAAAATTCAAGAAATACCTGTGATTTGAAAAAACCAAATCCACAATCTAATAGCCCGCAAGGTGACTGTCTGTCGGTCCATGATGGGTGGTTCCGTCCAAGTCTGGACATCCCCCCCACCCCCAAAGACTCTCCTCATCTCTCCTGTCTAAACTAGACCATATATGACTCTAAACAGTGATGGTCCAACACACAACTCACCAAAAGCCATTGGAAACGCAGCAGTCAAGAGGAACTCCATTCCGACCAGGGTGAATCTCGAATGTGCGGTTCAAATACCCCTCCATTCCTGAACCAAATCCGCCATCGCTTGCTATACCTCATGTATCGCCCTCGGTCCATATGATGGTCCAGCTCAAGTAGGATCCCCAGAGAATGAGGAGCGACCAAACCAACCCCCCCAGACCCAACTGGTGATCTCTCTCAATCCACAACTTCTAGCCAGCAAGACTGTGACTGCTTGTTCCCATCCACTCAAACAATCACTCTCTCTCTCTGCTCATCTCTCTCCTCCATTTTTCTGGGCAGAATCCGCTACATCAAGCCATCCCAAACTGTGAAACGCCAATCTCCACTCGATCCATCTTCCTTCAGATGTGGTCACACAATCGTTTCACCCACTCTCCTTTGAATCCCACAAAGCCTTGTTCTCTCTTTGTAAACTTTTTCTCGACCTCTGCCATCCGTCATTACTAGTGTTAAGACTCGCCCCTAAATCTTCTCCATCAATCCCCCTCCCCGCTCCCATGCAGCATTCCGTCTTCTCCAACAAACCAACTCCCCTGACGAACAGAGAACTGCATATGCCGTTCGGGATATGACCGCAAAAATTGTTCCATCGATTTCTATACACTCGACTGACTCTCCCACTCTCTCCCCTCCCCATAAGATGTGTCACACGTCCACTCGTGTTTCTTTTTTCTCGTACAGGCAACCAAAGGCAGTGACAGAAAGTTTGTGGATTTATGACACCCTCTGAACCCTCTCCTCGTGTCCAAAACGCTGGACACCACATGTCAACGCCATGTCCTCGTGTTTCTACTTCTCGTCAAACAGCACCAATACAGGCAGTAAAAACGCTGGAAATTCCTGTACTAACAGCTAAAACGCTGGGGAAAATGGTTGCAAAGCTCTAGCATCTTCATTTCTATGTTTCCAAACAGGCTGGACTGATTCTCTCTCTCTCTCTCTCTCTCTCTCTCCTCTCGCTCTTCGTCTCCCCTCTCTCTCTCTCTCTCGTTTTTGTCCTTTTGCCTCTCTCTTTCCACGTCTCTCTCTCTCTCTCTCTCGTTGCAGCTGTTTTGCTTCTCATCCGTCACGAAACTCACGATAATTTTGTAAAGCTAAGATAATCCCGAGCATGTAAACTCTCTTTGTTCTAAATCCACTTTCATCTTTTCTTTCTTTTTTTTTTTTTCTTTTTCCTATAGGATTTTGAATCAGACCCAAAAATCTTCCGTCGCAGGTTTTCGCACCAGTTGGCCTTTCACTCTCTGGTTAGCTTCTCCGGGCGACAAACTCCCCAAAACATTACTAACAACGACTTACGTAGTCATTGTGACCATACATAAACCTCCAGCCCCCCCCTTAGTCCCTCTTTGTCCAGTTTGTCCTTCCTATGTGTGCCTCTCTGTACCAATGCTTCCTGTCTCCTTTAGCTCGGATGCATGAGATGCAGAGTCAAAGAAGCAGGGTAACCCAACAGCTTTTGTCACATTTGAAGTTTCATTGGACATTTTATTATTCAACAGATTAAAGACCAGAGTTCTAACATGTTGCATTATGCTAGCTTAATTATGCCCTACAAGATATCAGTCCTTATCCTACCACCGGTCTGTGAATCTGAAGGATTTCCTGTCTCTCCTTGGTCTGTCTATTCCTTGTTTGTCGTTCTAAAGAGTGAACAAAAGGGAATCAGTGACTTCTGTGCCTTGAGGCTACACAAAATGAGTTACCTCCGTCCTTGGAGCACGCACACCTGCGTCAAGAACTGTCTCTGTCTATTCTAGCTCTGTCTTCTACATCCCCAGACTACCCGACAAAGTTTCGCTAAGTGCACATAGTTTGCCGAGCGAGTACGTTGTCCTTAGACGCAGGAAGAGGCCTCTCTTTAAGTGACAGCGTAGCTCTTCTCTTGGCTTAACCAAAGAGGGACACCCGTCATAGAAAAACAGTACAAAAGAAAACGACGATGTCTTTCCTGTCTCGAAGATTCACGGTGTTTTATGATTACCACCTCTTTTCGCGCATTCTTTCAGTTATCTTTGTTTGAATTTTTTTCAGTTTGCCTTTTGCTTGTTTGTTTCCTTAGCTGTCCATTATATTTCAGTTATAATCGTTCGTTTGATGCTCTGACTAGTTGGTTGATTAGCTGACTGACCGGTGTAGTAATTTATGATTTCTTTGGTTTGCTTATGTGATTTTGCGCCTATGTTATACATTGCCTGCATTTCGCCATTTGCATGTGTATTTGCTCGCTTATTTGCAGCAATACAGTTTATCTTTTGTTTCGTTGTCAGTTTTTCTTTTCTGTCTACTTTGTGTCTGCGTTCCCTTTCCCAGCCTCGGGTTTTTTTTTAACTTTCTCTCTGTAACTCATGTTCTAATTGCCATACAATCAGCTGTTACAGAGCGAACACAGCATTTTTGTTGACAGGAACTGACAAAAGTGGTTTGTGCCTAGTAGAACCTGTGCCCTGTGAATTCTGCTCGATGGGTGTAAATGAACTGCTGTCTACTTGGTAGGATCGGCCCCACGTCCTTTTGCACGGGCATGATTGCCCTACCAACATGAACAGACTAAAACGTTGTTTTTTTCCCCCTAATTCCAGAATCTGATTTAAATACTTTCAGCTTGACAGAATCTAACTGAGATGTTCTCACCTTTTGCAGACGTAGACTATTGGAGTCGTAATATTCAAAACCCAACAGACCCAGACTAGTGGAGTCGTAATATTCAAAAACCTACAGACCCAGACTAGTGGAGTCGTAATATTCAAAACCCAACAGACCCAGACTAGTGGAGTCGTAATATTCAAACCCTACAGACCCAGACTAGTGGAGTCGTAATATTCAAAACCCAACAGACCCAGACTAGTGGAGTCGTAATATTCAAAGCCTAACAGACCCAGACTAGTGGAGTCGTAATATTCAACGCCCAACAGACCCAGACTAGTCGAGCCGTAATATTCAAAGCCCAACAGACCCAAGACTAGTCGAGTCGTAATATTCAAAGCCCATAAGACCCCAGACTAGTGGCGTCATAATGTTCAAAGCCCATAAGACCCCAGACTAGTGAAGTCATAATGTTCAAAGCCCAAATGACCCAGACTAGTGGAGTCATAATGTTCAAAGCCAAACAGACCTAGACTAGTCGAGTCACAATGTTTAAAGTCCAACAGACCCAGACTAGTGGAGTCATAATGTTCAAAGCCCCCAACAGACTCAGACTAGTGGATTCATAATGTTCAACGCCCAACAGACCCAGACTAGTGGAGTCATAATGATTAAAGCCCAACAGACCCAAACTGGTCGAGTCATAATGTTCAAAACCCCAACCAGCCACGGAAGACATATCAGGCTGAGATACAAAGAAAAATGTCTGGTTCTGATTAGTTTTCTTATTCTAACAGTCTTTCACATTTCAGAGCTGACAACAGCACTTTCTCATTGGTCGGAACTGTTTACATGTTCACAGCAGCTGAGTCGGTACTTTTTGATTGACAGGAGTTGATTAGTATGTTCAGAATGGCAGGAACTCGAACAATCCTCTCTGACGGGCCCAGGCTTAGGCAATCCATTCTGACTGGCAGGAGCTGACGCAAAGCTTTCCGACTGATAAGTGTGTGTGTGTGTGTGTGTGTGTGTGTGTGTGTGTGTGTGTGTGTGTGTGTGTGTGTGTGTGTATATGTGTGTGCGTGCGAGCGTGCGTGTGTGCATGTGTGTGTGTGTGCGTGTGTGCGTACGTGCGTGCGTGCGTGCGTGCGCGCGCGCGTGTGTGCGTGCATGTGTGTGTGCGCGCGCGCGCGCGCGTGTGTGTGTGTGTGCATGTGTGTATGTTTGAAACGTTAACAGTCTGCGGCTTTACCATACATGCAATTGTAGAAATGAAAATAAATGAATGTGAGATGACTTCTGCTATGGGGGAACAATTCCTGTGTCATGTCAGATACATGACAGTGCTTGTCCTGTCTGACCGCCATCGGAAAATGAGATAGATGCCAGACACACACATAGAGACAGAAGGGACAGGATACGGGGACGGGGGGGGGGGGGGGGGACAGGCAGGCAGGGAGGCAGAGACAGAAGGCAGGCAAGTAATCTTACCAACAGAAAGAGAAGGAAGTCAGAAGGTGGAGCTACAAATACAGGCATACAGACAAACAGCAGCAAGACAGACATGAGTGAGAGAGAGAGAGAGAGAGAGAGAGAGAGAGAGAGAGAGAGAGAGAGAGAGAGAGAGAGAGAGAGAGAGACAGAGACAGACAGACAGACACAGACAGACAGACAAAACAGACAGACAGACAGACACAGAGACAGGGACAGAAAAATACATACAGAAAGAGAGAAGGGTAAGAGAAACAGACAGACAGAATACAGACAGACAGACAAACAGACATAAAAAAAAAAAAAACAGACACACGGAGAGAAAGAGAGACATGGACAAAGAAAGACACACATGAAGAGAAAGGAGTTAAGAAAAACAGAAAGACCGACAGACAGACCCGAGGACAGAGAAATGCCTACTGAAAGAGAAAGGGGTGTGAGACACAGACAGACCGACAGACAGACAGCGACTGAACCAGTCATTAAACGATCCTGCTGCAGCAGCATAAAACAATGAAAAAAAAAAAAAAAAAAGGAAAGGGAAAATCGAAGCCTCCCAACATCATGGCTGACCTGACGATCACAAGCTGAAGGAAACAGCCAGAATGGAGGAGGACACAACAGCAACAAACAAACAAAAAACAAAAATCAAAAAAAAAAAAAAATCCCTTAAACAAGTTCTTTAATTACTTCACCGATCTCGAGCCGAATGAAGCATTGCATCCGCTTTAACTCAAATCCAAGGATTTCTGTATGTTGACTGCTACATGTTATTATACATTTTGGTTCACTCCCATGTGTGCTACAAATGAGTATGATCGTGCGTTTGTGTGTGCTCAAGCGTGCATGCACGCGCGCGCGTGTGTGTGTATGTGTTTGTGTGAGTGTGTGTGTGTGTGTGTGTGTGTGTGTGTGTGTGTGTGTGTGTGTGTGTGTGTGTGTGTGTGTGCGTGCGTGCGTGCGTGCGTGCGTGCGTGCGTGCATGTGAGTGAGTGAGTGAGTGAGTGAGTGAGTGAGTGTGCGTGTGTGGGTGGGTGGGTGGGTGAGTGTGGGTGTGGGTGTGTGTGGGTGTGTGCCCGCGCGCAGGAGCGTACACGTTTGTGTATGTTTGAGTGTGTTCGTGGGTGCGTGTACAGACGGCACTTTATAGGGTTTCGTACTGCACGTACTTAGATTGACTGTCTGGAATCGATTTTTTCCAAGCCGCTCTTGAACACTGTTCAAAAAAAAAAAAAAAAAAAAAAAAAATCAAACAAAATTGCCGTTTCACTCACACACACACACACACACACACACAAAGCGCGCGCGCGTGCTCCTTAAGAGAGCGAGAGGGAGGCAGACAGACAGACAGACATATGTTAACAAAATGGCCACGTTGCACGGACCGCATGGAAGACGACGAAATGGAACGAGAAATCGAAGACTCCCCAGATTGACAGCCAGACAGAGGCTGCACTCCATGTAATTGACTGCAAGGAACAAACGCATGTAGATGACATAATTCTCTTTGACAATCTTAGGCGCAAGTAATCATGTGTAAACGATCGCGATGACGATTTTCCCCTTCAGTACGCCTGAGCCTTAACTGCCGTCTATGCTGAATGCTGGGCAGATTGGGATTTAGTTATTATGCGGGTGTACATTTCTACATGTCTTTGTGCGTATGTGTGTGTGTAGGGGGGGAGGGGGAGGGGGCAGCAGGGGGGAGGGGGGGGGGGGGGAGGGGCGCGCACGCCTGTGCCCAGTTTAAGGAGATAAGGACTGCCCATTCGTGCTTCGTTTTCATTGTCTTGAACGTTACGTGTCTTGCCTCAAGAAGACCAAAGAGGTCGCAAATTTTCGTTATCCTGATTGTTTTGTGTCTCGCCTGAAGATGACCTATGAGGTCGAAACGCGTCGTGTTTTGTCTTGTGATTCGTTTGTCTGTGTCTGTCTTGTTTCTTTCGTTTTGGGAGTATGTGATTTTTCTTTTAAGATTGAATTTCAAAGTGAGGCGACTGCAGGCGGAAATCTAAACAAATTTTAGATATTAGTGTTAGGGCACCGCCGAAAAAAAAAGTGGACAAACGAATCACAAGACAAAACACGACGCGTTTCGACCTCATAGGTCATCTTCAGGCGAGACACAAAACAATCAGGATAACGAAAATGAACGAGCAATCACATTCAGCGCCTATCTCGCGCTGATGGGGAAGAAGGTAAGTCGTTGCTCGTTCGTTTTCGTTGTCCTGATTGTTTTGTGTCTTGCCTGAAGAAGACCTACGAGGTCGAAACGCGTCGTGTTTTGTCTTGTGATTCGTTTGTCCACGTCTTTTTTTTTTTTTTTTTTTGGGGGGGGGGGGGGGGGGGGGGGGGGGGGGTTTGTTTTGTTTTTCGGCGGTGTGCTAACATTAATATTTAAAATTGTTCTAAGATTATCCAAAAGGATGGGAGTGCTGTAGATGATACTTTGGAGTTCCATTCTGGCAAAAAAGCTGAACGGCAAGTCTGTACACTACCCTTCCTGCATACTATTTCCCAGCCACAACTAGGCCCAAAGAAATACATATACACACAGTGTTAGTCAGAAACTTAAAACACTAGTCTCAAAGGTGCAACCATAAAGTGGATGAAAATCGACTGTGTGCCCACGGCCTTTCAATTTGAACTCATAGCACATTCAGCTTTGAGTCAGAGTCAGAGTTCAAGAGGGGATTAACAAAAAAAACAAAAAAAAAAAAACCAAAAAAAAAACCCATCCCACTCCTAAAAGCTTCGGCGCAGAATCAAGCAAATGACATATTTACCAACAATGCTAACGACTACACCACAGCGGCTGGTCAGTCCAGTCATCCATCTCTCTCTCTCTCTCTCTCTCTCTCTCTCTCTCTCTCTCTCTCTCTCTCTCTCTCTTCTCTCTCTCTCTCACACACACACACACACACACACACACACACACACACACACACACACACACACACACCTTATACCCAGTTAGAATACAGTTCCATTGTTTTCGTTTTCCCCAACCAGCAAAGTTTTTTTTTTTTTTCAGCTCGCATTCTTTCTTTCAAGGCATTTGATCTCTCTCTCGTTTTACACCCAATTAGAATCCATTTTCGCTTTTCCCAACAAGCTGTACAATATTTTTTGCAACCCGCATTCTTTCCTCCAGGGCATTATCTCTCTCTCTCTCTCTCTCTCTCTCTCTCTCTCTCTCTCTCTCTCTCTCTCTCTCTCTCTCTGTCTCTCTGTCTGTCTCTGTCTGTCTGTCTGTCTGTCTCTCTCTCTCTCTCTCTCTCTCTCTCTCTCCTCTCTCTCTCTCATCTCATCTCATCTCATCTCATCACTGAAACCATGGAGCTGTGAATGGCATTAGCTACTCTGGACACGTAAATTCTCTCCACAGTTCATTCTAGTTTTAATACTAGCCAATGAAACTTTTTCAGTCATGACCCCACACGCCATCCGGTCTACTCCTCAACCCATTCTTCAACTCCCCCCTGACGACCAGTGAAATGCCTGTGTCGTTGTGCAGAAGCACAACTCCTACACACCCTACCATCGCCACCAACTCTCTCCCCCATAAGATGTCGCATTCAGTGCACGTCCATACATGCTTTCTTTCCTCGTCAATGCGACTGAAATCCTGAAATGGCCTACACCGATCGTTTCATTTCCATTTCTCCATGTCATCAGGGTGATCAGACGACGCTGGCCAACGAAGAGAAAAGAGCCGTAGGTCCAGACTCGCAAGTTCTCATGAAACACTGCAAATGGGAGGTACAGGAATACAAAAAAAAAAAAAAAAAAAAAAAAAAAAAAAAAGCTTCAAGAGTGTTTTGCGTTTCATGTTCTCCTTATGGGGGTGATAAGAGCTTTTGCAACTCAGTCCTGTTTTTCCCCTACCTCGTAAACTCTCTCTCTCTCTCTCTCTCTCTCTCTCTCTCTCTCTCTCTCTCTCTCTCTCTCTCCTCTCTCTCTCTCTCATTTGTATCTTGGCTCAGGTCTAATCACAAAACCCATGGGAATCGTGAAAGACACAAATCATTCAAGACTGAAGCTCTCTCCATCCTCAATCTTCCGTCACCCTTTCTTCTCTTTCCCTTATGATTTCCTGTGTAACCTCTCAAACTCCTCCACCACCAACTTCGGCAACCACTCTCTATCCGCCCTTACGCATATTCTCCGAGCAACCAGCTCCCCAAATCACAGCGAACAATGAATCTCATGCGTCATTCTCCACACGCATGATTCCCAACTGTCTCCTCCATACCCCCCCCCCCCCCCCCCCCCAACTCCTCCTTCCCCTCCACCAAACCCCCATTCTCACCTTCAATCCTCCATGCGTATGATAAGCCACTCTGCACATATACATGTTATCTCCCTTTCCTCGCCTGCTAAAGTAAGAACAGAGAGAAAATATAACAAAAGGACGACTTTTACAAGACCAACATGGATCCTTTTATTTCCAATTGTTCATGCCTCTGATATGATAGGACAGCTCTGGATAACGAAGATGAAGGAGGCAAAAATCAACGCTATTACTTCTCATAGGCCCAGCCCTCGTAACACACACACACTCACACACACAGAGAGAGAGAGAGAGAGAGAGAGAGAGAGAGATGAGAGAGAGAGAGAGAGAGAGAGAGAGCTGGAGATGTAACACGAATACAGCACGACGTGGTGTTTAGTGATCTCGTAGTTTTACGTCTTCCACATGCTGACTTGAGTGTTCTGCCAACCGCATGTCCCTCTTCTACTACCTAGGATCTGTTGCTATTGATTCAGCTTCAAGTCCTTCACTATCTTTGGGCCTAGTTTGGCTTCTTTGCAAGCGCGTCTCCCTTGTGTGATCGTGGAGCATTCACTGGGGAAAGGCAGTGCGCGAGAAAACGGCCACTGTCTCTCCTCCTGGCTTAAGCTTTTTTTAATGTTGTTTTGCCAGGGTATATTCTTTTCACACATTTTGCTGTCATGTGTTTGCATTATGTGAATTCGCCTTTCATTTGTCTCGTTCACTTGTTTGTTTCTCCTTTTTGATTAAATGAACTGATTTTTTCCCGTTTGGTGGGTTGATTCATTAGGGTTTTTAATGACGTGATTGCCTGTTTGTTTATTTCATTAAAATACGTAATGTGTCCCTTGTTTTGTTTAGTTTTTTTATCCCATCGTTTATCAGCTTTCTGCCAGTTTGCTTTTTAATTATTTTCTTGTATTCAGCGTTGTGCATTTTGCCTTTTTTCTGGTGCAGTTTTTTTTTTCATTTTTAAGGACTTTCAAGGGTCTGTATGATACTTGTAAATCTTAAACAAAAGAAAAGGAATGACATAAAAGTATGAGCATGATCTAAACTTAAAGGGAAAAAAAACTCTCGTTTGTTTAGGTTATGTGAATTATCATCCCCTATAGAACTGCACTCGTTTCATTGTTTGTTGTTGTTTTTTTTTTATCTCCCACTGCATGAATAGTTGTGTTTACCTTTCTTTTAGTGAACTTTGGACACACAGAAGGGGATGGAAGGATGCGAAGAAGACATGGGCGGAGGTTGACCAAGTACGGGAAAAAAAAAAATCTGCATTGGTGTTTTGTGTTTATCAAATGATCCCACAAATCATAGTACATTCTTCCAACCATCATACACACCTACGAGGAAAGTACTGATAAATTACAGTGAAAATGGTATCGATGACGAAACTTTTTTCCCTTGCTTTACTTCTCTGTACACTTTCCACTTACTCACTCACATTCTCTAAAAAAAAAAAAAAAAAAAAAAAAAAAAAAAAACGTTGAAATAATGCCACACAAATGTACAACAGCGACTGTTGATATGGTGACTGCAGTTGTCCTTAAAAAACCGAAACACTCCAATGTCTCAATACTTCCAACATGTTTGGCTCGATCCATTACCATCTGATACTGCAGAGAATAATATCTAGAATGTTCAGCACACGCACGCACGCACGCACGCATGTACGCCCACAAAATCACTGCCCTGATATTGCCGATAACTCTCATCACCCTTCTTTTTTGTTATACATGTAATTGGTGGTGCTGGTGTCGCCCCCTCCACCTCCCCCCGCCCCCTTCGAACTCCTCCTCTCTCCTCCCTACATCCCAAGCTTCGCAGAAGAGCAGATCACAGCATATACTTCAATGTGTAATGGATCACTTGCATGAGTACCGCACGATTTCTCCTGATTGACTGGAGCCGCACTGGGAAGTGGGGCCGCACGACACGCATTCATACGCACGATAGCGACGTCGATCTTCTGACACCGACCACTGCGCGGACTCAGCTCCAGACCAGTCCATCTTGCCGGGAGTTTGCCAAGCTATATACCCGTTTTCAGCGATTTTTTATGTGGTTTTTGCTGATTCGCTGTACGCTATCGAAATCTTGTTTTGTCAAAGACGCGCGCGCGCGCACGTATGTGAGTGTGTGTGTGTGTGTGTGTGTGTGTGTGTGTGTGTGTGTGTGTGTGTGTGTGTGTGTGTGTGTGTGTGTGTGTGTGTGTGTGTGTGTGTGTGTGGGTGTGTGTGTGTGTGTGTGTTTCCGCATGGACTGAGAGTCGTTACTGTGGCTGGACTGACAGAAAGTCGCTTTACCAATCTGAGACTCTTCTCTACCTTCCAGACTGAGGAGTTTCGTTAATCGCCACAGTATGTTCAAGATTTTGTAACCAAACTTCAGCAGATGACAGTTAAACTTGACAACAATTTTCATTCTTGAACATTTATTCTGTATTCAAATACGCATCTCAAAATAAAAGATGTATAAGATTTACCACTGAGAAAACATCACTTTCCAACATATCTAAGCACCGGAAAGCACCCAACCAACATCTCGCCGAACTAGTGACTGCCCAAACACAATCTCGCCGATCTGGAGACAAGGCTTTGCCAATTTTTCTGATCCAAATTATCCTGTATAAACCGGAAGACCTGTACCCCTGCAAATATTATGCAATGCAGGACTATCTAAACTCCAAGTAAATAGAGACTGGGCACAGGGAGACAGAAAAAAAAACCTAGAGAGATCACACTCAGAGAGAGAAAGACAGACTGGATGAATACAGACGGACAGGTACACAGACTGAAGTAGAAGAAAGGAGTGATGTACACACTGAAAGAGATGTGACAAGAGATATACAGGGGGAGGTAGGGTGGGGGACGATGGAGGCGGCAAGCTGACAGACAAAAAAAGAGACAGACACATTAATTAAATGATCATGCTGCAGGGAACATGAGGGTCGAGAAAAGAAAGGAGAAATCGAAGACGCCGAAAATGATTGCTCACCTGAGGTTGGATGATGACGGAGTCAAAGAAACAGAAAACATGGAGTTAATAGCTTTAAAAAGAATTTGCACGAGTTGCTTGACGATGTCAATGATCTAGATGTCAGTGCGTCTTTTTCATGCATACGAATCCAAGGCACAGTCTTCAACTGTGTTGTTCGCTGCGTACTTTGCACTTTGGCTCGTGTGCTCATGCAGTACCTCGTGAGTATGCTAGTGCATGTGTATGATTGCGCAAGAGCTCACATGTGCAAGAATGTGTGTGTGTGTGTGTGTGTGTGTGTGTGTGTGTGTGTGTGTGTGTGTTTGTGTGCGTGTGTGTGTTTGTGCGTGCGTGCGTGCGTGCGTGCGTGTGTGTGTGTGATATTGTAATTGGTCCAGAAACAGTATTTTATGTGGGTTCGTACGGAGAGTTCTCAAGTTACTGCATATGCTTGTGTGTCTTTTTGTTCGTCATGCATTTTGTCTATACCTTGATCTCTCAAGTTGTAAATGGCACTTTCGGGAACGACAATGCACTAGAAAGAGCTATCAGCATCGATGAAACTGATCATTTATGATGAATAGCATCAAAATACCATCATTCAATGGCCATGGATTAGGAATGAAAATTTTCAAAAGAGGAAAGATGTTTTTTTCAGATTTTGAGAGAAAAACAATACTTAGGGAGGGGGGGGGGGGGGGGGGGGGTCTTACAAGAAATACATTTTGCTAAAAGTATAAAATAACAGGGTCGGGCAGAATGGGTTTTTGAATGTGTATTCTCTTCAAACAGTGAGAGAGAGAGAGAGAGAGAGAGAGAGAGTGTGTGTGTGTGTGTGTGTGTGTGTGTGTGTGTGTGTGTGTGTGTGTGTGTGAGAGAGAGAGAGAGCAGAGAGAGAGATAGAGAGAGAGAGACAGAGACAGAGAGAGAGAGAGAGAGAGAGAGAGAGAGAGAGAGAGAGAGCTTCAAACATTCGTTATGGTTATGCGGGATACAGAAGAAAGAAGAAATAGAGAGGGTAAAGCCAAAATAAACAACGTAAGGTAAGGTAATGTTGCTTATAGCCCAGCCGACCGTAAAGGGCCATATCAGGGCTGTCACCGCGCTGACGTCAACTCACAAGTCATCAAGAACTATTCACACAACCCTTTAAAATATACCTACAAACACACTGGTAGCTTCGTTGAAATATTTCTTCTGTAAAATCTTAGATCAGATTTTTTTTTAAAGTGCTTATCTCCCTCAGAAATTCAAAGATCACATCAGGTGGGACATCTCTGACCAAGGTTTTCATGGAGTCTGCTGTAAAGTGTTTATTCTCACATCGTGTAAGTTCCAATACTCCAAATAAACAGCAGCAAACAAAAAAAAAGGGGGGAATGAAACTACAAAGAACGGAAAAAGGAAAAGAAAAGAATAAAGAGAGAAACAAAAGCGAAAAAAATCATGTCTCTCATCGTGTAAGTCCCAACACTCTAAACAAACAAGCAAACAAACAAAAAAGGAGTGAAATTATGAAGAAGGGGAAAAGGAAAAGAAAAAGAAGAAAGAGAGAAACAAAAGCGAAAAATTAGCACCATTATCCATCCCATCCAACCCTACAAAAAGCAGTACATATGATTACATGAGCAGAACTTTGGTTCACACATGTTCACTTTAAAACTTTCACATACTGACATTCACATGCACTGATATAGCGTATCAGTAATAGTGTCGAACAGTCGTTGACTGAAGAGAGTATAAATGTATGCAGGAATAATTTGTTGGCAAGTATTTTCAAAAAGTGCTTAATCCTGCATAACTAATATATCAGTCTGAATATTGTTTTGCATATTTTGATTCAACAGTCCATGACAGATTGTTATCAAGAAAAAAGAGTATGTGTCATAAACTGCGACCATGGAAAAGTGTACAAAGAGTATCTAGAAAAAAAAAAAAAAAAAGAAAAAAAAATGGTCCACGAAGGCAAAACAACCGAAGATGACATGAAAGAACCACAAAACCCTTTTAAGGCAGAGACAAAGAGAGTGGGATGAAAGGGGACGTTATCAGCATAGAACTTCCAAAGTACAGGGCAGCCATCTGTACTGAAAGAGCCATCGCCGTCCTATGGGGACCAAATGGGGCAGTCAGTATCAAGTCATCATGGCACATCCCACAATAAAAGACACTGCACTGCTGCCGAGTCACTTTGGTCGTGTCGACCGTTTCTATCTTCCATACATAAGACACCACCTCGTTAGCTCCCCTACTGACGACAGTTCGAAAGTGTACGTTCTCCTTTTGAAGGGGACACCATGTCAGAGGCCTGCGACAGTTCCTATCCATTTGGTGCCGACGATGTTGGCACGAACCTACCACGGGACATGGACAGAAAATCAAAATCAGAATCACAGAGCATACTAAGAACTGAAACCGAGACTTTTTCACGACGATCAATGAGGAAGAGGATTATACAGATGACCTACGGTGTTCCCTTTCGATCGTAAACTATGCAGCAGGGCTGTTGTCTGTTCTTCCTTTCATCATTCATCCTGGGACACAGTCAGAGGCAAGATATACGGAGGCCTGCAGTAATGGTTAGGAAATTTGAGCAAAAGTCTCAGAGACGCATCCATAAAGTAGATGAAAGTCTGCTGGGTGGTCCAGAATTTCCCGTTCTAGTCCACGGCACACATTGCAGGGGTTCGTGGGGGGCTAAAATGTCACTTTATTAAATACCTGTGATGGGTATCAAACCTACAACCCTGCAACCCGCATGTCCATGATTTCAATTACTTTTCCATGAGGCCTGGTTTTTATCCCCCCCCCCCCCCCCTCTCTCTCTCTCTCTCTCTCTCTCCTTTCATATCCAGTTACAAAAGCCAAGGGAACTGTGCATGGCACAGGCAATTCTAGACACGTTAAGTCTTGACAGCCTCCTGCCTTCAACCCATCCTACCCTTCCCATCCAATTTTTGAACTCGCCCCTATATCTTCTCCGACACCAGTCCCTGCACCCACACACCGTCTGAACTACTCACACCCCCACCCCCCACCCCCCCCCCTACCCCTAACCAGATAACTCCCCAGACGAAAACAGAATTGCATACGTCATCTTGGACATGCAAAGCTCCACCACCTTTTCCCCGTTCATCTGTTTCAACCTCTCTCACTCCCCATGTTTCACCCACAACATGTCAGTTCACATTTCCATTCCTTGCACATGCAGAGAGAAAATATACGTGGATGGTTACGACTCCTCAACACGGTAAACACCAGGTTGTTGTTGTTGTTGTTGCTGGTTTTGTTGTTGTTGATGATGTTATTGTTGTTCTGTGTATGCATGTTGCTTTTTTTTTTTCAGTTTCTCAATACTGCTGGTGCGATCAGGATATGCTAGCTAGTGAAGAAGAGTCAGTTTTCGACTTTTGCAAGACCTCATGGATCCAGTCCTTGTATTATCAGCATGAAATGCTGGACGTGAACGGTGAAAACAGTGCACACCAGTTCCAGTATTATTATGTTTTATGTCCCTAAAACCTGACTCTCTCTCTCTCTCTCTCTCTCTCTCTCTCTCTCTCTCTCTCTCTCTCTCTCAGTAAAGTTTGATAAAACTAAAATAATTGTTTTTAGAAAGGGGGATTATTTATCTTAAGCTGAACAGTGATATTACAAAGGGAGAGAAGTGGAAGTCGTTAACAGCTATAAATATCTTGGTGGTTTCACACTCAGCGCTAGGATGGCTTTTTGACACCGCATTAGATGAATATGTTAGGCGAGCAAAAAAAAAAGTTACTGACATTTTAAAACGATGTATGCTGTAGACAATATGGATATGTCATTATTTTTTTTAATTGTCTGATTGTCAAGTAAAGCCCATTTCATTGTATGCTGCTGAGCTTTGGGGCTTAACGAAATATGTCTATAGAGGCAGTTTATTTGTTCGCTTGTAAACTTTTACTGGGTGTGAGTCCCAAAAGTCTGAATACCATGATATATGGTGAAACCGGTCGATATCCTTTGTGTATTGACAGTACTTTAAAATCCATTAGATACTGGTTAAAACTCCAAAATATGGCAACTGACAGATTTCCAAAGCAAGCCCACTTGATGATTCTGAATACGATACCCGAGTTTACCCGTGGTCATTTCAATCATCATAACTGGTTATATCATAAAAGGTGTTTTAAAATTTTTGTTTTTTCAGAGATCTGGATAAATGAAATGATGTTCTTGACGGAACTAAAAACACGAATGTTGGATTGCTATATGCAAGACTGGAATGCAAAAATTTCTCAGAGCGACCGTTTTTCAACATACAGATTATTCAAATCTATATTCCACACAGAAAAATATTTGTCAGTTATCACAATTAGTAAATTTCGGTATGCTCTTTCGAGATTTCGTTTTGGGATTATGCGATTTAAAGATTAATAACAGATATGACGGACAACAAAAAAAACTGTCCATTTTGTAATGAAATTGAAAACGAATTTCACTTCTTATTTCAATGTCTAAAGTAATCGTATTTGCGAGAAAAAATATTTATCAAGATTCTATTCCTATCCAAATGGCGATCATTTAGCTTATTTGATGCAATCTGAAAACATGATGTTTCTTAGAAATTTGGCAATGTAAATATTTTATGCACTGAAAATTAGACATGAACTTATGAACGGATACTAGATATATGAATATGTGTTGTGATTGGTTTCAAACGCAAATGAACATATTTTTGTTTATCTTAGCTTGTTTCCTTGAATTATTTCCCCTTGTAAATGTTTGTTTATATTTCTGGAAATAAATTTCTTCCTTTTGCTGATGACCCGCACCCAGTTTCATTCATTCATTCTCAGCAAATGTGTACCCATTGTATACAGGTCGGTGGCCTTACAATTACAAGTTTCAAAGTTCAGAGTTCTCTCTCTCTCTCTCTCTCTCTCTCTCTCTCTCTCTCTCTCTCTCTCTCTCTCTCTCTCTCATAGTGCCGAAATATGGGGTCTTGAAAATGCAGTTCTTTATCCTGAAAAATTACACATGTTCGCACTTGAAACGTTTTTAGGAGTTGAAATAAGAACACCAAATGACCTCATCTATGGGGAGACGAACAGGTATTCTATATATATATAGAAGAGATATATATATAGAAGAGAGTAGATTACCGCAGAAAGCTTACAGCATGTTATTTGGTTTAGAGGCATCGAATAAAAGAAACTTGGTCTCGAAAATTCAATGCAAATTATACGCGTATGGTTGGGTTATGTATGGGTAAACCAAGGTGTTGAAGAAGTCAGTCAATTTTTGTATCATATCAAAGACAGATTGATATTGTGTAGGTGGGAAGAATGCAGTGTCTGAAATTGCGTGTCACTTTTATCGTTATAGATCACCTACAGAACATCATTTAATTTGCCCATTGTGCAGAATTACCTAGGATGATGAAGTTCACTTGTTTATGCTGTCCTACATTAACTCATATACGGAAACAGTACATACCTTTGAAATCTTATAAATATCCTTGCCAGTTTCGACTGACTTTACTGTTGGCATTTAAGAATGAAAACAAACTCAGAAAATTATCAGTAGTCTTATATAAAAGCGTTTAAAACACGATCTGCTGCTACTTCTTAAGATCTTGAAATACATATGTATTTATGACTCTGTATATATATATATATATATATATATATATATAGAGAGAGAGAGAGAGAGAGAGAGAGAGAGAGAGAGAGAGAGAGAGAGATACTAAGGAACTGTTGCAATGTTCAAGAATTGACAAGTACATCCTTTCAAAAGGGGCAATGGCCTATGCTTGAAGAAATTATCCGAATATCTCTCTCTCTCTCTCTCTCTCTCTCTCTCTCTCTGTCTCTCTCTCTCTGTGTGTGTGTGTGTGTGTGTGTGTGTGTGTGTGTGTGTGTGTGTGTGGGTGTGGTGTGTGTGTGTGTGTATAGCGAGGGGGTGGAACGAGGGGAGAGTAGAGAGAGAAAGAGAACGAGAGTGAGAGTGTGTGTGTGTGTGTGTGTGTGTGTGTGTGTGTGTGTGTGTGTGTGTGTGTGTGTGTGTTGCTTGACATCCGATCAGAAAATCTGCAGGAAACGTATCAGACTCAACTCACTGAGGGCACGTAAGCTCTCTTTAATCCTCAATCCACCTTCACCTTGCCCTTCTCCTCCCCGCGCGATTCTGAACCAGAATCTCTTCAGTCACAAATGGTTGCACTCGCTAGCCATCAGTCCTGTAGTCCTCTTTTCGAGGCAACCAACTCTTTACACCATAACAAACAGCATGCTGCATACCTCATTCTAAAAATGCAACCATCCCTTTCCTTTTGGGGACACCCTGCCCATCATAACACATGCTACTCTGCACCCATGGGTTCTGCCCCCTTTCACAAACATGACAAAGCAAGGAAAGAAAGTGGAAAGAAGACTTTTACACAACTAGCACGGATCATTTCGTTTCCCAGTCTCCCATGCTGCTCATATGATCTGATTCTTGGCAACAGAGACAAAGATGCCAGAGATACGGATTGGCCATTCTTCATGGACCCAACCTCGCAGTATCTGCACCAAACGCCAGACACGAGTACAGCACGAAGTGGTGCCTCAGTGTTTTCTGTTTCCGGCAAACTGCTGTAAATGTTCTGCCAGTCCAGTCTCCATCTCCTGTGCTCAACGATCGGTTGCTATTGATTCAGTGTCGACCTGTACCATCTATAGGTACTGTCTCCTTTTGTCTGCATGCATTTTCCATCTGGATCTATGTGGCGCGCATGAACTGGGGGAAGATTGTGAGCGAGAAAACAATGTCTGTCCTGTCTGGGGTTTCTTTCTTTGCTTGTTTTTCCGTTGCCTGTGCTTTTCAATCATTCCTCAGAACATTTATTTGTCTGCATCATGAGAATTTGCCTTTTGTTTCTCTTGTCTGCTTGCATTATGTTCTGTTTGTCGGATGCGTTGAGTTGTCGGTTGATTAGACGTAAAAGGTTTATTTATTTGCTTGTTTCGTCTTTTGCTTACATGTGTTTGCATCTCTTCCACTGCTTATTCGTCTGGCCTTTCATCCGTTTGCTTGTTGTATATTTTCTTCTCTGTTTCTAGCACAAAATTTTTGTCTTTTGTTTTTATTGTCTGTTTTTTCTAGTTTTTTTTTTTTTTTGTCTTTAACTCTGTGTGTGTGTGTGTGTGTGTGTGTGTGTGTGTGTGTGTGTGTGTGTGTGTGTGTGTGTGTGTGTGTGTTCCCTTCCAGCTTTTTTTTTTTTTTTTTTTTACATCAGACTCGAAATTTCCAAATTCCCTCCAAGCTGCTCTTCGAAATGTGCCGAGACTGACACAGTCATTTCTGGCTGCCAGAAACTAAGTTCTGTGATTTCTCTGATTTTGCAGGACTGGCCCAAAATCGTTTTTGACCGGTAGAAGTGGACTATTGACAGGATCGGACTAAAAAGTGTTTTCACACTTTTTTATGATGATGATGATGATGGTTATGAATACTTATATTGCGCCTATCCTCTGCCAGAGACCAAGCTCTGAGCGCTTTACAATCCACATTCGTTCACACTATGGCCTGCCTACCTGGGTAGTGCCGACTGAACAGCTGTCAGCTGGCGCTTCATTCAATCGTTTCCCGTGTCATCCAGTCAATATCATTCAATATCGTTCACTCGATTT
>JADBJO010001973.1:27500-35000 GCA_016801955.1 Conus betulinus | reverse complement strand
TTCCATCCGTCTCCTCCTACCCTTTCTGGTCATACCGCTTTCCCTTCGTTCCAAAAGATGTGTCACTCTGTGCACATGCAGAATGCGAGAGAGGGGGGGGGGGGGGGGGGGGGGGGGGGAGAGAGACACAGAGAGAGAGGGGGGATCATAAGACGACCAAAAGAGATCATTTTGCTTTCAATTCTTCCTGCCTCAGATATACCCGGTTAACTCTAGATAATCAAGATCTAAGAGCTCAAGATCAACTCTGGCACTTCTTCAAGGACCCAGCCCTCGTTGTACGCACACCAAATGCTGGCATTGTAATGCGAGTACAGCACAAAGCAGTGTTAGCGTCCTCGTGTTTTATGCTTCCCGCAAACTGCCTGTAGTGTTTTGCCCAGTCCATCTCCCTCTTACACTACTTAACGATCTGTTGCCATTGATTCAGTCTCAAGTCGTTCATAATCTTTTGGCATTATCTTCCTTTCTCTGCACGAGCTTCCCCTTTGTGTGATGGAGCGCGTTGCTGGCGAAAGACAGTGCACCAGAAAACGGGTTTTGTCTCTTTTTATTTCTTTCGAGTTATTTTATGCTGGCTGGCTGTTCTGCTATTGCCCTTTCTTTCAATGCCTTTTCCAGTCATTTGCACCGTGCAAGATTGCCTTTCATTCACTTGGTGTGCTTGATTCTTTGTCCCTTTCTTTCATTCACAGAAGGTCTTTCTTTCATTTGCTGGCTGGATTGATTCAACTGGTCTGCTGCTTGACTGGTTTGTCTCTTTGCTTATTTTCTTCAGCTGCTTTTTGGTGTCTTTCTGTTGTGTTGTTGTTTTTATATTTTTTTCATTGTTTGCTTGCCTGCATTATCTCAGTTGTCTTGTGTCATGGGATGTCTGGAAAGGGGTTAAGATGACCATGCCGTGCAGCAGTGACTTTCATAATCACACCTAAAGGGAGAACCGCCTCATGTGTTGTTGACACCAGGACACTGCTGTGCCAGGATTTCGGTTGATGCACCCCGCACCAGGTCCCATTTTTCTCTAATTGTAATCTGGCATCACCGTCATCTCCTTGGGACAAATCAACTGCCAGCACAGGTCTACTACTTTCTTCAAAAACAGCCGCACCATTGCCACGGAGTCCTTTTTTTTAGATTGAACAGCCGCTGTACAGGGGGGATCTTAGTCGAGGCACTGCTCCAGTGGTCCATGGTTAGGATTAAGCGGCTTACCATTGTACCCGCTACACCCTGTCCAGCTTTTTGGTTTTCTTCCTTAAAAGATAATAAGAGCAAATAGCTATAACTCAATTATCTTGCTTATGGCTGATTTGGCTGTGTTGAGATTTCCTGAGTGATTTGCTTGTTTAAAAGAAGGGGAGGGGGGAATACATTAATACTAAATCTTTTGCTTTGTGGCCTTTATTATTGGTAAATATGGCTCGTTATGTGGTGAATAAAACGTGCGTGTGAGCGTGTGTGTGTGTGTGTGTGTGTGTGTGTGTGTGTGTGTGTGTGTGTGTGTGTGTGTGTGTGTGTGCTCGCACGCGCGCGCGCGCGCGCGCGCGAAAGTAATGTTATCAAATCATTTGTTTCTCTGTCCTGGGCGTTAGCTAGGTGGGGATTTGTGAATGGGGCGTATGAATTAGCACCCCTGACACCTTGTTTAAGTGTGTGTTTTCAGCCCCTGCCTTTTGTTTCTGGCGTCATTTTCTTCAAATGTTTTCTTCTATGCAAACTGGAACTTTAGTATGTGTGTGGATGTATGTGTATTTTGTTCGCTCAGATTGCTTAGAGCATAAAATTGCCTTCCAATCTGCTGGAACAGATGACAGGTCCTAGAGCCTGACTAAAGCTCAACACAGTCACTCCTGGCTGACAGGAACGTAAAAAGTGCGTTTTGGTTAGAAGAAGCTTGGTTCCGTGCTTCCTGAATATCACCACCTGACTGACATGCTTTGTGATTGGCAAGAGTGGGCAAAAATGCTCTGTGATTAGCAGAAGCGGATCCAAATAATTTCTGACTTGGAAAATTGGACTACGGACAGTATGAAACTAAAACATTTTCTGACTGTCAGAATGTGTTTGAAGTATTTTCAGCTCAATGGGATCTGACTACAAGGCTTTTCACCATGACGGTATCGTACAAAGCGTGCTTTGATATGACGGAAGCTCGTGAATATGTCTTCAAACATTACAGCAGTCAATGTGATTCCTGACCACCACAACAGTGCCTTCTGATTGGATGGAACTGACAACAATATTTCCATCTTGGTAAGGCCTCGTGAATACTGTCTGATAAGAAAGAACTCATAACAGCATATTCATACTTGTAGGAGATGACAACGGAACTTTCTTAGTGGTAGCAGCTGGCAACAGTGCCTACTGACCAGAACACCATCTGACTGGCAAGAACTCACAACAATACTTTCTTACTGGTCAGAGATGACAGCAGTACTTTACTGTTGCTAGGAGCTGGCAACAGCGCTCTCTAATTGTCCGGATTTCTGGAGTTTTCTTTCCCAGATCGAACATTTTCTTTTAAATCATTTCCATAGAACAAACACACTTTAAAGGAGATATGGGCAAACAGCTCTGCACAACGGACAGCTAGTGTCCACTTTGTAACAGTTTCATTACCTAGACGCCAGATTTCAATTGTTTTTTTTAATTGGCGTGTCATAAACCGTGCCCAGAAAAAGTGTGTTAAAGAGTTTCTAGACTACAGACAAGAGAACTGTCCATCTAGGCAGAAAACAGCAGGGCTGTAGTGAAGAAAAGCAAAAAGAAAAGGGAAAAAAAGAGAGTGGCAGAAAACAGAAACACTGGACGTTCAGAAGGCGGGGAATCGATTTGCTATGAAAGAGTCTTGGCATTCCCGGCTGATCGAAAGAATCAATCAGTATCATGTCATCATCATGCATTTCAGTAGAGGAGGCACTGTACTGCTTCTAGGCCGATTTGATGGTGGTCATTGGCTCCCTTTCTGATCCAACATATACAGGATACCACCTACTGAGGAAAAACAGCTGCTTAGTGGTGGAGCCAGTCTGGAAGAGGTCGCAACGTCAGAAGCCAACAATGGTTTCTATCAACTTGTCTCTACCACCGATATTGCAACGAACTCACCATGGCCATGGTCAGGAGATCCAAACTGACGTCACCAGGTGAGCAGAGCATGAAGGGACATGGGGTGTGACACTTTCTTATTGCGCTCGTTGAGGATGAGGATGATGTACACGACACTGTGGAGTTCAATTCATCTTATAGTGCTCGTTGAGGATGAGGACGATGTACACGATACTGTGGAGTTCGATTTATCTATAGTGCTCGTTGAGGATGAGGACGATGTACACGATACTGTGGAGTTCAATTCATCTTATAGTGCTCATTGAGGATGAGGATAATGTACACAATACTGTGGAGTTCAATTCATCTTATAGTGCTCATTGAGGATCAGGGCGATGTACACGATACTACGGAGTTCAATTCATCTTATAGTGCTCATTGAGGATCAGGACGATGTACACGATACTATGGAGTTCAATTCATCTTATAGTGCTCATTGAGGATCAGGACGATGTACACGACACTGTGGAGTTCAATTCATCTTATAGTGCTCATTGAGGATCAGACGATGTACACGACACTGTGGAGTTCAATTCATCTTATAGTGCTCATTGAGGATGAGGACGATGTACACGACACTGTGGAGTTCAATTCATCTTATAGTGCTCATTGAGGATGAGGACGATGTACACGACACTGTGGAGTTCAATTCGTCTTATAGTGCTCATTGAGGATCAGGACGATGTACACGACACTGTGGAGTTCACATCGGGTCTGAGACATACCAGCACTGTCCTCTACTCTTTCCTTTACGATGTTCCTCGGTGTCAATCAGACCCGAGAAATGGATATCTGCCCATGCTGACCCAGGAAATGGACGTCTCTACTCTTTCTTTCACGATATGGCCCAATCTCAATCAGACCCAAGAAACTGACATCTGCCCACGCTGGTCAGGGTATGTGAGCAACACTCCCAGAGACGCATTCTTTCGGTACATAAAGCTTGACTGTATGGTCCAAATACCCCAATAGCAGCCCGCAGGTCACTCCACTCTGGGCTACGGCTAGTGTAATGGGGTGAAGGGGCTGGGGAAGATATCTATCTCAAATATCCTACTTGTAAATTCTTCTACAGGAACGGAGCCAGCAGTCTCCCACTCTGTACCTCCGTGATCTTGACTGCTCTGTGGCGACTGTTCAGTCCTCTCTCTCTCTCTCTCTCTCTCTCTCTCTCTCTCTCTCTCTCTCTCTCTCTCTCTCTTTCATAGTTCACATCTAATAACAAAGTGCAAAGCATTTCAGTGTCCATCCTTCATATTTCCGCAAAAACCGCATTATGTGTTCTGTACGTCCCCAATTTGTTTTCTACTGCACGCAACTCCCCCACCTCTCTCTCTCTCTCTCTCTCTCTCTCTCTCTCTCTCTCTCTCTCTCTCTCTCTCTCTTATTTCACATCTGAAAACAAAGTACAAAATAGCTTTCCTGCCTTCGTGTTTAATCTTTCTACAGAACCGCATTATGTGTTTTGTGTGTGTCCCTATTCCTTTTCAACTGCACGTAATCTCTCTCTCTCTCTCTCTCTCTCTCTCTCTCTCTCTCTCTCTCTCTCTCTCTCTCGTTTCACATCCAGTTACAACAGCCATGGGAGTTGTGAATGTCACAGGCTATTCTGGACACGCAAAGTCTCCCAGCCTCCTTCTCCCTTCAGCCCATCTCCCCCCCCCCTCCCCCCCCCCCCCCCCCCCCCCCCCCCCCTTCCCCATCCAGTGTTTAGACACGCCCCTTAAAAATCTCTTCCATCACTCGTCCCTGCACCCACGCACCATGCGGTCTTCTCCGCTAGCCGGACAACTCCCCTGAGGAAGGAAGAGCTGCATACGTCGTCCTGGACATGAAAAACTCCTCAGCCGTTTCCCCCCTACGCCCGTCCCCACCCCCAAGGAACATGTTTTCACCCCACCACACGCGGCCCGGTCACGGCTCATTTCCTTGCACATGCAGCCAAGGACTGGGACTTGAGAGTACGCTGGAGATTGTAGTACCTCATTACAGCAAACATCAGTTCGGTTTTCATTTTTCCGTGCAAGCTAATGTGATCAAACCACGTCAGCAATAGAAAGAAAAAAAAAAAGACAAACTGAATACGTGACCATGACTTGCAAGTGCTCATAGACCCCAATCTGGTTATACCAACACTGGAAAGTATGATGCTGCAAGCACTGAAAGCAGTTTAAGAGTCTTCTTGTTTTAATGCTTTCGGCAAGCTTTGCAAACTCTCTCTCTCTCTCTCTCTCTCTCTCTCTCTCTCTCTCTCGGTCTCTCTGTCTCTCTCTCTCTCTCTCTCTCTCTCTCTCTCTCTCTCTCTCTCTCTCTGTGCGTGCCTCTCTGTGTGTGTGTGTGTGTGTGTGTGTGTGTGTGTGTGTGTGTGTCTGTGTGTGTGTGTGTGTGTGTGTGTGTGTGTGTGTGTGTGTGTGTGTGTGTGTGTGTGTGTGTGTGTGTGTGTGTGTGTGAGAAATGCTTCTTATCAAATCATCATGAAAACCGCAAGAACTCTGTACGGTTTCAAATCATTCCGGGCATGTCAGTTGTCTTCCTCCTCAATCCACACCTTCACCATCACTTTCCCTTCCCCTAGGACTCTGAAACATAACCACAAACATCTTCCATCACACCTCTCCGCTCACCACTCACCATCACCCCCTCGGTAATCTTCTCCCGGCAACCAGCTCCCCAATCATTATGAACAGCAAACTGCATAAATCAGTCTGAACGTATGCACACACACCTCCAAACAGTCCCCTTACCTCTCCTGCTCCGATCTGCCTCCGCACAAAACGGGTTCTGTCTCTTTTTGCTCGTATACCACCATTCATGGATAAAGAGACAGCAGATGGACCAACATGGATCATGTCATTTTCTATCGCCATGCTTCCGTGCGAACAGACGGGCCCTGGCCATTGAACAAGTTAGTGACAAAGTTCAGAATTTGCAATTCCTCAGGGACACATCCCCAGAAGGGCTTTGCTTTCAACGAGTACCGCACGAAGCAGAGTCACTGTCTTCCTCTTTAATGTTTCCAGCATGCTACCCTCAGTGTCCTGCCAGCCTGTATCTATCCTCCAATACTCAACGATCTGTGTGTTGATTCAGTCTGGAGCTGCTCACAAATCACGGGCATTATCTTGGTTTATCTGTATTCGTTTCTCATTTGTTTGATGGTGCACATTAATTGGGGACTGACAGCGTGTGCCATATAAATGGAGAAAACGGCTACAGCCCCACTCTCTCCTGTCTGGAGTCACTTGCAGTATTTTGCTTTGAACTCTTCTTTTCATGTATTCATTTGATCGTTGATTTGTTTTCGTCAAGCAAGTCTGACGTTCATTTGTTCTTCTCTGCTTGCGTGTGTGTCTGTTTTTAACTTGATGAGTTTGCTTCCAGAGTTCATTTGTCATTTGATTAGTTGATCAGTTTGTTCTTTTTTTTTTCAAATGTAGTCGCTGGATCACGTGTCTGTCGTTTTCTTCATTCATTACATGTCTGTGTGTCCCGTCTTATTGTTTGTCTGCTTGCATTTGTTCGATTTGTCTTTTTTTGTCTTTTGTTCGTATGTTTGCAGCACGTGCAGTTCGTCGATTGCTTCTGTAATCAGTTTTTCTTCCTTTTTGATATTGTTTCCCTTTTCCTTTTAAATCTGATCATCTGTTGCATTAAATTTCTTGATTGTCAAATTACCCTACAAACCTGCTGCGACAAATGACAACTTTAACAAACTGACCGAAAACGGAATTCAATTCATTTCTGACCGACAGGAACTGACGAAAATACTTTCGGGTTGGCCGAAGTCGAGTTTGGTGACTCGTGGTCGCCAGAATCTGACTACAATGCTAACTGAGCGGCAGGATCGGAGCAAACTGCTTTCAGACAAGGAGACTGAACTAAACTGCTTTTGGACAGCCTGAACTGGCCTTGGAGTCGTGTGCGATTCGACCGAATTCCCTGACGACCACCATGGGCTTTCTTCACCACAGAGATACGCTTTGATCTGGTCTCATATCACAAAGACAGCACCAGCTCTCTGGCATACATAATATCTTTTTTTTTTTCGCTGAACTTTATTCTGAATTTCTATTCTTTCAAAGGATATGTACATATGGCTCCAAATCTGAAGACAGGGTTGCCTTTGCTGCGTATTACGCTACGGCTCCTCTCAAAGATGTTCTAAAGAGAGTCCCACAGACAGCCCCGTCTACACTGCTGATTTCACAGCATTGATCACATCACTTGAAAACAATCTCTGAATCAACACATGAAGACTTTCTCAATCTCTCTTACTCCTTTCCGGCTGTGGAGGCCATTGCTGGCCTTAACTGAAAGCACTCTCAGCTGCTGAATTTGTTTGAACTTTGCACCTCTCTGAAATCTGAGGATGGTTACAACGCAATTTTGTGC
>JADBJO010001973.1:20000-22500 GCA_016801955.1 Conus betulinus | reverse complement strand
ACACAATCAAACCTCACACTTCCCATCCCCCGCCTACACTCTCTCTCTCTTCTCTCTCTCTCTCTCTCTCTCTCTCTCTCTCTCTCTCTCTCTCTCTCTCTCACGCACACACACACACACACACACACACATACACACACACACACACACACACACACACACACACACACACACACACACACACACACACACCACTTTGCCTAGTTTGAAAAGACAAATTCTGTGACATGCTCACCGTGTGTTTTGTTTTCAAAACCAGCTAAGCTGTCTATTTTCAATTGCCAAAATCCGCAACAGTATTTTATTTTATAGTTTGTGACAACCCCCCACCCCCCCCCCACCCACCCCCCCCCCACCCCCACCCCTCCAAGTTATAAAATATTAAAACAGATTTTTGACCGCCGATCTTCTGTGAACAACACAAACTGTCTTTGAGGATGCTCAGAAGATTTTAAAGCAGAAGACAAAAAAAAAAAAGAACAACAAAACTCTTCAACGTTTTGGTCATAGACCGTCTTCAGGACCTGTGACATAAAAAAAAAAAAAGTTGCTTATTCTGAATGACAAGAATTCGTCGTGCTTGATCAATCATTTTGTATTTCCCAAATCGACCGAGTCGTCTCTTTCGAAGGACATGATTTCGCATTGTCACTTACAATCTATACATCAATCCTACAAAGTGACCCAACTTTGATGAAAATTATCCGTACTGTCAATCGCTGTATGTATTCCCAGACCGATAAACTTGTCTGTTTTCAATTGCAAAGATCCTTAACATCAGTCACTTTGCATTTCCAAAAGCCTACCTAGTTGCCTATTTTCAAACACAAGAAGCCGTAACATCAGTCCCTATATAGTTCCAAACCCACAAAGTAGTGTATGTTGATAAATGATTCCATAGCATCAGCGATAACTATGTTTCCCAAAATCATTAGGCTGGCTATTTTGAATCACTAAACTACATATCGTCCATCTCTTTCTGAAGTAAAAGCGATCTATATCACATTACTTGTATCATAACATCACGTACTCTGTTTTCCATTCATAAGGTTTTCTTCTTTCAATAACAGGAATCCGCTACATCCGATAATGTACCTAAACCAACAGATTGGCCTATGTTAGATTTACAGAATCTATAACATCCGTCACTCTAGATGTTTCAAACCTAGAAATGTGCCTGTTTAGAACATCTCAATTCCATCAAACCAGCCATCGTTTACTCAATTCAAATGATCGTTTAGGCCAAAACGTCATCTGATTGCCAAACGTTTGACATCCTTGTTAATTTCCGAAAATCTATACAACGGTTCAAACAATCCAGAATTACTGGTACTGTCTTCACATCGTCCTTGAGCGATCCTATTCTTCATTTCACATCTTTCAACTGATTCAATGCGATATGTTTGGAATCCAAGGCTCTGTACTGGTACGTTAAAATCAACCATTCAAACAGTCTGCACAAAAAGAACAGTTTCAACAGTCTACGTTGAAAACGAACAGCTCTGAAGGTCAGTTTCAACACTCTACGTTTAAAAATAAACAGGCTGACAGTCAGTTTCAACAGTCTATGTTAAAGAAATGAACAGCCTGACACTCCGTAGTGGAAAAATACATGACTCTAACTGAATGTATTAAAAATTTATGGCTCCAAGTAAACATCTGCTTTACGCAACCCATCTCAATAGTCAAAACAAAAAATGAACAGCTACAACAAATGACACTGAAAAAAAAAGAATACTGCGACTGTCTCAACTAGAATTAACTGATCACCAGAGTGTGTACAACAAAACTATGATTGCAGAACTCTGAATTAAGAGAGTGTGGCTCTAAAGATCTACACTAAAGACGAACGGTTCAGGAAGTCTGCATTACACAATGACCTGCCCCAAACACTATGCATGAAAAGAACCGTTCCAACAGTCCGGAGTCAACATGAACAGCTCCAATCGTCGGCATAAAAAAAAGATCGCCCCAAAACCTGAATGAAAAAAATGAACAGCTCCAATAGCTGTTATTACAAATGAGAAGTGCCTACAGTGTGCATTAGAATGAAAGAACCCCCGTAGTCTGTGTTTACAATAAAATTATGTTGAAACATTGCATTAAAATCAAAAGCTGCATTAAAACTGAACGGCTCCAACCGCCTGCCATGAAAATAATGCAGTGAAACGGCCCCGCAGTATGAACAAGATGCAAAGCATGCATAAGTACTCCCAGTTTATCTTGAATATGCGTGAGATATTCCATAAAGAGGAAAAAATCGTTTTGGGCCGTTATAGCCGTTAGTAAAGGCTATTCTGGTAAACATCGGCCATCACCCAAATTTTCAGTAAGATCGGCCAAGCACTTTCTGAGATATTCCATAAAGAAGAAAAACCGTTATGGGCCGTTATAGCCTGTCAGTAACGGCTATAACAGTAAAATAAAACATTGGGCATCATCCGTGACCCATAATGAACATACCTACAAACTTTCAAAAGGATGGGCCAAGTGTTTTCTG
>JADBJO010001973.1:2500-15000 GCA_016801955.1 Conus betulinus | reverse complement strand
GGTGCTTTTCCCTGATCCGTATCCTTGGAACCTGGTCTGGAGGAGATGACTAAAGACCGCGGTAATGCTTCTTCCCTGCACTTTACCCTTCCGATCCAGGACGTCGACCTTGCACCGTCTACCTTTGATGAGACAGAGGACGTCTTTGAAGACTCTCATACAGACATTGTACCTGAGACTCAACTCACTCAGGCTGCAGATGCAGAGTGTTCTGCTATGGAAAAGGCAAAGGCAGAGGAGTCACCTCGTTCGGTGCCAGAGGATAGTAATTCAGTTACACCCTCACCTTAAATCCGGCCGGGGTAAACACCGTCAAAGAAAGGGAAACAGTCAGATCTGACACCGGTTTTGAATCAGGTGCAGACGGACGGAGATTCCCCAACAGCAGTGAACTGGTCACGTCAGTTCACACCATACTCACGCATGTCGCGTGCATCCTCCCTGTCCCACTCTCAAAAAGACGTGGGATAGGCAGAATGTGTTCATTCATGCTTTCCCTAACGACGACCGCTTTGGCTTTCGACGGACTGTTTTCGGATTAATTCTCGGGTAACGGACTTTGTTAAGGCAATCGGACTTCCTCATGGCTTGCGACTCAAATTTGCGTCTGTTTTCGCTAAATGTACGAGGACTGCGGTCTCGTTTAAAAAGAAAAGCATTGTTCAAATTAATTAAAGAGAGAAAATATGATATTATATGTTTACAGGAGACTTACATCACAGAAGATGTACATGATCAATGGAAAAAAGAATGGGGTGCAGGGGAATTTCTATGTAACACTTTCACAGCACATAGTTGTGGACAGGTAATCTTGTTCCGTGAAAACATAGTTGACAGTCACGTAATACTACACAGCTCAAGAAGAATTTTGGCCGTTGAAGTGGAAATATCACAGAGAAAGATAGTAGTTTTAAATATTTATGCACCTAATACTGTTCAAGAGAAAACGTTATTTTTTGAAGAATTAGAAAAAGTAATGTCAAATATAATTTCAGATAATATATTAATATGTGGTGATTTTAATTGTGTGTTAGATAATAATGATGTAGATATTGTTTTCCGGGGAAAAACATGCAGATAACGCAGTACAGAGATTCTGTGACTGGGTAGCAAACCATAACTTGTTCGATGGCTGGCGATTATTCATCCAAATGAAAAGAATTTACCTGGAGTAAAAAGTCTCCATTTATTGCAAGAAGACTCGATTATATCTTTATGTTTCCGAAATTTTCGATAAAACGTTGGAATGTAACATTCACTCTATGCCTTCCACTGACCACAGAGCATGCTCTATTTACCGTGAAATTTTCTAGTATAGAAAGAGGGCCTGGATTGTGGAAGTTTAATAATTCATTACTAAACGATCTAGAGTTTGTAAATGAAATGAATGCTTTAATAGATGATCACATTTCATACATAAATGAACATGCAGACTATCAAATGGAATGGGAAGTTTTGAAAATAAAGATTAAAACTTTTTCTATGAACTATAGTAAACACAAAAGTATGGTAAGAAAAATATGTTGATAGATTTATATAATAAACTAAACGAGGTAGATGTCCTGCTTTCATCTGAGCCAGACTGTACTCAGGCTCAGAATGAACGCACACACTTGGCACAGAAAATTGAAATACTGGAAAATTATAAGGCACGTGCTGCACAGGTTAGAGCAAGAGTAAAATGGGTGGAAGAAGGGGAGAAAAATACTAAATATTTTCTCAGTCTTGAAAAATCAAGAGCTAATTCTAAAATAATGGAAGGTGTTTTTAGATAAAAACAATGTATTAAGAACTAATCAGACCGAGATATTAAAAGTTCAAAAAGATTTCTTTGCTGATTTGTACACAAAGAAACTGTCATATGCTAACATGTCTGAGCAAGTAGATAACTTTTTGGCAGATGCAAGTGTTCCTCATATTTCTGAGATTCAGAAAAACAGTTGTGAAGGTACGGTGACAGAAGAAGAACTCTCCTTGAGGCACTAAAAAATTAAATAATGGAACATCACCAGGTTGTGACGGTATTACGGTCGAGTTTTTTAAAGTTTTCTGGCAACACATAAAAACATTGCTCACTCTGTCTTTCAACGTTGCATTTGATAAAGGATCACTTTCACCAACACAAAGAAAAGCAGTTTATTACTTTATTACATAAAGGTAAGGATCTACCGAGGAATGAGTTAAAAAATTGGAGACCTATATCTCTGACAAATACTGATTATAAACTTTTGGCCAAAAGCTTAGCTAACCGTTTGGGCAGGTAATTCAAGACGTCATTGACGAAGATCAAGTGGGGTATATTAAAGGGCGGAGTGTAGGGACATTAGTTAGGCAAATTGATGATGTAATCGAGCAACTGAATGCAAATAATAAACCTGGTGTGCTACTCAGTATTGACTACACTCAAGCATTTGATCGTATTTCAAAAGACTTTATGATAACCGCATTTAAAAAATTTGGCTTCGGGATGGATTTTATTAAATGGGTTGAAGTAATAATGAAAAATACTACGAGTTGTGTGAATTACTGTGGTTGGATATCCGAGTATTTCCCAGTAGAAACCGGAATTCGTCAAGGTTGTCCATTTTCACCGTTGGCCTTTGTGACAGCTATAGAAATTTTAGCAATAAAAATAAGAAACTGTCGTAATATTAAAGGGCTTGATTTATGGAGATCTGGGTAACAATACTTTGGCTACTTTAATCAAACTTGCACTTTATGCGGATGATATAACTTTATTTCTGAAGGATGAGCACGACATGTTGCATGCACTCAACATATTATTTGATTTCTCGTTGTTTTCAGGATTGGAGATAAATCGTCACAAGACAGTGGCAATGTGGTTAGGAAGTAAAAAATATTGTGAAGATGTGTGGTATGGAATTTCTTGGAAAATAGATTAAAAATTCTTGGAGTTTATTTTGTCAGTGATAGATGTGCTTCTTTGGTAATGGAAAACTGGTTGCAAAGAATCGACAATATAAAAAGAATTATTCATTCTTGGGAAAAAACGAAATTTAAGTGTAATGGGGAAAGTATGTATTATAAAGACATTTTTGATATCTCAATTAGTCTATGTCATGCAGGCGTTGGTAATTCCAGACAACGTGCTTATAGAAATCAACAGAATACTCTTTAGGTTTCTATGGCGTAAGCAAAACTGTAATAAAAGAGCATATGAAAAAGTTAAGAGAAATGTTATTTGTAAAGATTTTGAACAGGGAGGTTTGAAAATGATAGATGTCAGACAAATGCAGTCTGCGTTTCTTCTGCATTGGGTAATACGTCTGTGGAGAGCCGGAGAAAATGAGAAGTGGTCCTTTATCCCGAAAAAGATTTTTGCTCCGTTTGGCAGTAATTATGTGTGCTTCTATGCAAATGTTAATAGTGGTGTGCTTAAAGGTTTACATTTAGTTAATTCTTTTTTCTGGAAAACAGTGTTAAAAACATGGTTAGATTTCAATAAGCATGATGGATCTTCAGCACGTTCTTCCCTTTTGTGGAACAACCGTGGCATTATGTATCGGGGAAACGTTCTTTTCTTTCCCGATTGGATACGAGGTGGTATATACTGATAGTTCAGGATATGTTTGGTGCCAGTGGAATGTTATCTTTGCCTGAAATACGTAATAGGATTGGAGACTCACCCTCCAGAACACTCGAATATAATGTAGTAACCGCTGCTGCTGTCCGACAATATGTTTCAAGTATAAGTGAAGAAGATCGGTGTAACAGTGATTTTTCAGACCCCCCACTCTTTTGTGGCAAGAAACTGATAGCCTGTAGAGAATTTTCGGAAAACAATATGTATGTTGCAAAAATCGGATCCCTGTGCCTTTAGCTTTTGGAAAAACAAATTTGGCATAGAATTAAACAAGAATATTTGGCAGATCCCTCGCTTGTGTACAAAAGAAACACGATTGAGAGTGCTGCAGTGGAAAATTTTGCATAACATTTATCCCACTAATATTATGCTATGCAAGATGAAAATACGTGATGATAAAAATGTTCTTATTGTACTGACGAAATCGATTATATCGAGCATTTCTTTTATGAATGTCCCCACTGTTAGATACTTCTGGAAATACATTAGCCAATTTATACTAGTACAGTGCGACATTAATGTATCCTTATCTCTGGTTGATGTTCTGTTTGGAAAACAGAAGAGCGACGATATCGATGCAGTGAATCTAAAGAAAATTAATTATATAATTTTGATAGCAAAAATGTGTGTAAGTATTGCTAAAAAAACTGAATCAAAATTACCAATGTCCATGATATTTGAAAATCAGTTAAGGTATCGGAAAGTTTAGCAAAAAATCATATACACGCCCCATACACGCACTCTCAGAACAATACATGCACACGCCTACATACATTACTACGTGTGTACGGTCAAGGATACACACACACACACACACACACACACACACACACACACACACACACACACACACACACACACACACACACACACACACACACACACGAATATGTTGTCTCGCTGCTGGACCTTCCTCATGTTTTCCTTGTGTTTTTGTTTTTTTCCTTTCGTTTCAAGGTCAACCCCATTGGGGACTAGGTCGATTTGTGAGACAATGTGTTCCTCACCCCCAAAGGGAAAAAAAAAAAAAAAAAAATAAAAAAAAATATAAAAAAAAACAGGTGTGAGAGGTCAAAAAAGAAAGTAGGGGAGGCCGGCATAGAGAGAAGGCTCTTCCTTGAATGGATATGAGAAGGATAGATTGATAGAACGATAGATGGGTAATAGCTCGAGTGATAGACAGACAGGTAGACAGAGAGAGACAGACAAACAGACAGACAGACAGACAAAGAGATTTATGGAGAGATAGAGAGATGGGGAGTTGGGTTGGATTGATAGGGAGGGAGTGGGTGATGAAGGGAGGGGAGGTGTAGGCAGTTAGCGGGGGAGGATGACAGTAAGAGGTAAGAGGGAGGGATAGAAAATTGAGAGTGAGGGAGCTTGATTGAGAGAGGGTGGGAGAGTCTGGGGATAGGTAGGTGATAGAGGTTGGGAAGCTAATAGATGAACAGGGAGGTTCGCTATGAGGTGAAGACGATATATTGTTGATAGAGTGGGAGGGGGGTGTTTTTTTTTTTTTTTTTTTTTTTTTTTTTTTTTTTTTTTTTTTTTTTTTTTTTGGTGGGGATGGTGAGTGGGGGTGGAGGGATGGGGGGGGGGGATCTATAAAGAGGCGAAGAGAAAGATGATGTAGGCTTAGATGATAAATTAAACCCGATTCTTATAACTTCAGTATCGTAGTATGTTTCATAATTCCACCTTTTGGTTACCCAAACCCTATTATGTTTGAAATCCAGTGATTGCCATGTGTTTTATGTTTAAGTCCCTCCCTTCTAAATTCAAAGAAAGCGAAAGATTTCTTCTTTACAACATAGAGCCTAATCTCGATGTAGGTCTCTTTGATAGACCGGAACGTGGCGGGAAAAAAAAAAAAAAAAAAAAAAAAAAAAAAAAAAAAAAAACATACACCGTCTTACTTGGGCGCTAAAACTAGCATGGCATCCAGCGAATAAAACATGACACTGTTGACAGTAACGCCTTCTCACCACATTCTACCCAAAAGCAATTCATTTTTTTCTTCTGTTTTCTCAATGAAGCAAACCTTTTCATGCCAATTTCAGGATTCGCCTTTATTCGGAATCAAAAGAATCAAACTATCTTTGCTTCGAATTCATATTTGTTTTTCTTCTTTCTTAAATAAATATTTTTAATCTTGATTTAGACTCATTTTATTGATGGCTGAATGAAGGAGATTTTTTTTTGTGTTGTTTGTTTAGGGTCGAAAAAGGCTGATATTTATTCTAATGAATATTTTGAGTTTGAAGTTTACAAAGATTAATATGTATTCTAACACGAAGTAAGCATATTTCATTCGAAGCGTTTTTCTAAAGCAAAATCCGAATCTGTTATCTGAATTCCCACCAAGTATATTTTGATTCGAAATGTTCTAAGCAAAATTTCAATCAATTATTTTAATTCACATTTCATTTCCTTTATTGTTTCATCCTCTTTAGCAACTACCAAACTGTCATTTGAGTTCACCACTTTTTTGAATTCTTTCATCCTCAATTACCTTTTATTCATGTCCACGTACAACAAACATCTTTCATTTGATTTTACAACAGTTCTGATACATTCGATTGAAATATAGCCGTGAAATTTTTGTCTGAATTCGTGTCTTGTTTATTAATCCTGAGTTTATGTGTGCTTATTCTTAAACAAGCAAAACATCTGTTGTTTCAATTCATAATTATTTGTTATTCATTCCAACATGAGCAAAATATCCTGTACTACTTTTCATTAATTCCTACGTGAGGAAATGTCTTTCATGTCAATCAAAAATATTTTTATTGGTTACTCTTATCTGAACACGAAATCTGACATTGTTTTCTTCCCTTCTTTTGTTTTCTGTCTGTTCTCTCCCCTTCCCTTTGATAGTCTTCTGTCTATTCTCTCCCCTTCCCTTTGATAGTCTTCTGTCTATTCTCTTCCCTTCCCTTTGATAGTCTTCTGTCTATTATCTCCCCTTCCCTTTGATAGTCTTCTGTCTATTCTCTTTCCCTTCCCTTTGATAGTCTTCTTTCTGTCCGTTTCTCTTCCCTTCCCTCTGATAGTCTTCTGTCTATTCTCTTCCCTTCCCTTTGATAGTTTTCTGTCTATTCTGTCCCCTTCCCTTTGATAGTCTTCTGTCTACTCTCTCCCCTTCCCTTTGATAGTCTTCTGTCTATTCTCTTCCCTTCCCTTTGGTAGTCTTCTGTCTATTCTCTCCCCTTCCCTTTGATAGTCTTCTATTCTTTTTTCCTTCCTTCTCTCCCCTTCTGTTTTCATCCCTTCTTTTGTTTTCTTTCTATTATCTCCCCTTCCATTTTTTCCCCCCTTTTGTTTTCATCCCTTCTTTTGTTTTCTTTCTAGTATCTCCCCTTCCCTTCTCTCCCCTTCTGTTTTTCATCCCTTCTTTTGTTGTCTTTCTATTATCTCCCCTTCCATTCTCTCCCCTTCTGTTTTTATCCCTTCTTTTGTTGTCTTTCTATTATCTATCCCCTTCCATTCTCTCTCCCCTTCTGTTTTCATCCCTTCTTTTGTTGTCTTTCTATTATCTCCCCTTCCATGCTCTCCCCTTCTGTTTTCATCCCTTCTTTTTTGTTGTCTTTTCTATTATCTTCCCTTCCATGCTGCTCTCCCCTTCTGTTTTCATCCCTTCTTTTGTGTTTCTTTCTATTATCTCCCCTTCCATTCTCTCCCCTTTTGTTTTCATCCCTTCTTTTGTGTTTTGTTTTTCTTTTGTCTCCCCTTTCCATGCTCTCCCCTTCTGTTTTCATCCCTTCTTTTGTTGTCTTTCTATTATCTCCCCTTCCATTCTCTCCCCTTCTGTTTTCATCCCTTCTTTTGTTTTCTTTCTATTATTTTCCCCTTCCATTCTCTCCCCTTTTGTTTTCATCCCCTTCTTTTGTTGTCTTTCTATTATCCCCCCTTCCTTCCATCTCTCTCCCCTTCTGTTTTCATCCCTTCTTTTGTTGTCTTTCTGTTATCTCCCCTTCCATGCTCTCCCCTTCTGTTTCATCCCTTCTTTTGTTGTCTTTCTAGTATCCCCCCCCTTCCATTCTCTCCCCTTCTGTTTTCATCCCTTCTTTTGTTGTCTTTTCTATCTCCCCTTCCATGCTCTCCCCTTCTGTTTTCATCCCTTCTTTTGTTGTCTTTCTAGTATCCCCCCTTCCATTCTCTCCCCTTCTGTTTTCATCCCTTCTTTTGTTGTCTTTCTGTTATCTCCCCGTCCATGCTCTCCCCTTCTGTTTTCCCCTTAGCTTTGCTCTCTTCCTTACTTTCTTTCTTGATACCCCTTACCCCTCCTCTAACACCATCCCATCCCCATCACTACCCTTACACCATCTCCGTCCTTCCCTTACTTCCGTTCCCCTCTCCCACACTTCTTTTTTCTTTCTTCTTTCCTTCGTCATATAGTCCTGTCTTAGCCGTGACGGGGTGGGGTGGAAAGTGGAAAGGATGGGATCGAGGGGGGGGAAGGAGGGAAAGGGGTGGCTGAGTTGTTAGCGTGGACCCGATCAATAGTAAGTGATTTCTCATCGCCTTTGGTTGGCAACACTCTCCGGATGAATCAACTATGATTTATCCGCCTCCTTTTCGCCTCCTTTTCTTTTTTCTCGTCTTCCACACGCAGGGCTTCAAATGAATCCGGATTCGATTCACGGTTCCAGTTCGTCTGGGACGAAACGTGGCATCGCCCGCTAAATTACATTGCATTGTACTGCTTGGCGCTGTATTGTCCTTGTTGTTGTGTTGCAGTTGATGTGTTGTTATTTTTGACCGTACTATTGTTGTGTGGTGTGTGGTTGTGTTGAGCATAGCTAGCTAAGCTGTTTCTGTGGTGTGGTGGGGTGTGGTGCAGCATGGTGTAGTGTGGTGTGGTGTGGTGTGGTATGGTGTGGTGTGGTGTCGTGTGGTGTGTCATGTCTTATCGATCGTGTTGTATTGTGTCGTGTTGTGTTGTCTAGTGTTGTTGTGTTATGTTATGATGGGACGTGGGATATGGCGTTGCCTCTCATGGGGATGACAGAGGCAAGCGGGTAGGAGAATCTAAGGGAGAAGAAGGGTCGGAGTTCAGGGAGCGTCGGCGTGCGTGTGTAAGGAGCATGGGGAGATGGGGGGGTGGGGGAGGGACGTTCTTCCAGCATAAATTGTATTCCCGCCCTCTGGAAATTCTGTGCCGTCAGTATGCTCTATTCCTGTTGCTCTCTCTCTCTGACACTGCTGTACTTAAACGTCCTTTAGTAACTTTGATAGTGTGTGGTTTCTTCCAGACTCGTGGTGCATTCATCTGTGTTGGATCTGCAAAATCTGCACATTTTTTGCCATGTTACAACTGACAACATATCAGCTGTCTTGTTACAGCTTATACTAAACTACTCTTTGCAATCTGAGGGTCAGCAGAACACCGAAATGGCTGGTGTTGACAGCGCGGATTATTTTCATTTGTAAGGGCTCAGTTTTTTATCTGCCTAAGGGATCTCGAGAGCCTAGCTATTGTGATGTGATTTGCTGTAGATAGGCAGAGAGGCTGGCAGGCAGAAGGCAGACAGACAGATACAAACCCCATAGAAAATGAGTACGGATGAGTCAATCCAGAAGGAAGGCATCCTGGAAATATCTGGATGAGTGGAAATGCCAGCATGTTCAGGGAAAACAATCCAAAGGGCCAAGGCAAAGAAAAGCTACCTCGACGCGTTGCCGCTCGATTTTAAACAAATACGTATGCATCTGTTTCAGTTCCACACACAATTCAAGTGGCCCTCGACATGCATCTTGTCCCAAAGAACATCCGAGAAATGCTGAAATAGTGCTTTGATGGCTTCTCAGTGAGGTTCCCAACAGAGGAATTCACAACAGACTAGATCAATGTATAGCAATGGGTTTGTGCAATTTCTCCAACACTGTTTGTGTCGGCAATGAAGGTCACCCCGAAAGCAGCTATAAGCTGTACAGATTAAGCAGACCTGGGGAATGAATACCAAATGCTCCCCTTTAAAAAAAAAAAAAAAGCCTTCTTGGATGACACAACAGTATTTTCCACCACGGAAGACGAAACAAATTACTGAAGTAATTGGAGAAGCTAGTTATTTGTCGTCCAGGACGAGTTTTCACACCAAATTACAAAGCTTCTCTAGCGTAAAGGAAACATTCTTGACACAGTCACATTCACTGCAGCCAGCAAAAGCCATCTCTCACAGTGACAGAAGCACCAGTCATAAATCTTGTAGGTTATATGATGACTCCTTGAAAGACACCAAGAAGAGAAAGGAAAGCAAGCAAATGGCAGAAGAAAGCGTGGCCTCCCTGTTAAGTTCACGCTGATCCGGTACTGATATACGATTCCAGCACTAAGGCAGTAAGCCAAAATCAACAAGGAAATTGCCCCGGTATCCCATCTGGTCTCGCTGACGTACCGCCATGTAAAGTTCAAGCTACCCCTGAAAGTCATCTTCGAGGGTTAAGCGAGGTTACTAACCATGTCTGAGTACTTAGGAAACAGATTGTGAGATCAACCCATCCCGGGCTGAAACAATGGCAGAAAATGTCAAGTTCAGAAGGCAGTGAAGGCGAGAATGGAAACTTCGTGATTAGGTAAATATTAAGACGTACACAAATCAACAGACAGAGGCTGGGATCAACAATAATGAAGTGGTGTTCGAAGGCAAAAGGAAAAAAACGAATGGTAATTCAGCGACTGAATGAAGACGACATCGCTACAAGAATGCAAGGGGCGTTGAAATACGTGAAAAAAAAAACGCCCTCCAAAGAAGTCTCACCTGGATTATGTCAACGGAGCGAAACCTCTCACAAAGGGCCTTAAGCTCTTTAGACAACAAGAATACCGCAATTGACCGGTTAGTGGTAGCACCCTCGCCTAGTGAACACGGTCGAACTGTGTCAAGGAGGCTGAAGTGGTCAGATGATAGATGGCACCTACGGTAGTTAGGGTTCGAACTTTCCCGAGAGCTAAAGGGAAGAAGATTTATCCACTAAAACCTCGGAGTATCAATTGAGTGCTACAGACGCAGTCAGCTGAAGTTGCTCTCCACGTTGTATTGCACTGTGTTGTGCCGTACGGTTTTCCATTGCATTGGTGTCATGCCATGTGTCACGCTTCACGGTGTGGATTCATGCCGTGTTGTCTTGCATTGTATTAGGTTGCGGTGAGCTGTGTCTTGCCGTGTTGTTGGCAGTGTGCTGTGTTGCACTATGCCTGTCCATGCAGTGTGTGTCATGCTGTGTTGTTGGCAGTGTGTTGGTTGCACTATGCCTATCCATGCAGTGTGTTGGGTTGCACTATATTGCAGTGAGCCGTGTCATGCCGTGTTGTTGGCAGTGTGTTGGGTTGCACTATGCCTATCCATGCAGTGTGTTGTGTGGCACTGTGCCTATCCATGCAGTGTGTTGTGTGGCACTATGCCTATCCATGCAGCGTGTGTCATGCCGTGTTGTTGGCAGTGTGTTGGGTTGCACTATGCCTATCCATGCAGTGTGGTGTGTTGCACTATGCCTATCCATGCAGTGTGTGTGTTTGCACTATGCCTATCCATGCAGTGTGTGTCATGCCGTGTTTTTGGCAGTGTGCTGTGTGGCACTGTGCCTATCCATGCAGTGTGTGTGGTTGGGTTTGCACTATGCCTATCCATGCAGTGTGTTGGGTTGCACTATGCCTATCCATGCAGTGTGTGTCATGCCGTGTCGTTGGCAGTGTGTTGTGTGGCACTATGCCTATCCATGCAGTGTAGCATCGCTCTCCGTGGGCATTGCGCTGCGCTGTATTGAACTGTGTTGTGTCATGCAATGCTGCTTTGCACTGTTGTATTGCGCTGTGTTGCGTCATTCAGTGATGTGTTGCACTCTCTCGTTATGCGATACTGTGTTGAACTGCGTCGTGTTTACGTGCGTTCTGAAAGCGCAATATTGTATTGCCGTGTGTGTGTTGCAGTATTGCATTGCAGTGTTCTATTGCAGTATTGTATTGCACCGTACAATGTTGGGGTTGCGCTGTGTGATGTCACTGGTGTTGTACCGCATTGTGCTGCAGTACGCTGTGTTGTCATGTGGTGTTCTGCTGCTCTGTGTTTTGCTGCCGTGTTGTATTACACTGTGTTGTGCCGTGTTGTACAACGCAGTATTGTATCGCGCTGTGTTGTGCTATGCTGTGTACTGTGCTGTGGTGTGCTGCTTTGTGTAAGCTGAGTTGAACTTGCTGTGTGTTTGTTTTGCTGTGTTATATAGCATTACGTTTGTTGTGCTGTGTTGTTTTGCGCTGTGTCGTGTCATGGCGTAAGGCGTTGTGTCATGCTGTTTTGCGCTACATTGTGTACGTTGTGTCATGCTGTTTTGCGCTACATTGTGTAGTGCTTTGTTGTCTTGTGCTGTGTTGTGTTGTTCTACGGTGTGCTGCGTTGTGTTACGCCATGCTGAGTTGTGCTGCGCTGTTTTGAGCCGTGCTTTGTTGCGCTGTGCTTTGCTGTAGCAGTTATCCTGTTGTTGACCTGTGTCACCAATGTTGCGCGCCATGTCATGTCACGCGATGTGTGTGTTCAGCTGTTATGCCATGTTTTGTTATGCTGTAAAGTATTATCCTGTGGTGTGTTTGTGCTGTGGTTGTGTCATCCCGTGTGTGTGTTGTGTTATGTAATGATCTGTTGTATTATTCTGCATTATCCTCTATGTTGTGTTGTGTTGGGTCCTGATCTGTTGTACTGTGCTGCATTATCCTCTATCTGTGTTGTTGTTCATGATCTGCTGTATTGGGTGCATTATCCTCTATGTTGTGTTGTGTTGGGCTCTGCTGTATTGTGCTGCATTATCCTCTATGTTGTGTTGTGTTGGGTCATGATCTGTTGTATTCTGCTGCATTATTCTCTCTGTTGTGTTGTGTTGGGTCATGATCTGTTGTATTCTG
>JADBJO010001972.1:317939-356722 GCA_016801955.1 Conus betulinus | reverse complement strand
CCAAAGAAAATTTACAAAATTAGGTCTCTTCCCAGCCAGGATTAGATCAATTCCCAAGCAAAAATTATTAACACTACTAACAAAAATGAATTCAATTATTATTTACCACAGTTATTACCATACTGAGCCATGTATCAGTTAAATCTGAGGCTGTATACTTTTGCGATTAACCATTTAGAATATTAAATTTGGGACAAAAGCTACCTTCAAAAGATCTGTGTGGATAAGAATTCTTGCTTAACTAACTACAGTGTGACTTAGTGATTATGCTGAAGTATCACCCTAATCATTATTCCAGCACACAAAATACACAAGAATGAAAGGATAAAAAAGGAAGAAAAACTCAATGTTCAGGTTGACTGGAACACAGAGAAAAAATTAGTTCACTCTTTAGTGAAGAATCCACTTTACACATTTCGCCCGGCCTAGACAATTTTGACGTCAACCATGTACAACAATGTTGCAAAATCTGCTGACGAAAGTTCTGCCCTGCCCGGTCCCATACCTTTGTCAAATGTTACTTAAGTCTTTCAACAATAAATTCGCAAGTACATTAGTCCACCCAATCCTTTAGATGGCTGGATAATTTTACATCTCCCTTCCAATGCAGAGATGGTAATGATGAGAAAAAACAAAGAGTGAGCAGCAAGGCTAGCACGTGGCAGTTCAGAACTGAAGGCTTGAAACAAAGAGTTTGGGTAGCAAGGCTAGCATGTGGCAATTCAGAAACTAGAAGCTTGAAAGGTTTGCACCCACAAAACTGCAACTTGTACAAAACATTGAGAGTAAAGTGTTCGAAGATCGATCAAAGAAAAAAAAACTTTTCAAAGTCTACAATTCCATACAACTTACTAACCATTTACGGCACTGTGTGTGGCCTCTCTGATGTCGTCGTGTCTACGCCAGGCTTCAAAATGCCCGGTTTCCGTTCGGCAAAGCTTTTTTTGTTCCGGCACGGACCATGACTTCCGTTTTGTGGCTATACGCACGCCGGTGTAAATTTACACTTGTACGCACCCTATAACACACACCCCTTGCTTTTGAACGCAATGTCCCCATTGCTTCCAAATATATTCTTTTGCTAATGTTGAAATTTGTTTCCGACCCGAACGGTTAACATTAACAATGAATGATAGAGAATTTTACACTGGGAGTAGACTAACAGTTAGCCTCCTCTCCAAAAGTACAGTCAGTATAGTATGGAGAGCATTGACGGGATTTGTTATGGGTGAACAGATAATTGATATCTCTTTGTATGAGATGATAGCAGAACTACTACCTTGAACAAGTCCATGTGGGCCTATCTAACTAAAGTAACCTTTACTTGCTTCCCTTGACTGAAATCTTTTGGGTTCCTTCTCGAAATTTTGTGCCCCTTGATATAGTCCGACACTTCCTCACCAAAACTGTCATGGTAGAAACCACTCTGCTGCCGGGTACTGATGGGACTTATTCGCAGATGGTCCTTTGGCTGCAATCCTGCCACTTCTGCGAATCGGTAGTTGTGCCTCTCCAGGACATCTGATCCACCCGCCACAGCACTGGAAGCAGGTTGTGGAATGGTTGGGGTTGTACGATTTCCTGGGATCAAGATCCACTCGTCATCGCCGTCTTCGTCACTCTCTGGGCACCGGTACCTGTACTGAAGAGGTTGTGTATCCTCTCGTCTCTCTGCAGGAAACTGGAGTGGGGTCTTTGCAGGGAGGATGTCTGCCCGGTTCAGGGTTATCTCCTTGCCACCTTTGTAGGGGCGAACAACATAGACTGGAGTGTCTTTGAACGGCTGAGTGGTTACTACATAGAGGTCAGGGAGCCATCTGTCCTGGATCTTTCTCCTCCCAACCCCTCGGCTCTTGATGTAAACGAGGGTCCCCAGTTGTAAGCGACATATCCTTGTTCTTCAGCTCAACCACTCTTTCTGCAGCTTTCTCAAGTCTGTCTTGTGCTCGCCTGTGTGCTTCTAGGAGCCGTGTTTGATGCTGGCGGACCCAGTCTTGGGCATCTGCGGCCGATCTTTGTTGCCGGCCCAGCAAAGGTGTCTATGGGCAGACAAGGTTCTTGGCCAAACAGAAGAAAATGTGGTGAAAACCCTGTGGTCGAATGGGGTGTGTTGTTGTAAGCCTGTACAACCCCTTGCAGATACATGGGCCATCTTTTCTTCTGTTCAGGCGGGAGGGTCCGTAAAAGATCATGGAGGGTCCTGTTGAACCTCTCGCACTGTCCGTTTCCCTGTGGATGATAGGGTGTTGTGCGTGTCTTCCTGATCCCATACATGTCGCAGAGAGCCCTGATGAGCAGAGACTCAAAGTCCCTACCCTGATCACTATGTATCCTCTCTGGAATGCCGTATCTGATGAACCACTCTGTGGCCAGGATCTGAGCCACCGTCTTCGCTTCCTGAGTTCGTGTTGGCACCGCCACTGTGAACTTTGTGAAGATGTCTGTCATCACCAGGACATTTCTCTCCCATCGCTGGCCATTCCAACTTTGTGAAATCTATCGCCAGGATTTGCAGTGGGCGGCTGGCTTGGATGTGGCCCATGGGTGGTCTGACTGCTGGTTTCTTACCCATCACACAACGAGGACACTGCTCCACATACTGCTGGATATCTTTCGACATTCCTGGCCAATACACACGCTGTCGGATCAGGTTGTTGGTACGATCAACGCCCTGGTGACCCATCTCATCATGAAGTTCTAAAAGAACATCTGGCCGCAGAGATGATGGAAGGACGAGCTGTTGAAGTTCCCCCCAGTTGGGGTCATTTACTTTTCGATACAGAATGCCGTCCACGATCTGTAGCCTTTGACGTTGCCTTAACAGCACATTCATCTGGTGATCAATCTTTCCACTTGGTTTGTCAGGCCAATGTGCCAATACTGGGCCCAGTACCTGGTCTTCCCTCTGGAGCCTCTTGATCTTCTCTGTCCCTAATGCTGGCAGTAAACGTGTTCCCTTCGGTGTCTCTGCTGGCTCTTCTTTTGTGACTTGGATATTCCGTGTCCATACCTCCTGCATGTAGCTAATTCAGGAGGTACAAGGGATCCACTCTGGCCGAGGACGGTGCTCGATGGCAGTCTTGACAAAGCATCTGCCCTATTCTCTCTGCCAGGTCGATACTGCACTTCGAAGTCAAACATGGCGAGCTGGGCTGCCCACCTCTGCTCTAGTGCTCCCAACTTCGAAGACTTGAAGTGTGCCAGTGGGTTGTTGTCGGTAAGTACTGTGAACTGACCACCGAGGAGATAGCCTCTGAACTTTTCTGTGACCGCCCATTTCAGTGCCAACATCTCCAGTTTAAAGCTACTGTAGTTTGCCTCGTTTCGCTCTGTCGGCCGTAGACGGCAGCTCGCATAGGCTATCACTCGTGTCTTCCCGTCTGGCTGCTTCTGGCTCAGTATAGCTCCCAAACCCTCATGACTCGCATCAGTTTCAAAGGAGAAAGGGCTGGGAGAAGTCGGCGAAAGCGATAACTTCTGGGCTTATCAGGGCTTGCTTCAGCTGGACAAATGCATCTTCATGCTCCTGGTTCCACTTTTCCTTGATGAAAGAGCTCTTTCCCTTTCTTCCTCCAGAGTGCTCATTCACTAGGGTGTGTAATGGTCCTGCGATGCGGGCATAGTTCTTGACATACCGCCTGTAGTATGCCGTGAAACCCAAGAATGATCGAAGCTCCCTCACCGTGGTGGGGGGAAGCCACTTCTGCACAGCTTCTGTTTTCTCTTCCTGACAGCCGACTCCTTGGCAGAGATGGTGTGTCCCAGATAGTTCACTTTCTCTTGCAACAACTGACACTTTTCAAGCTTGATCTTTAAACCAGTGTCTCCAATTTTCTTCAGAACCTCTTCTAGGTGAGAGAGATGCTCTCCAAAGGTCTTTGAGAAAACCATTAAATCATCCAGGTAGACCAGAAGGAAGTTGAAAAGGAAGTCAGACATGACAGAGTTCATCAGACGCTGGAAAGTAGCAGGGGCACCCGACAATCCGAACGGCATCCTGGTGTACTCAAACAGTCCAAATGGTGTTGTGAATGCAGTCTTCTCTTGATCCTCGGGATCCATGGCAATCTGGTGATAGCCACTAGCCAAGTCAAGTGTCGAAAAAGAACTGGGCTCCGACAAGAGCGTCAAAGCTTTCTTGGATCCTGGGCAGTGGATATGCATCCTTAATAGTTTTGTTGTTGAGCTTCGGTAGTCTACGCAGAGACGTATCTTGCCATCCTTCTTTCTTACTACGACTATGGGCGCCGCATACGGACTGTGGCTCTCTTTCACAACACCTTTTCCAATCAGTTCCTGGATGTGGTCCCGAACTTCTTGGAAATCTCGCGGTGGGATTGAACGGTATGCTTGAGTGACTGGAACATCATCAGTCATGCGAATCTTGTGCCTTTCCAGACTTGTATATCCTAAGTCGGAATCTTCGGTGCTGATCACATGTTGGTACCGAGTCAGAAGTTCTAAAAACTGTTCCTTCTGTTCCACGCTTCAGTGAACCCCTCTAAGCAAGAGCTAAGATCTTTTCTCTCTTTCTGGACTACCTCAGCAGCTGACTTTTCTTGGATGAACATGGCCTCTGAAGTGACTTCAAACCTGTACTGTTTTTTCCAGACTCTACGGACTCGACAGCATGTAGGACTGCTATCGGGGTCCTTGGTGCAAGCGTGACATCTTCATTGGAAAGGTTTACTACTCTAACATATCTTGCGGAGGTGATCGGCGCTGACAAGTGTTGGAACGACATAGAGTCCGGCGGGAAGAGGTTGGCTACAGGGTTCTGCTATCAGTCTCGAACATGATTGTTGGATCGTATGAATTTGACGGCGATGACACTATTTGCAGGTACCCTTGTTCTTCCGACAACTCTCGCAATCCCACGGGCGGATGTGTTCTGCAAACGCATTTCGCGGACAACCGGTTGTAAGAAAGCGGGCAAGTTATCGCACGAAGACTTGTCACCAGGAAGAGGTGAAACGATCTGTTCAAGGACATTCATCCCTATCACTACTGGCGTTTGCCGTTTGCGAACCTGAGTGGATGGGTCAGTTGGATCCTTCACAATCAGAAAGGTAGCACAACAGTCTTTCCCCAAAACTGACATATTTCCTCTGACTAACTCGACATATGGAACATCTAGCCCATTTGCTGCTTTTACAGTTAACCAGTTTGTCTTTTGGAGTGGTAACTTTCCCAGATTTTCCTGATACCATGACTCTGTAATGGTACTAACTTCACTCCCCGTATCTATTAAGGCTTCAACTGTCTTACCTTGAATGGTGACTTGTGCTTTTGGGCATCGGCCAGTCAGGTCAGGATATGCAGCCTTGTTGTCTGCCCCCACTGCTTGGCTGGACACAGTAGAGGCGGCTAGTTTCCGCCCCCCCTTTATTCTGCGGCTGCTCATCTTGTTTCTTCTGGCGGCAGGCTCTCGCGATGTGGCCCAGCTTGCCGCAGTAGAAACACTTGGGAGTTGGGTTGGTCGCCTGCGGTCTCCGGGTCTCGGTGTCGTCATCCCTGTGATGGTCACCTGCATTGTCTTTACTGTGTCTTTCAGGGCAGCTATTTCTTTCTTCAGCTCTTCCAGTTTCTGATTGGGGTTTAGGAGGGATAAAGTGCTGGTACTGGGTGGGATTTTCTGAAGGGTCATCTTCTTCTCTGCTCCACCTCAGCGCCTCTTCTCTGGTGGTCGAAAAGGTGGTGGTAGCATCCCCTCTCACTTGTCGCCTCAGCTCCCGTTTCAGAGGTGTTGATGTCAGCCCCTCGATAAATCTGTCCCTCAACATCTCTCGGCTGGCACACTGTCTGCTCTTTTAGAATTTATTTGTGCCGCTAGCGTTCGCAGTCCTTGGGAAAATTCAAGAACGGTTTGTCCAGGGTGTTGTTGCTTCCCATGGAATATAGACATCAGGTTTGTCAGTGGCCTACTGTCCCCAAACACCTTCTTGATGATGTTCAGCACCTTGTCCGATTTGTCCTTTTCTGTGTCTGGCACGCTCAGGATTTCGCAGCGTGCTTTCCCATGGAGGTGGCGGATGATGAATTCCACCGCCATATTGTCTGGCATGGCGTAGGCCTTGAGAACGCGTTGTGCTTCCTCAATGAACTCCTCTGCTGGTCCGTCGGCAGGGTCTCCAGAGTAGCGAGGCAGCTTTGGGGGTGCCCACCATCTGGGGTTAAGCTGTTGTTCGTCCATCCTGCTGTGTGTAGTTGTAGAGTCACTCTTGGTCTGATCCTGTCAGCGAAAGCCACGTGTAGTCGGTGGTCGAGTGGTGGTGGTTGTGGCTCATTCACTCAAGGGAACAATCAGGGACTAGAGTCTGATCGGTGTTTATTTACTACAATACACACAGCAGGGGAGCAAGCCTGTACAGACACATGCAAAGGAAAACAGCTTCTTAGCAAACAGTAAATGTAGGAGACAATAGTTGTCAAAATCAAATTACCTACATTTTACAATGGATACTGGGCTTGCGCATACCTATCCAATTCATTTTCTTTCTTTACGAATTTATAATCTACATAGTCATTTATCATACCAGGGTAAAAAAAAAACAAAATGAAATTACCAAACCCAAGTGGGCAGTAGTTGTCAGTACACAACTCATACATCAACACAGAGAGAGAGAGAGAGAGAGAGAGAGAGAGAGAGAGAGAGATTCAGTGCACAACTCAACACACGTAACACAAAACTTTAAACTCATACATCAACATAGAGAGAAAGAGAGAGAGAAAGAAAGAAAGAGGGAAAGTCCCTTTTTCCCTTAAAAGCCTGGATCAGAAATACTCAGTGAGTAGACCAAGCAAACATACAAGAAAATTTCAACTTTGCCATAATATCATGGCTTCAGTCACCATTCTGCCTAAGACAGCTGAAGCCAATTTCAATGCTCTACCACTTTTCCCCATGACTTTACAACCTGGTTCTCAATGTGGGGCTGGTAAAATTTGCTTGATTTTCTCATGATCATTTAATCGTGGAATGCCTTGCATTAGTTGCAACAATCCCCAAATTGAAATTTTCCAAAGAAAATTTACAAAATTAGGTCTCTTCCCAGCCAGGATTAGATCAATTTCCCAAGCAAAAATTATTAACACTACTAACAAAAATGAATTCAATTATTTACCACAGTTATTACCATACTGAGCCATGTATCAGTTAAATCTGAGGCTGTATACTTTTGCGATTAACCATTTAGATATTAAATTTGGGACAAAAGCTACCTTCAAAAGATCTTGTGGATAAGAATTCTTGCTTAACTAACTACAGTGTGACTTAGTGATTATGCTGAAGTATCACCCTAATCATTATTCCAGCACACAAAATACACAAGAATGAAAGGATAAAAAAGGAAGAAAACTCAATGTTCAAGTTTGACTGGAACACAGAGAAAAAATTAGTTCACTCTTTAGTGAAGAATCCACTTTACACATTTCGCCCGGCCTAGACAATTTTGACGTCAACCATGTACAACAATGTTGCAAAATCTGCTGACGAAAGTTCTGCCTGCCCGGTCCATACCTTTGTCAAATGTTACTTAAGTCTTTCAACAATAAATTCGCAAGTACATTAGTCCACCCAATCCTTTAGATGGCTGGATAATTTTACATCTCCCTTCCAATGCAGAGATGGTAATGATGAGAAAAACAAAGAGTGAGCAGCAAGGCTAGCACGTGGCAGTTCAGAACTGAAGGCTTGAAACAGAGTTTGGGTAGCAAGGCTAGCATGTGGCAATTCAGAAACTTAGAAGCTTGAAAGGTTTGCACCCACAAAACTGCAACTTGTACAAAACATTGAGAGTAAAGTGTTCGAAGATCGATCAAAGAAAAAAACTTTTCAAAGTCTACAATTCCATACAACTTACTAACCATTTACGGCACTGTGTGTGGCCTCTCTGATGTCGTCGTGTCTACGCCAGGCTTCAAAATGCCCGGTTTCCGTTCGGCAAAGCTTTTTTTGTTCCGGCACGGACCATGACTTCCGGTTTTGTGGCTATACGCACGCCGGTGTAAATTTACACTTGTACGCACCCTATAACATTTTAAAGACTGCAGCCACCCCCTTAGCCCTTAACTCTCCATGTCTTATAGACCAACATGGCACATTGCTGACCGTATTGCTCTGTATAGCGCAGTTCTTACCTCCTACAACACCTGACAGGTTATTCTTTTTTGTTGTTGATGTCATGTGTTTCCATACCCTTTCATGCTGTTCATTCCAGCCTTACCACACATAGATGCATCAGCAGGTAGGAGTCTACAGGATATTAATGGGGCAACCCACCAGAGGAGACATAGCACCACAGTGCCGCCTGTCTGGTAGCCTGGGATAGCTGAACCTCCTGGTGGACAAGTGGACATCTCCTTCCACTTGTCCATTTGGCAACCACTTTGTTACTGTGTCAGTGACGGGATGACTTAGCAGTCAGCTTCAGTACACACCTGTTGTACTTGCCTCCCCCCTTTTCACCCTCACTTGCGTTCATGATCCCCCAGTTGTTCTCAGAATAGAGCCCCAGGTGAGCGCTGTCTTGTTGAGTCAAGGCGTGTCCCAAATAGAACGCATCACGAGTATGTGTAAATTGTGCTTCATTGACACGTTAATGATAGACCTACTCTCACTATTTCCCCTTCTCAGGTTCATGTTCAGAACATTCTAGCATTTCTTATAATGGTCTGTTTCTCTCCTGGAGGATAAGCAGAAACTGGGGGATGAATACATTTTTTTTTTCAACTGCTTGCCCTCAAGACAACCAAAATGTATGTGGGAATTTCTAGTCCTGCACTGCTACTGAGTCACTATGGTGTTATTCAGCTGTTTCTGCTCTGATCAAATTGTGATGGTGTGGAGGGGTAAGGGATGTGCAGGTGAAGACAGGCAGATGGTGATCAGTGTAGCAACCAAGGGACAGCAGCCAGTCAAGAAGATGCAGTGGACGAAGTTGAGTTTTTCTTCTTTTTATTTGCCTCCATAACAAGGAGCTCAAACCAGGAACACTGCCCTGGGAACTCTCTCTCTTGCACTCAGTGCACTGAGCATGCTCTCTGCCTCTCACGCCAGTTGCTCACACCAGTGAACACTCATTGGGAACACTGCTCTCTCACACATACCGCACCTCTATATATGCATTGCGAGCCTGACTGCAAAGCAGACAACACAGCGCTACACACAAAATGGCCTCGCGAGATGGGAAGTGACAAACTTTGTGCTATCTGTTGCAGCTTCTGTGTTGTCTAGCTCGCTGCCTGTTCAGTGTATATCGATGAAAACCTCAGAACCCAAGGAATAAAATGCAATAGTCATATTTGACAGTTCTGTGGCTGTGTAAAGTTATTGATGATTAAAGTCCGAGAATGAACCCACTTTTAACGAGTTTGCGTCATATATTTTCCTCTGATGAAAAATACCAAACAGCATGAAATGATTTTGTAATGAATGAATAGCTGGCATTTCACTCTTTTTGTACATATACATATTATTATTGAAGATGCCGCCTGTGCGGAGAATTTTGTGTTTAAAATTTGATTGGAAACACAACTTGCTTTCATTGCCACATGGCTGTCGCCATGTGCTTTTCACACAATTTTCAATAAAATGTTATTCTGTTGAAATGGTCAATCGGATGATAATTTTTATACATTTTTAGTTGCTTCGATGATAGAAATGGAGTCATTAAAAAGATTTCATTGGGAAGTCCGAATTTCATAAAACAACAATTTCAGTCATTTTGTATAGTCGCAAGCTTATACAGAAAAGATCATAGGCATGCGATACATGAAATGAGAACTTATGGACTTTATTTTCAATGTGCGTTCTCAGATTCTTTGGATTCTGTCATATTTTTTGTGAAATTAAGAATTATTTACGGTTTGTTCGTCGGACAATTCAAAATGGCGCCAAGATCAATTATGCGAAATACCAGTTTTAGAAAAAATATGGGCTTCTCAGCCCAACACGGTTGTAATGAATAGAATACATTAATTTTTGTGACTTCAGCGACATATATACAACTATGTAGGTTCTGAGGTATTCATAATTTAAAGAGTTTATACAAGAAACTTGAGATCAATTGATCAGGGGAGGTAAGGGGGAAGATATAACTCATGAACAAAATATATCATCTACAACAGGCGACCAAGAAATGTACTGTTAGCACCCGCTACAAAATATATTCAGGCCACCAAGTGCCAAGTCTTCCACTGACAAGATAATTGTCTAGTCATAGAGGAAAGATGTTAGTGCATCCATTCAGTGACGAGACAACAGATCATCTATCAGTTTAGTTACTCATGAACCATATTAAAATGATATAGTTTAGTTACTCATTACACCACGTCTTTCTTAATTAAATATTGCATCTCTTGTCTTGAAGCAATTGTTATACACAAGCCAACTGTATGTGTGTTTTCTGCTTGATTAGGAAAGAAACTTTTTGGCAAAGAAAATGAAAATGTGGCTGTCCAAATTCAACTTTGGCTTTTAACATGCATTTGTCTCATGCTGCAAATATGTTGTTTTACAAACTGAAGAAAAAAATGATTCTGTAGGTATTTCAAGATAATGTGGAGGGGATGTAAAAATGTTGTGTTTTGATTGTGCAGGCAGGGCTTGAGGCCATTGAAGCATCAGAACGACAGAAGAGAGAGGAGGAGAGGATGAAGAACCGACAGCTGTTGTCAGGGCCGTCCATTCATGATGCCTGTCACCGAGGGGACATGGAGCGTGTCCGAGTTCTGCTGACCACCTTCCCAGAAATGAAGGAGTGGGTTGGATAAGATGATGGTTCCCTTATCAGTCCCACATGCCATTGTTGAATAAAAATGATTTTGATACTGATGGTGGCTATAATGATGATGATAGTTACTTGCCACATTGATTTTACAGTTTAGAGTCCAAGATCAAAGAGTGAGTTTCACAGTGATTGATGATGATGGATACCACTTCAACAGAATCTGAGATGAAAAGTGATGATTTCCCCCCCAAGGCTATTGCCTTTACATCAAAGTCTAACTGATCAAATGACATTGTTATACACCTGTGAAAACAAACATTGACAATGTATGCATTTATGTACATACAAATACATGCATGTGCACACAAACACATGCATGCACACACAAACACATGTGTGCACACACAAACTTGTATGTGCACAAACACATGCATACACACACACTGACTCTGCACGAAAGTAACTCTCTCCCAAGTACTCAGATTGTCATAACTTATGCTTGCAAAGAGATCTCGCAAATGCTCAGAAACAAACTTGTACACATAACATGGTATCCCGAAATATTGTTACAGTAGCTACAAGAATATTGATATAACTTTCATCTTACTTTCATACACAGTCTAACAGTAATCAGTTTGAAGAACTGCTGTCACTCATTACACTTTTTTTTGTAGGCCACAAACTACGCAGCTGAATGATGTTGTCCAGTAAGTCTCAGTTTTGTTTTTTGTTTTTATCACATCTGGCTTTTTTGTTTGTTTTTGTTTTTCATAAGTCCTTTTTCCTTTGGACTTGTCAGCCATAGTGTCCATTTGACTCCTGTCATACATTCAACCCCACCCCTCCCCACCCTACAACCATTAAAAGTTGACACACTTGTATTGTCCGAAAATTTTTCATCTAATTTTCTTGACTGAGGTGCAGTGATCTAAAAATTATATACTGAATTGCTTCTTGGTGGATTTTTGGAAGGCCAGGAAAACGGAGCACTAAGGGCAGTGTATGCACAAAGTTTGCAGCATTAAGTCTGATGACTTTGGCCTTCTGTCATGGTCGTTGTATGCACAATGTTTGCAGCCTGAAGTCTGATGATGGCCTTCTGTCATGGCCATTGTGTGTACAAAGTTTGCAGCATTAAGTCTGATGACTTTGGCCTTCTGTCATGGCCTTTGTATGTACAAAGTTTGCAGCCTGAAGTCTGATGACTTTGGCCTTCTGTCATGGCCATGGCATGTGCAAAGTTTACAGCATTAAGTCTGATGACTTTGGCCTTCTGTCATGGCCATTGTATGTGCAAAGTTTGCAGCATTAAGTCAAATGACTTCGGCCTTCTGTCATGGCCATTGTATGTACAAAGTTTACAGCATTAAGTCTGATGACTTTGGCCTGCTGTCATGGCCATTGTACATACAAAGTTTGCAGCATTAAGTCTGATGACTTTGGCCTTCTGTCATGGTCGTTGTATGTATCAAGATGACTTTAGCCCTTCTGTCATGGCCATGGTGTTCCACTGAAAGTGTCAGCAGCCAACAGTTAAAGCTGTGAGAATGCTGTGTGTCTGGTTGTATGAAGACCAAGATTTGTTGACTGCTTTGAAAAACCCATTGCTGCGGCAATGCACAAAACAATCCATTATTGTAGCAATGCAAAAAAAAAGTCCATTGTTGTAGCAATGCACCAAAAATCCTCCACCAGTGCATTTTCTTCTGGTAGACCGATGCTGGCATTGTTACAAAAAAAATGCCAGGATTCAGCTTCTGGCATAGTTACATGCATCCATGTGATCTAAGATGTTGACATAGACATTTGTGATGCTGGTTTCCTTATATGTGTGCAACAGAAGAATAGGAAATGTGTGGGATAAGTAAAATGAGGGACTGGATTGAATATTGATATTAATTCAATCATTATTGTCAATACTACCCTTAATGACACTTAAGTTGTAATAATGTATTATTGTTAAGATCAGTGTGATTGTTGGCATCAAGTACTCTACCATGTCAAACTTAGCCAAGTTATAGCAAGTTTGCCAGGTCAGTTTAGCCAAACATTTCATGGCTAACACAGTAATAAGATTCCCCATAGACTGCCTTTTTTCACTTTAAACATTTGATATAATCATCATTTCTTGTCATGATCAGTATCATTATCAACAGTATTGTTACCACCACAGCTCCACTGATGAGAACGGCTGGACTCCTCTGCACATTGTGGCCAGCAGTGGGGAGGTGGAACTGATAAAGCGACTGACGTCTGCAGGCTGTGATGACCTGGATGTAGAGACCCCCACGGGCTACACCCCCACCCATCTGGCCGCCATGAACGGCCACAGTGCTGCCATCAAGGTCAGGTCACTCTGCAATACTGTGACATTACTGTCCAGCAGTGACAAATGTATTTCTTAACCCACACTGTCCAGAGTTGGAAAATGGGATTGCAGGATTGTTGAAAATATTGTTGGTTAATGATCAGTATTCTCTTTTCCCCATGTATGAAAAGAGTTTATCATTTTATTGCACATGTATTCATGTATATTTTTTTTTTCTGTGTCATCACAGTGACTATACACCCATGCCACTACTTCCAGCCAACCTATAAACAGCCATACTCGTGTCATGCATCATGCCACAGCCTCTGCACCAGAAATCCACAGGAAACATCATGTGTTGTATTATCATGAGGCAGCCTACCAGAGTAAACATATGACACTACTGTCGAGTCACTGGGTACTGTTCCACACTGGATTTAAATATCTGAGGGTCATTATGACCTTTGTCCACAATTTTGGTGGGTCTTCATGAAATGTCAGAGGGTCAGGATCAACTTTTTTTTTCAGCAGGAGGGGTAAGGGTTGAGGGAGTCCTTGCTGTGTGAACACTGTCAACAGCGGGTTGACCACTGACAGAAATAGGGGCAGTTATTTGTATAGGCGGACTCACCTCAACAATCGTTTCATCTGATGCTGACTTGATACAAGACTGCGCGAGTGCACATTCAGAAGTAGCAAAGGGAAGTAACTTTTTTTCCCTGTCATTGTAGCATCTACAATGTGTGCTACAATGACATATGACTTAGGCCAGCACATTCAGTTTGAAAATAAAGTGCATCACAGTGATGCACAGACTGATATTTCTTGTTGGCCAGAACTGATGTTTTGTGCTTTCCTTTACGCACATATGCATGTCATTGGGGAACACTGTGTCTGTGATGTTCAGAGGGGCTTGTTCTGATCCATCATGAACAGGACACCACCTACTACACTCCTTACTGATGACTATGGTTTCTTAGTCATTGAATCAGTATGAGTGAAGGGCGCTGTCAGGTCCATCCAATGATAACCCCTGTGGAGTGGCTGATGCCCACAACCTTGACATGAAGACACCAAGGGCAGAAATGGAAACAAGTCATTACCAGAGCTGGGCATAGAGAGGACCATAGATTCTGAGACTCTCTTTTTTCAGTAATAATCTGTTAGGGTGATGGAAAACGATGCTAAGAAGTTCCCTTCTGGTGTGAGGGGACAAGGCAAGACTTGTACTAAATGCTTCCATCATTTATCATGTGTCCCAGCATCACCAAGGCCCAGAGATACAGACACTTGGTCAGAACATTTGAGCAGTGTCTTCAGTGAAGCAGTCATTAGAAAGATGACATTTTTTGATGCCACTCCAATGGCATCACCTCGCACAGCACTCACTCCAGCTGTCTATCCACAGTCACACCCTTGACTTGCTGTGGGATGTGTGTGTGTGCAGATTCTGAATGCTATGGGGGCCAGCGTGGACTGCAGGACTGTGGACAGGCAGACACCGCTTCATCTGGCTTCCTCTGCGTCAGTATCTGTGTGTGTGTGTGTGTGTGTGTGTGTGTGTGTGTGTGTGTATGTGTGTGTGTGTGTGTGTGTGTGTGTGTGAAAGAGATGGACTCTCTGTGTGTGTGCGTGTGTGTGTATGTGTGTGTGTGTGTGTGTGTGAAAGAGATGGACTCTGTGTGTGTGTGTGTGTGTGTGTGTGTGTGTGTGTGTGTGTGAAAGAGATGGACTCTGTGTGTGTGTGTGTGTATGTGTGTGTGTGTGTATGTGTGTGTGTGTGTGTGTGTGTGTGTGTGTGTGTGTGTGTGTGTGTGTGAAAGAGATGGACTCTGTGTGTGTGTGTGTGTGTGTGTGTGTGTGTGTGTGTGTGTGTGTGTGTGTTTTTAAAGAGATGGACTGTGTGTGTGTGTGTGTGTGTGTGCGTGTGTGTGTGTGTGTGTGTGTGTGTGTGTGTGTGTGTGTGTGTGTGTGTGTGTGTGTGTGTGAAAGAGATAGACTCTGTGTGTGTGTGTGTGTGTGAAGGAGATGGACTGTGTGTGTGTGTGTGTGTGTGTGTGTGTGTGTGTGTGTGAAGAGATGAACTCTGTGTGTGTGTGTGTGTGTGTGAAAGAGATGAACTCTGTGTGTGTGTGTGTGTGTGTGTGTGTGTGTGTGTGAAAGAGATGGACTGTGTATGTATGTGTGTGTGTGTGTGTGTGTGTGTGAAATAGATGGACTGGAGATAGACTGTGTCTGTGTGTGTGTCTGTGAAAGAGATGGACTCTGTGTTTGTCTGTGAAAGAGATGGACTGTGTGTGTGTGTATGTGTGTGTGTATGAAACAGGTGGACTCTTGCACATTGCGTGTGTGTGTGTGTGTGTGTGTGTGTCTGTGTGTGTGTGTGTGTGTGTGTGAATGAGATGGACTCTGTGTGTGTGTGTGTGTGTGTGTGTGTGTGTGTAAGAGATGGACCATGTATTTGTGTGTGTAAAGAGATACACCATGTGTCTATATGTGTGCACGCACTGCACACCTGCAAATGTTTAAAAAAAAACAGGGGGAGACAAAAAGGTACAGATATTTGCTAAGATCAGAATGGAGTTTTTCTGTCAGACTATACCATACTTAAAATTTATCTGAGACTTGTTAGCACAGAGAAACAGCCGGTCTTTCATCATATATTTTCCACAGGATTTTGTTTTCATTGAAGTGCATTAACATCTCATTACAGATACTGTTTTTTGTTTTCATCAAAGTGTTTGCCAAAGTGTACAGATATATGTATACAAGCACATCAGAAAAATATTCACCATTTCTGTTTATGTTTTGGAGTCTGCTGAATGACAATACAAAATCTAATGGATGTTATGTATGTTAAAAGATCTAAGTTATGACAAACTGAAAGTTGTTGAAAGCATGCTTGTGGTGGCTTTGTTCTGCTGGAAACACCTTTTGAACCTCTATTGTTTCTGTTTAATCCACTCTGTTTTTTGTGCCTTTCCTTTTTCCATTTGCAAGTTTCCTGCTCTTCTGAACTGTGTACAAACTGTCTTTCACATGAACATCAGTTTTTGTGTGTTTTGATTTTTATTTCAGTAATTAAGAACACACAACAATGGAGATGTGATGAATATGTCGTAATGGTGTGAAAAAACAACAGCAGCTAAACACACACAATTAAGAAAGTTTTCCCCTTTTAGTTTCAAATCCAACAATTGAGCTGTTGTGCACTATCTGTGTAGGGTGCAGGTAGATTGCAGTGTCCCATCGTCTGTTTCAGTGGTCACCTGGAGTGTGTGAAATGCCTGGTGGCCAATGGAGCCGATGTGACAGTGGAAGACACGTTCAGTCGCACCCCTCTGGACCTGGCTGAACAGTATGGGCAGGACTCAGTCACCGACTTCCTGCAGCATTGTCAGGATGATCTGGCCAATCCTAGCAGCACATTTGCTTTGATGCACCAATCGCAGAACAAAGGGTTAGTTGCCTGCCCGTTCTGACTCAAATCATGCAAACATTCAAGAGCATGTATCACAACATTGCTTTGTATACAAGAATTTCATTAGAGGTACATTAAAACCATTACAATAACAACTGCATTACATTTGTTTGTAGTATGGACACAGCTGCATCTATTGCATCTTACATATTTGCCTTCTGACTATATCTGCATCAAATATATATGTTTTCTTTGCATGTGATTGAAATTCTAGTGAAAAGGATTGCTTCATTCTTAACCACTTCCCTGCTTATCCTGTGTCAATAACGGGGTCGTTTTCACGATCTTGTACGCCCATAACCATGTCTACTATGGGGTACTTATTACAAAAACAGTTGATTTTTTTTTATCATACTAATGACTCCTTCATATTGATGAAATGTATGCTTTATACATGATGTGCAATTGTTTTGAACATGAAAATTACCACACTATGACAATGAAAAACTTGAACTCATATTGGGATCAGATCGGTGTGATGATTGACCATTTATTATGTGTGAGTCGGGTGGAGGGAAAGAGGGGTGTGTGTGTGTGTGTGGGGGGGGGGGGGGGGGGGGGGGGGGGTTGGATTAGGATTTGGCCAATAGATCTGTTCAGTGAAATTCTTTTCTGTTTTGTGTTTCAGTTTAGTGTTCAGTGAAATGATCTGTTTAGCAAGTAGTCTGTGCTGGAATGTACATGAGAAGAGCTTCCCTCCATATTTAGAGTGACACAGTATCCACAGTCTGTGAATGCTTTGATTCCAGAGCTTCTCAAACAACTGCTGCAGCCACCAAGTCCCATGACAAGGTAAACAGACTATCCTGTTGTAGTCATCATGTATTGTTGGGATCATCTGATAGTGGCATGCATATCATTAGTGACATCTACAATATATCTTCATAAGAGCAATGTTGAACAACTATCATATATAAATGTGGGATTATTTGACAGTAGCATGTGTGATATTAGTGGGGTCCTTGATATGTGTCCATTCGAGCAATGTTGTACAAATATCACATACATGCAAAAATGCCTCACCTGGCGGTACTCAAGCCCAAAACTGTTGAGGTGCAAACTGAATTTTCTTAACTCAAGATTACCTATGCTTATCAGATCAAGATAGTTCATTACAAACATGATAGAAATAAGAATGAAGATTGATGTATGCAGTTACATTTTTTTAATAGTCAAGCTGCTCAGTGTGTTTACAAAACACACACAAAAAAACGTAGAACAAAAACAAAAATCAGGACAGAAATACAAACCACCAACACGATCCAATTGTCTGACTTCCAGCATCAGTTTTCTGTTTGCTGCATGCTTGTTTCTACCCAGCAGATTCCCATCTTTTTAATAAAAATATGTAGTTGATGTAATAATGCATTTTCCTGTTTTTTGTTGTGTGAGAAAAGGATGCAGAAAAGTGGGAGGGATACAAAGGCAAGATTGTGAGCTTTTAAAACTTCAGATCAGTTCATTGGCTAAGTTGAAACAAGATACACATCTTCTTATGAAAACATGAAAACGATGTAATGATACGTTTTCCTGATTTTGTTGTGGGGTGAAAAGAGGGACGAATACAACAGCAAAGTTATGAGCGTGTAAAACTTCAGATCAGTTCACTTGCTAAACTGACACCTCAGTGACAGGATAAAGAGCATGATCACTGCCAGTGCATGTTGCGTTGTGCAGACCACTAGCCCACATGAGGGGACTGAGGGGACACGACCCAAGACCAGCTCACAGCGGAAAAGAGAAAAAGAAGAGCAAGATTTGCAGGTGAGTACAGTGACTGAATCTGCTTCATGGTTATTTCATCCTGCTGTCTGTAGGTGACTCGGTGCAATGAATACAGTGCTTATGCCTCTGGACTCAGTCGAAGGGTTGAGGCTCATGCTCTGGCAAAACTTTATGGATGATATGTGACACGGGTATTTACAGCCTCCCGGGGTCAAAGTATATACAGCAAACTACATCCAGTGACAGATTTTTGTACAAAATTTAGTGGGATTTAGATGTAATAAAATTGTTGTGAATGATTTTGAGAATATGACAAGGTTTAAAAAGCTCAGTTAATGTTTTGATGCTTGAAGAAAACAAATTATTTGTTGCGTAAATGTTAGATTAAAGAAGACTTGGTAGTTAAAAGTGTTATGTTGTCCATATCAGCACCGAGTTGACTTTGGAAACAGGACATTACTCTCTATGCACAAAGCCCTTTGAACAGAAGGTGGGCACTGGCAAGCATTGCCCATTGAAATACAGTAACAAACACTCAGAAATGACAATGTTGAATTTATGCATGTCATGGCATCTCTTGGTCTGTTTCTCTCTGAAATAATAGGATAATTAGCATGAAATTATGGACTTTAACAACAGGATAGCCACAGCACATATCAGGTACTCAGCTCACTCTGTCCTATCACCACTGTTGTTTTGGGGATGAATGGGGCAAAAATGAATGTCTGTGTCATGTTTATCCCAGGTCTCGTGGAAGTCCTGTCGTTTATCCAGCCATTCTTCTTAAGTCTTTCAATTTTCAGTGTTCTGTTTGAAAATTTCTGTTGCAGATTTGATGAAGATTTGATTGTCAAATTGTGTGTGTGTGTTTGCACAGGTAAAACGTGAACAGTATGAAGAGCAACACCGTCACATGCAAGAAGGAGGAGTCTCCTTCCTGGACTTAATTCGCCAGGAAATGGACAATGAAGCTTGAATCAACATTATGAGTTTTGTTTGTCTTTTCAGATCACGATTTCATAAAAGACACTGAAATGTGTGATTATAAAGCGAGTGGTCGTTATGTATGCTAAAGTACAATATCAAATCATAGAGGACAGTGACTTTTGATTACCATTGTGAAAAAGGGACATAATTTCAAGTCAGTGCTGCCCCTTTCTTTGTCAGCATCATACATGAAGGGGCCAGACACTAACAACTACTTTGAAAAAAAAAAATCTAAAGTATGCAGCCAACTCCCATATATAGATATGAATGAATGAAGAGAGAGACAGTTGCATAAATACACAATGAGATAGGAAGATGCCAGTCTTTGTTTAAGTTCATTTCCATTTATTTATTGCGTATATAAACTTCTTCCATGCAAATATGATAGATGTTGCTGTTAAGGGATAGAGACCAAAAGGGAATGGCATTTTCAGAGTGTACTACTCTTGGTGTTTTGTTTTCAGTACATCTGAAAATGCATGAACAAATGGACAAAAAAGAAGACAAAATCCAGTTGCCTCTGATTTGACATGTTGTGAAATGTCCTGTGATTGTTTGACTGTTTCTGCCCATGCTCACTCTCACATTGACTTTTGGGTTATGTGCCTTTACAAATTTGTTTCACAATTACTGTATTTCTATATTATTGACTTTCACTCCTCTTCACAAGATTTCCATTTGTATGAATGTTTAGTCGCACAAGAGAAGATAAGTTGGAGAGCTTTTTTCCATTAGTAGATTATCTTTTCTTACATGGCTGCATGTCAGTCGGATTTCCTAGTTTTATGAGATTGTTGTTTTCATATTTGTTGCCATAATTTCTTTTGAATTACAATAATAGTACTTCATTCATTCTTTTTCCAGTTTGAAAAAGTGCTTTAGATTTACATTTATGTTTGACAATATATATATATATATATATATATATATATATATATATATATATATATATATATATATCAGATCACATTTCTCAAGTAATACTTTTGACTAAACTCAAACTGGGCATTTTCTTGATGGAGCTAGGTGTGTGTGTGTGTGTGTGTGTGTGTGTGTGTGTGTGTGTGTGTTTATTGTTTTTTTTTTCACTGTGTACTGGTGAAGGTCTAAAACCAGAATGATCACTCTATGGAAGTATCAATGTTACTACTATTTAAAACTTTTGTTTGGTTATTTCCTTAGTAGAAAAAAAAAGGTGAATATCTTTTCACTAAATGTTTGACTTTGGTAGCTTTTGCTCTGACAGCTGAGAGATAGTTTTCTGTCAGTGTTACTGGGGTGGCTGTTGCCTGTGTGTGTATAGTTGCACAGGCTCAGCATTTTCCTCTGTCCAAGAGGAGACTGGTGAAATTTGCTAAACATGGCACTCAGGGTACAACCAAAATTGGTGGTAATTAAGATTTTAAGTGAAAATTAGAATCGTTGGCAGTCTGTGATCATTTACAGTGATGAAATATGAAAAAGGACAAAAGTGTTCTACAATGATCGTTGCGTTTCTAAGATTACATCTCAAACAAAACTTTTATCAACTAGTTAAAAGAATTTTTGGAAAACAGCTAAGGTTTGTGAGATTTTTTTCAATGTGAAACATACTCAGAAATGTATGCAACTGATTGCTGTGTGTACTCTGAGGCAGCTGAATGTGTGTTTAACATTACTCTAAAATTCTGAATTTATGCACGCATTTGACATGTTTTTGTCTTCACTAGTACAGGGCATTTGAATTTATCCTGGAAAAAGTTTATTATTGTAAGCCACATTAAATTTTTGTACTGTGATCACAGCATTACAATATTATTGTTTATTTATATTCATAATGGCCATGTTGTTGCTTGTTTTGTAGACATTTTCAGATTCACATGTCAAACATTTTTTGTTTGGGAAGTTTGACAAACTGGTGCTTGCTTTCTCCACATTTTCTTCACGTTACCACTGTATGTTATTTATCTTTTTATTTTTACGACAAAGACAAAAAAATTATCACTATTTCTTTGTTATCTCAGCACAAAGCTGAATCTCTTTTGATCTTTGAATAAATAATTACCACAAGCTATGTGTTGATCACCTTCTTGGCGTTCAATCTCCATTGACATCGATAAGCAAATTTGATAAGCATGTTTGAATTGTAGTTTCTGCTAAAATGTGTGTGTGCTCTGGAAGGGAGTTAATGGTGGGGAGAGGTATGAGGAAGGCCCATTCACTTATCATGCTAGCTTCCAGATGTGTATTTCTGGAAAAAGTTCGACATCACTAATCGTGCCATCCATGTGAAATCACCACCCCCAAAGTACATTAAGGCTGCAGGCATACTGTGTAAGTTTCTCTCGACAAATTTCTTTGATGGAAAATTTGGTCTGCACTGTCTGTGAAAGTACATCAATTTTGTACAGTACTACTCATTTTTAAAACAAAATTTTATTTTCAGCCCAAATTTTTGTGTTGTCATTCTGGTGGTGTAATTAGTTTGGGATATGTCAAAACCATCATCTCGCTCTTCTTAGATGAAAGTTGCCATCAGTTATACAGCATCTGAGGTGCGTATTAAAGATACATAGGTACCCTTGTTATTTTGCTTGCCCTCTTTCCTGTGGGACAAAAAAAAAAAAAGAGAGGTAGAGAGTTCAATAGCTGCGATGAAGATAATGGTAACAGAATACAAGTATGGCATTACTTTCAAAACAGTCAGAATCTGATATGAATGGTCATGAAATGATGAATTTGCATGCCTGTCATCTTCAAAACGTAAGATGTTTAAAAGCATGATTAAAGTCTTATGGCCTAATGTGATCGGGGGGCAGTGAAGTATTAGATGTTCACATTGTGTGTGGCACGTCATTATGGAAGATAGCACCCTTCCTTCTCCCTCCATCACCTTGACCCTCCCTGACCAGAATCAGGTATCCATTTACTAAGAAGTAGACAGCAGGTTATCAAAGCCATACAAATTTGATCCAACCCACAAGTGGTCAGAACTCGCCACCCTCAGATCTGCGAGCAAACTCTGTGACCATTCAACTGCAGGTCCCACCAAAAATCCATCTTCTCCTTTCTCTTTTTCTTTGTCTTACTATCTGTATACCTGTCCATCAATCTCTCTCTCTCTCTCTCTCTCTCTCTCTCTCTCTCTCTTTAAGTCTAAAATAATATCCACACAGATTCTATTAAATGAATGAACCAGCAGCATGTTGTAGTCATTAGTGTGACTAACTTTGGGGCTGGGAGATTATGGGTTCAATTCCCATCAGAGGCATTTATTTAATAGGTGGGATTTTTTAGCCCCGACTCCGACTGAGAACTAAGTGTACTAAGAACTCAAAGGGGAAACTGGAAACACACATTTAAGTTTCATTGATGTAATGGGTTCATCTCTGTGAGTGTAGCACAAATTTTCTCACCAACTCTACAGGTATCTGTGTTTCTCAGACCTGGCTGACGCTGGGATATATTATGAAATGAAGTGTATAGTGCAGCCATGTCATGTAGTCGCTGACCGGACTGGAACTCCATAGAATCATCATCACTATGCTCATTAATCATCCCTAACAAAATGGGTATCACATTCTGTTGTCATGGTGACTTCCTGTTGATTCCATCTCCATGCCCGTGCCTCTGATGACTACCAAGGCTGTCCATTCAGTTTTGTAGTGGCATCTTCTGGGCATAGACGCTTATTCACGACTAGACGATAGAGGGATTCTTAGGTGTTATCCTGCCTCTGTTGGATCAGAACAGACATCACTAAGTACACCCATTGTGACTGGGAAGCAGTGCTCTTTCTCCCCTGGAGGCTGCCCCATTAGTGATAGGACAGACCTTGGGTGCAGCTCTGTTTGGGGGAGCCGGAATGAGAGGCGAGGGAGTAGTGGTGGTGATGAGTGGCAATGAAGATGAGACAGCAACAGAAAAAATAATACACTAATGAACCCAAATCAAGGGGGCCGGAATAGTTCAGTTGGTAGAGCGCCGGACTCGTGATCCTGGGGTTGCAGGTTCGAGTTTCGGTACAGGGGGATTTTTCCCTCGGAGTTAACATTGGTTCTGACTCCATTTTCCTTACAGTCCTTCAAATGAGACTATAAACCGAGGTTCTGTGTGTGAACGCACGCACAACATCTTGCACACACGTAAAATCTCATCACCAACTTTTGGAAGAGAAGGCCAGTTTGGCCGTTGGTATGGATGACACGTTACATATAGCATGCACCTCCCTGAAGATGGAGTATGGCTGCCTTAATGTCGGGATAAAAAATGGTCATACACACAAAATTCTGCTGCCTGTCTATACTGGCAGTGTCCGCAGGAGTATCAGCCTTGCGTACGCAAAGAAAGAAAGAAAAGAACCCAAATCAGTTGCCCTGAAGCAATGAAATTGCACAATATAATGATTGCAGCAGGCTTACTTAACAAGACTTGCAAGTATCACATAACTTAGTACAGCAAAACTTGAAAGAAACTGCACCTAAAGCTTGCCCTAAGTCCAATGTAGTATGACAATCTGAAGAGGCAGAGGTTAATCATGTTGATGTGTTCCATGTTGCCAGGGCCGAGAGAGCTGACCTCACTATTGGTCTTTGTTTTCACTAATACATGATTTGATCCTATACAAACCAGGTTTTAACAACTATGAGCCTACCAATAGTGATAAAACCAAGACATGCCAAAGGTGAAAATCATATTAGGTCAACCCAGTATATGTTGGGTGATCCAATATGTGTCTAAGAGTTGGTTAAAAAAAAAAAGGTAAATTTGTGAGCCACTTTTTTGTCACCCTTTTGTCACCACCGCTCCTTAAACACCAGTGGATTGCAGGGAGTGAGATTTGGCATGATGATCATAAAAGTGTGTCAATATTATGTGATTTCTTTTCATGAGGCCAGTGTTTTGTATGATCCATCATGAAGTATATCCGAGGAGAAAACTTTGAAAACTGAAATAAGGATTAAATTACTATTACTTCTTAGCTTCTTTCTAAAAATAACATCAAGACAGAAATTTTAAGTTGTGTGTGTGTGTGTGACTATTTCATTAAATCATTAGGCCTACTTCAAGATAGAAATTTTAAGTTGTGTGTGTGTGTGTGTGACTATTTCATTAATCATAGGCCTACTTCAGATAGAAATTTTAAGTTGTGTGTGTGACTATTTCATTAATCATTAGGCAACTTGATGATGGTTAACGAGTACTGAATACACAGATGTGGTCTTCTATAGCTGGCATTGACTGGCTGACCAAGCCGTACTACACAACGAAACATCGCATTCAGTTCTGGTCTCATATTTAACATATTGGTCAACCCCATTATGACAGCTGTTTTGCGTGTATATTGAGTTAGGCCCAATAGCTGGTATCACGTTGGATCGGACCAATATAATATTCATGCTAATGGGTAAAACTGGTGTCCCAGCGCAAGCTGTCCCCTGCCCAGGCTGTCCCCGGACTTGAGGGTTAGCTCACACTGTCCAGGAGGGAACGGATAAGGCGCAGGGGAAGCAGAAAGGACTGAAGCCTACTACACTGTCCGTGGTGGGACAGGTCCAGTCAGCCTCCATCCCCTGCCCCCAGTGTAGACTGCTGGCAGCCCAATGTAGTGCAGCCCGAGTTGTCTCCCCGGCCTCGCCACCTTGGTTTTTTTTTCAGTCTAATGTCCAGCTGTTGTCCTCAACGGTTATTGACTTGCACTATACGGGTTTCAGAACAGAATTTATGTAGCGTGGAGAGACACAGAGAGAGAGAGAGAGAGAGAGAGAGAGAGAGGATAAAAGTAAAGATAAAATCATTCATTTACGAGAATAGTAAAAATGTATGAAAAGCAAATAAATAACACACACACATACACACACACACACACACACCAAACAACAACAAAAAAAACGATCATGCAAACATAATCGAATATCAAATAAAAAGAAAAGAGAAAAGAAAGAAAAAAAAGGGGGGGGGGGGGGGGGGGGGGGGGGGGGGGGGGGGGCAGTGGGTTGCGGACACGTCGACGGGGGCATATAAAAATGTATTACAATAGAGAACAAGTAGCATGCATGTATAAAACTAAAATGAATAAATATATGACAAAAGTACACACGAATTTGGAACACAGAAAGAGAGAGAAGAGGGAGAGAGAAGAGTGAGGGGAGAGGTAAGGGAGCGGGAGGACATGAGAAATGGGAGGAAGCAGCAAAGATTGAGAGACTAGGTTACTGAAAGTGCTGAAGGAGGGAGACACAATGGTCTCTAGGGAAGAGGATGTTCTAAGTCACGAGTGACTCTGGGATAGGAAGAGTTGCTGCGGCAGTCGGTACGGCAAGAAATATACTAGTCACATAAAGTTAAGCACAGTTTACATGTACCCGCATAATTTCCAAAATATAAAAGCCACGATTTTGAAATTGGGAACAGATTTAATTCATTATCTTGTTCCAACGTACATTGAATTTCATTGGGATCGAATGAACGGTTGTTGATTTACAGACAATTAAACAGAGGATGGGTCGAAATCAAAGTTCGCAAAATCTGTTCAGTTCACAAAATCATTTCAATAGTGGGTGTGGCCACCGCCATTGGCGAGACATTCCACGCAGCGACTCCTCCTCATCGAGTTGACCAGTGTTCTGATGACCCTCTGAGGGATTCTCTGCCATTCCAGTTGCAGCATTTGGAAGAGATCCTGGCGGTCTCTGGGAGGTGGATGGTTCTCCTTCACACGTCTCCCCAACTCATCCCACATATGCTCGATGGGATTGAGGTCGGGACTATACGCCGGGAAGATCATCCTGTTGATGCCGGCCTGCACAATGAAGTTTTCGGCCACCCGGGCCCTATGTGGCCGAGCATTGTCGTCTTGGAAGACTGCCATGGGTCCTATCCGTTGCATGGTCGGAACAACGAAAGGGCGCCAGGATTTCATCCCGATAGCGGATGCCTGTGAGGTTTCCATCAATATGGTAGAGTGGTGTCTTGTGGTGGAGGCTGAAGGCACCCCATACCATAACAGATCCTCCCCAAAGGCCCTGGTCTGGCGAACAGCTGCATCAATGTAACGTTCACCAACACGCCTCCAAACTCTAGTTCGGCCGTCATTGTGTTCAAGACTAAACCGCGACTCATCTGAAAAGAGGACCTGGGACCACTGTTGTTGGTTCCATCTCACATGACGATGGCAGAAAGCTCGGCGAGCCAGCCTATGGGCTGCTAGCAGTCGTGGTCGAACAGCTGGGCGACGTGATCTGAGGCCGAAGTGGTGAAGACGGTTTCGTATGGCTTGACGGCTGAGGATGGTGTTATTTGCCATACGAAGCTGCCTTTGGATGCTGGTGGAAGTGGTATCCCGCTGCAATAGGGCCTGCCTCTCGATGAAACGATCTTCTCTGGGAGTAGTCTGCCTAGGCCGACCTGACCGTGGCCTCTCTTCAACGCTGTTGGTCGCCCTAAAACGCTGATTCAGTCTAACAATAACTGAATGATGCACACCAAGTCGTCGCGCCACTTCAGCCTTTGCAATGCCATCTTGTATCCACGCAATCGCCCTGGTTTTGTCAAAGGTGCTAAGTTTTCTTCGTGGTGGCATGGTGAGAAAAGGGCTGACAGTAACCAACCCCGCGCTTAAACAGCCAAAAGAAGGGGCATAAAACTCACTTGAGAGACTGCTCTTGCACGGGAAAAAAGAATTTTTCATTTTACACATCTTGTGTCGCCAGCAAGCTTGATGCAAAACAGGCACAGTTAACGCAACTTTGCACTTTTTATCCCGCGCGGTAACGAGGTCACCAAGACCCCCGTGCGCACTACCAGTTGACACAGGCTGGATTACACACTGCTGTGTGAGATTCCATCATTGGTTGCCGCATAACAAAAAAAAAACAATGTTTTTTGATTCGTCATGTCTGTCCAAGACACGCGTAGCTGCTCTTTGCCGGATCTTCTCGATGTTAAGGAAAATCTGTCGGTGTACCGGTCCCGACGATGGACGAACGGGGGCCTCAGTTAAACGCAAGTTTTCTTTCTTTAATCATTATTTCTTCTTTTCTTCATAGTTGTTCTCGCTGTTGGAGTTGTCGAAGTTGTTGTTGATTTTGTCGTTTTCTGCTGTTGTCATTCTGGAACCTGCTCTCCTCGTTAGGCAGCCAACTTCATGTCATCTAAGATTCTGCTGCACACGTCATTGCTCAGATGTCTTCTCCAGACGCCCACCTTCCCTCTCTCTGGAATTATGTGCAGGATGCAGGAGCCGTGAACACGGCATACAACACTGACCTTTTTTCCAACAGGGTGGGAGAGTCTTAAGACACTGATAATGCGCAGCCCTTTAACTGATTCTACGATCTGTTATTTAAGTTATATGACATAACCAGCCGCCGTGGCGAAGTGGTTAGCGTCGCGGACTCCCGGCTGGGAGGTCGTGGGTTCGAATTCCATCAGAGTCATGTGGGTTTTTCTGCCCTGACCGGCTCCTACCCAGAGTTCAGTTTGCTGCGGACTCAGTTGGGAAGACTGGGACCACACAGTCGAGTTTTTTATCCACTTAATGGATGCGTTTCTGAGAGTGTCGCTCAAATTTCTTGACCAACACTGCAGGTGCCGGTATCTCTCGGCCTGGTTGACGCCAGGATATATTATGAAAGGAAGCGTAGAGTACAGCCCTGTCATGTAGTCTCAGACCGAAATGGAAATCCGTAGCATCATCTTAATCATCCTCATTCTCATTGATCAGCTTTAAAAATAAAGTCTCAAGTTCTGTGGACCTTCATGCCCGGTTCTCATGGTGACCTCAATTCGATGTCCTCTCCACGTCTGTGGCCTTCGTTTGGTTCCGTCGGGGTCACTGGTATCGGCGAGTCCATGGGGGCTGTCGTTGGACGGACGTGGTGGCACCCTCCGGAGGGAGAGCTCACTCACGCCGGCTCTGCAACTAAGCAATTATTGTCGTCAGTTAGTAGGTGGTGTCCTGCGTATGTTAGATCAGAACAGGTGCCACTGAACATCGACAGCAGTGCAGTGTCTCCTCCGGTGGGTTGCCTCTTGACGACTCGACATTGACTGCTCCTTGTGGGTTGCTGGTGCCGGGCTGCGGCGCGGCCGACCGGGCTGTGGCTGTGGACGGGGTGTCGGAATGAGCGGCGTGGGTGCACTGCCTCTGAGGTGGCACAGAGGTTGGGACAGAAAAAAAAAAAGTTATATGACATAAGTCGAATATGTTCATGTGCCCGGGGGTGGGGGGGGGGGGTGGGTGGAGAGAAACGCTGACACAGACACAGATTCAAGATTTTTTTTTAATAGGCTACACTCCTTTCAATGGGTGGAGATAGCATGGAATATTGGATTCGTCGCGCGTGCGCGCGCACACGAACGCACACATGCACGCGCGCGCGCACACACACACACACACACGCACGCATGCACGCACGCACGCGTGCGCACACACACATGTACACACACACACGTGCCACACACACACACACACACACACACACACACACACACACACACACACACACACACAAGGACGCACACGCGCGCACACACACACACACACATACACACGCCCGCACACACGCGCGCACGCACGCACGCACACACACACACACACACACACACACACACACACACACACACACACACACACACACACACACACACTCGTGCACATGCAGATAGTGTACACGACGTGAGACATCATCACGATTCATCAGTGTTTGAACATCCTGTACCATCGTCACAATATTTATCTGTTTTCACTGGTTTGAACAGTTTGAAGTCGGAGCTTAAATGCGAAGAATAAAATCTTTGAAAAATCAGTGTTTTACTCGGACAATAATTTTACACATACCAAACTGCTAATCTCTGCCGAATCGCCGTAGACAATGTTTTGCAAATACTTTGCCTAGAACTGTTGTAAAGCAAGCATTAAAGATTGAAGTGAAATTGTGTTTCAAGTTTGTCGCTACAAAATGAACAGTTGCAGTTCTTGGTATATTTTTAATAATGGTATTTGTGAACTTTAATCTGTGATACTCAGAGCCTAAACTGGGCAAGTATATTGCCGTATGTGTTCATCCATAGGACATCCACATATTGAGAGAGAGAGAGAGAGACAGAGACAGAGACAGACAGACAGACAGACAGACAGAGAGGGAAAGAGTCCAAGCCTAAACTGGGCAAGTACACTGCCGTATGTGTTCATCCATAGGACATCCATATTGAGAGAGAGAGAGAGAGAGAGAGAGAGAGAGAGAGAGAGAGAGAGAGAGAGAGAGAGAGAGAGAGAGAGAGAAATTTTAGCTGACTTTAACAAAATGTGGTGGAGAGATGAAATGGGACTTGAGGACAAATTCTAAGCCGTTATTCGTTTCATGCTGATCTGGATCGAATGACAGGATCCGTTTGATCTTGAGACAGATCTGCGCTCTCTTTTTCTTTCTTTCTTCGTCAGGTAAACTCAACTTAACCCTTAAACATTGTTTATAGAGGGATTAATTGCAACATGACAGTCTCAGTTAAGATCAATTGTGGCAGTGGGAGAAAAAAAATCCGAAGAAAAACCTGTGCATACCCTCTCTCTCAACCCCTTCCGCCCCCACCCCACCCCCCCATCCCTTTCTCTATATAGGCCTACTTGACTTTAGCTAACGTATCTTCACCAAAATAAGAACAAAGTTATGAAGAAAGCGGGCTGGATTTTTCCATTGTTTATAAATCAGTTATCTATGGAATAAACGAACATGTGCCCCCAGTATTAGTAAGCTTATTGTAAAAATTGGGTTGCAGTAGTAGAGTTTTAGATTGTTATATTCACAGACACATTCATGTGGTGACTGATCAACACATCATTACCCTCCTTGGAGTTCCAGACTAAATCTTGCCGTAAACTTTATTCGAATTTCCTATTAGGAGGTAGGAGGTAGGTATTAGGAGGTACTGAACCTGCACCCTGCTCAGACATCAGTGAATGGGTGAAACTGTTCACAATTTACATCAATGATCTACCACTCCATATCACATCCGCATGTGAACTCTTTGCAGATGATACAACATACACACAAATCATTCTGATGTTACTGTTCTTGCACAAACTTTACAAGAAAGTGCGAATGAAAATGACTGAACTAAATCACATGTCGCTTCACCCTCAAAAAACTAAATCCATGCTTATCACAACCAGGCAAAAAAGACAAAATCTCACTATTAAGTTTCCTCCTGTACATCTGAAAGATGAACCTGTTGAACAGGTAACATGCCTCAAAGTGCTAGGAATAACAATTGATAACAACATTAGTTGGCAAGCTCACATAAACTCACTGTGCAAAAAAGTTCACAGAAAGTTTATCAACTCTCCAAAATCAAACGCTTCCTCGACCTGCATTCACGCAAGCTCTTTTTTCAGTCAGTCTCATATCAATCACACATAGACTATGGATCTACTCTATGGGACTGTGCTAGCGCTAACACCCTCAAACCATTACTAAGCCTACACAAGCGAGCGCTCAAATTAGTCCTCCTAAAAACCAGTAGTCTTCTGGACTCGGACTATAAAAAGATTCAGGTTCTCCCCTTAAGTCTGAGATTAGAATACAACAAAGGGGATAGTAATGCACAGGATTGTGTCTGGGAAGGCACCCACCACATTAGTTCACAGATTCTCGATAAATTCCTCAAGAACTCTACCTAAACTTCATGTCCCTGTTCCTAGAATTGACTTATTCAAATCCAGTTTAACATATTCAGGATCCTGTCAATGGAACTCGCTCCCTGAATCAACCAAACAACACCAATGCATATCAACCTTCAAACACCATTATTTCAACCATCTCATCTGCCAGTATTTGCATACTCCGCCATAAATCCACCACCAACCACCACCCCCCTCTTTACCTTATGTATGAACCTGTCTAATTAGAAAGTGTTGTGTATTTGAAATGCACATCTTCTGTTTAGTAGTATGTCTTATGTGAGTGTGTGTGTGTGTGTGTGTGTGTGTGTGTGTGTGTGTGTGTGTGTGTGTGTGTGTGTGTGTGTGTGTGTGTGTGTACTGTGTGTGTGTGTGTGTGTTGTCATGTACTGTGTTGCCCTCTGTCATTGTTTCATTATTGCTCTCTCTCTCTCTCTCTCTCTCTCTCTCTCTCTCTCTCTCTCTCTCTCTCTCTCTCTCTCTCTCTCTCTCTCTCTCTCTCTCTCTCATGATCTCCTGTAATGACTGGATATATTATCTAGATGACATCCCCCCCCCCTACCCGTGGTGACTGGGCTATCATTATGCATCCGCCCCCCCCCCCCTCCATTTATGCTTTATTTTCTTTTTTCCTGGTGCTTCAAAATCGATTGTCTTACATCTCCTTGTTGTTTTTTTTTTGGTAGATTGTTCTAAACATGCTCTTTCCCACACCCACTCTCGCCTCTTCTCCCTCTCGTCGTCGTTCCTCTGCACTCCTCGTCGTGCATCTCTCTCTTCGCTCTCTCTCTCTCTCTCTCTCTCTCTCTCTCTCTCTCTCTCTCTCTCTCTCTCTCTCTCTCTCTCTCTCTCTCTCTCTCTTGCACACAAGTGCCTTCAAGTACATGCTCTCCTGGTTCTCATCTTCTTATAATGATTTTGCTCATAATATGATATGTATTGTTTCATCATTTTAGTCAGCTCTTTCGTGTGTTATATTGCACATGTTATTAATGTGTTTGTCTTTAACATGATCTTCCATGAGTGGTTTCCGTTTCATGTATTCATTGATTCTCTCCCAGTTCTGTATCTCTCTGTGTCTTTCTGTCTGTCTCTGTCTCTCTCTCTCTCTCTCTCTCTTTTTTTTTTTTTTTTTTTTTTTTTTTTTTTTTTTTCTTTTTTCTTTCTTTCTTTCTTTCTTTCTCCCTCCAAACTCCATGTCATTTTGCTAAATACCTTATTTTCATGCTATGAAACAAATGATTATATGTTGTGCCCTTTTTTTTTCTCTCTCTCTGTGTTCCAAATTATGTACATACTTTGTCAAATTCATTTTACCGTCTGATTTTATACATACTAATTGTTGTACGTTTTAGTACATTTCCATTTCAAATTATCACATGTTATGCTTAATTACTACCTTCCGTTTCTGTTGTTCCCTTTCTTCCTCTCTCTCTCTCTCTCTCTCTCTCTCTCTCTCTCTCTCTCCTTTCTCTCTCTTTCTCTCTCTTTCCCTCTCTCTCTCTCCCCCTTTTTTTTTTTTCCCCCCCCCCCCCCCCCCCCAATTCCATCTCACGTTGCTAAATACCTTCTACGTATTTTCATGTCTTACGAAAAATGATTACATGTTGTGACTTGCTCTCTCTCTCTCTCTCTCTCTCTCTCTCTCTCTCTCTCTCTCTCTCTCTCTCTCTCTCTCTCTCTCTCTCTCTCTCTCTCTCTCTCTCTCTCTCTGTGCGTGCGTGCGTGCGTGCTTGTATGTGTGTTCAAAAATTAGGTACGTACTTTGTCATTTTCATTTTACTGTCTGCTGTTATACATGCTAATTTTTGTATGTTGGGGTACATTTATAGATATTTCCCAAGCTCAGCCCACCTCCCACCCCCACTCTCTCCCCCTTCGTTATTGTTATTTTCATTTTTATCTAATTTTATTTGTTAGTTTATTATTGTTTATGTTATTATTATTATTATTTTTTTTTTATGTTAATTTCTCTTTTTATTACACACACACACACACACACACACACGCACACACACACTGAATCTCAAGAAATCGCATGGCGCTGACACTGTATGGTCAGTTCATAGATATGTTTCAGGTCTAAAGTCAAGGGCTGAAAGAGACTGATTCCTTAACTCTTCAAAACATGACTTTTGTCATGCAAATGGACAAGCTAACTGCCACTCGCCCACGGACGATCACAAGATAAACTCTATATTTAGCAATAGCACAGCCGCTTTTCTTATAGTCACGAGCTTTATCAACACAATGGCGGACGCTCGCCAGGATCGTCCACAGTTTACGGATCATTTGGAGAGGTACTGTTTTGTTTCGTACATTTATTTGTGCAGTTGATGAATGAAAGCTTGTTGGTATTTCAATGTTGTGTATTTTCTGATAATATTACCGTGTAAGGTATTGTGTGATATGTTTTATCCTGATGCTTCGTCTCGAATTCGTCTGCTTTTTGTGGTTTCACTTTCACTCGGACAGTTCGAACTCGAAGCCAATTGTTTTCATGGCTCAAGCCGTGAATTTCATAATCCCATATGATAGTGTGCTAGAGTATTTTTCGGCTGCTCTGTTATCAGTGAGTCTGTCTTCATCTTCATCAGCATATTACTTACTTTGCTGTTTTGAGGGTTTCGTATGTACAAAGCCGTTCACAGTAAAGAATCAGGAGTGCAGTCAGCTTACTCAAAGCTGTTTTTATCAGCAGGGTATTAATGTCGGGTCTGAATGTGTTAATGCAGATGATCACTGGAGGGTGGATAACAGCATGCTTTGACTGGCTTCTTATGTGGCAAGAGCATTTTGGATGAAGCATTCTAGCCCCCCTCCTACCACCCCCTCCCCTCCATCCTGTTGAGAGAGAGAGAGAGAGAGAGAGAGAGAGAGAGAGAGAGAGATGGACTGTGTTGGCTCTTTCTGAGATGAACATGCAAGTGATTCTCACTGTAGTTTCCTTCTATCCCCCATTTACCACAAAGCTGAAGTAAATAAAGCCTAGTTTTCTTCCATCAGGGCAGATATATTCCTGTCAAATGACTAAAGCAGTACCTCCACCTTTGCAGTTCCCCCACCTTTGCATACCCACCCACTTTCCATTCTGGCTGTCTCCTTTATCTTCATCACCCTCATGTATGTTTTTCTGTCATGTAAAACTGCATTGATCATGTAATGGCTCTTCAAAGCTTGCCTCGTGTGTGTGTGTGTGTGTGTGTGTGTGTGTGTGTGTGTGTGTGTGTGTGTGCATGCATGGCAGAGCTGTAAACCACTGATTGTGCTGGCTATAGAATATTTCAAGCCATAGTAGTAAGCATGATGTGGTGCAGCACAGCATGTGTGGGCCAGTTAGTTGAAAAGGCTGCTTGAACTGAAAATAGCGCAGCTTGGGAATGGCCCAGTCTGTTTTCTATGGTCTTTGATGGAAAGAAAATACATATAGGAGACAACAGAGATGAGTGAGCTAGGTTTGCCTGAATGCGCATTAGTTTTTTTGGACCACTTCCTCCCCAGTTTGATTTCCTTTTGTGTCTTTCTCCTGTTTAAGAGTTTCATTCCTTCAGAATGTTGAAGCTGTCATTGGAATATCATGGCTTTATATGTTCTCATGTCATGTTAAAGCTTTCTCTGTATTTACTACATAAGTCTTTCTGTGTTTTAGCATTCTCAGTGTTTCCTGCAACCAGTATTTGTGACCATGATATTTGATCGAAAGATGCTTTGATGAAGTAGGAGGATACAAAAAGAAATTCTCTGCCTTCAAGTCTAAGCATAGACTATATAAAGTGAATACAGTTTTCCTGACGGCTTGTCACAATGTAAATAATTGACAAACAAATAAACAAACATACAAAAGTGTCTTGCAATTGCAGAGCAGTAGTTGTTGACACCTTTTGTTATGTTACATGTTGCACATGTTGTATTGTGCCTGTATAACAAGATCAGCCAGTGAGTGTAGACAGGGGCAGGGTTAGTAGTGGTGGTGGTGGTGGTGGAAATCTTACATAGAGTCCTTCCAACTTCTTCTTTAGGCTTGACCACATTCTAGTACTTGAATTAGTACTTAGTATTCTTGGAGATAAAGTTAATAGGTGATACACAAATGTAAAGGAAGTCTTACACATGAACTGGAAGCTATAGGCTGTACAAATTCCAAAGTGTCATTCTAATGTGAAAGATGTATGCAGTGTGGAAGATAAAGGCTTGCCACATCCAAACTAAAGCCACCCATTATAATCTGCAGATTTGCCCTAAAATAACCCAGTAGTCCAGCCAGTGGAAGTTGATGCGATGCTGGCAAATGAAGACAATTATATACTTTGTCCCATCACACTGCTGACCATTCTCAGTGAACTTGATGCCAGAATTCATAGGCCAGATTAGCTGCTTCTGTCCATATGCCATGGCAAGCAGGTCGTGGTCAACCCAGGTCAGCCTTACGCAATGCTCAGTCATGGCATAGAAGGATCTTGTTGGGCAAGACCACCAGGGTGGATTCAGTTGGCTGAGTTACTAAACTTTAGAGTCTACACTGTTACAGTGCCTTGGCAACCAAGCAAAGTCAGCACAGCAACATTTCATGTGAGGCCTGATTAAAAGGTGATGAAAGTACTGTTCTAGCCTATAGACTTCAGGTGCATACAGAGTATGCAGACGTCCTTCTAAAGACTGCAGATCGGGTATAAATGATTTTGTGAAAGCCAAAGTATTTTGTGAAGTGAGGCAGTTATGGTCTCTGTTACACATATTTTATAAATAACTTTAATAAAATAAGTAAGAAGAGGCAGTGTTACGTTTGTGAGGGAAGCATTTGTGCCCTTCTGATCACACACATTAAGTAATTGTTGGTGTAAAGAAGTATTTAATAATTATGTAAAAGTTACTTACTCAATCAAAATGAGTGGAAGGGAATCTGCTACTGTTAGATTTACTGGTTATGATCACAGGGTTGTATGCTTTCTAGTCATGATCACAGGGTTGTATGCTTTCTAGTCATGATCACAGGGTTGTATGCTTTCTAGTTTCACAGAGGTCATTGCTGAACAAAAGTCTAAAAGAGTGTGATATTTTCATAGCATATTTTTGGGCCAGAAATGATCTAACAAAAAAATGATATGAACTATTAGCAGACAGGGTATTCAGAAAAAAAAAAAGTCGGAATCACAGTAAAATTTTACTTTTTTTTAACAAGAGAGAGAAGGGGGAAACAGGACAGATCAATGGAGAGTAGCAGTGTGTGTGCACGTGTGCGCACATGTGTGTATATATATGTGTGTGTGTGTGTGTGTGTGTGTGTGTGTGTGTGTGTGTGTGTGTGTGTGTGTCTGTGTTAGTGAAATAATACATGCATCTATGTCCTTCCAAGAAATACATTTTCAACATATTTTTTGTTACATTTTTATTTGTCATTCTTGTCACATGTATGGTGTTGTGTACGCACATATAAATGCATGCACACATATGCATATGTACACTCTCTGTTTCTCTCTGTCTCTGTCTCTGTCTCTCTCTCTCTCTCTCTCTCTCTCTCACACACACACACACACACACACACACACACTTTTTTTTCTGAATTGTACAACTTTTTGCATTTTTTTTCACAATACAGTGTAGGATAAGCTTTCGTAGAGTGAAAGGATAAGGCTTTGGAACTCCATTGTTTGGCATGACTATAGAGCATTGGACTGGTAGCATACGCCTTCCAAAGGACATAGCAGTTCTTAAAGGAACTCTCTCTCTCTCTCTCTCTCTCTCTCTCTCTCTCTCTCTCATCAGCTGGATATATACCATATATTTTCCTCCCTCCTTTTTTTTCTTTTCTTTCCTTTTACTTCTGTTTATTTTTATTTTTTAAGATAAAGAATTGTTATTCATTTCTTTTACTTTAACTACTGTATTTGTAGCATGGAATGTGTTTACATTGCTATGTTTACTGTTGCAGTTTTCAGTTTGTTCAAACTCTATGTCTGTGTCTGCGTTTCTCTCATTTGAAGGTGCATTTTTGGGGTATGCTTCTGCATGTGTTGCTTTATTTTCATTTTGTATCAGCGTTCCTGCTTCAGCGGGGCGAGCACTGGATGCTTATCTGTCATCCTCCAAAGCAAATAACTCTCTCTCTCTCTCTCTCTCTCTGTGTAGACACTACTGCAGAAACGACAGTCACAGCTTTGAAACACAAGCAGCCAAGCGTAAAGCTGTTGACAATGATATCATTGTTACACATGTGACCCACTGAAGTGCTCGTGATCCTTTTGACGGATGGGTGTCGGTGCACGTGGCTATTAGTCACCGCGTTAAGCTCGGACCAACAAACGATTTTCTGTTATCTGCTGGCTATTTGAAGGACAGCTGTTCAAAGCGTAACAGGTCCGCACAACAGAAAATCCGCGCCTCAAACTTAGTTGAAAAGAAGCTGGAACAAGGGGGAGAATGTGTTTGAGAGGGGAGTGGACGTGTATGCGCGCGCGCGCGCGCGTGCGTGTGTTTGTGTTTGTTTGTGTGTGTGTGTGTGTGTGTGTGTGTGTGTGTGTGTGTGTGTGTGTGTGTGAGAGAGAGAGAGAGAGAGAGAGAGAGAGAGAGAGAGAGAGAGAGAGAGTGCACCAGCATGTGCTCGCTTTCAGGTGTGTTTTTGCGTTTGTAGAGGGGGTGAGAAGAGAGGGGATAAGCTGAGGACGGAAGGTGGGGGAGAGGGGTGGAACTATAACAGCGCAGAAATGCATCATTGTTGTTTTAAAATCATTGAAGTTCTTTTTTATGTATGATCTTTCACCATGTGTAAGATTTATTTTTTTTCTTGAAATTGTTTTGTAAAATACTGGGAATATTATATCAATCACTGTTATTCGTTCATTCTCTCTCTGTTTGTCTCTGTCTCTGTCTGTCTGTCTGTCTGTCCGTCTGTTTCTCGCTTTGTCTCTCTTACCCTGACACACACACACACACACTCTCTCTCTCTCTCTCTCTCTCTCTCTCTCTCTCTCTCTCTCTCTCTCTCTCTCTCTTTTCATCCATTAGACGGCCACCACAATCAGCTTGCGGATAACTCTGCCACTTTATGGTTTGCTTATGTAGAAAGCCATGAACGGTCAGAGGAGGAGAAAGAAAAATCTAAGACAGAGATAGTTAAAAGGTTAGCCTTCCCTATTTAGGTTATATACCAACTGGCTACTACAAATGGTAGGAGCGTTTGTCTGCGGAGCTGGCAGTTTGAACCGCACGTATGATCGGCTTCTTTCCTTCTATCTTTTATGATAAACGGGTGCCTGCATCAGCTCAGGGAAGGCCAGTTAAAGGCGGCAGAAAGGAGTGTGATGGGCTCCGCCTTCCATCTCGCCGTGACCAGGTTACGTCAATAGGCAGTGGGAACTTTAACCTTTTCACTGCTTTTTGCCCTGAAGGACTAACTGATCTGACAGTGGGAACTTTAACCTTTTCACTGCTTTTTGCCTTGAAGGATTAACTGATCTGACAGTGGGAACTTTAACCTTTTCACTGCTTTTTGCCTTGAAGGACTAACTGATCTGACAGTGGGAACTTTAACCTTTTCACTGCTTTTTGCCTTGAAGGACTAACTGATCTGACAGTGGGAACTTTAACCTTTTCACTGCTTTTTGCCTTGAAGGACTAACTGATCTGACAGTGGGAACTTTAACCTTTTCACTGCTTTTTGCCCTGAAGGACTAACTGATCTGACAGTGGGAACTTTAACCTTTTCACTGCTTTTTGCCCCAAAGGACAGCTGATCCCGGCACGTCCATACATCTAACAGAACCACCCCTACCCCAACCTCCACCTCGAAACAGGGGGAAAATAGAACGTGCTGGGGTCAGAAGGGGAAGGGACAACATATACCTACATCTTCTCTCTCTCTCTCTCTCTCTCTCTCTCTCTCTCACACACACACAC
>JADBJO010001972.1:310439-312939 GCA_016801955.1 Conus betulinus | reverse complement strand
TGCACGGAAAGTCTTGCACGCACGTGAAATTCCACCCCGCCTTCCAAAGACTAGTTGTGCCATCGTCCCGGACTGCCAGTTGGGAAAGATATGCACACTGGTGTCGCGGTCAGATATTCCCGAAGACGGAACGTGGCACCCTCTATGGTGGGATGGAAACAGGCGCATGCACTGAGATCTCACCAATGGTGCATCTAGGAGCGGAGGAATGACGGAAGAGGAAACATCACTCATGGTCTTTCCATTACACCCCCCCCCCCCCCCCCCCCTTCCGCAACCAGTCGTTTACACGGTCCTCATCTCCCCTCTCCCTGCTCATTGCCATTCGGGCAGTCGTTGTTACCCCAACCCCCTCCTCCCCCCCCCCCGCCCCCCGCCCCAAACCCAGCTGACCACCTCACACACTCACTCCCCCCTTCCCCGCCCTCCGCTTCCCATAATTACAATAATGGTTCCTTGGCTTTTTTTTTTTAAAAGGTACTTATTGTCAGGTTTTTGCACTTCAGAAAGAAACATCCTCAACGCCAATAAAAAAACGAATACAGACGATTAACAGTTTTATGTAGCTTTTGAAGGCGAAAACGAAAATAATGTGGGTGTCATTTTCTGTGGTAACCCTTTGTTTGATAAGCATGCTCCAAGTTCTGCAAAATATGCCGAACAGAATGATTGAAATAATTACACGCTTTTTTCCCCCTACTTGGAGTATTTTGCAAAAAAGCACTGGTCATACCCAGTTCGGAGTATGGAAATACTGAAAAGTATCCCAGGCTTAAAAGACAACGCGCTACACTGGAGGAATTAAAGAAGAGAACAAAATTTGTTTCTGACGTAAGAGATCATTCCTAGGAAGAGAGGATCCTGTTTTTAACCTTCTTTCAAGGCAAGAACAGTCAGGCTCTGGGCTTAAATTTCGGAGTGTTCCCCCAAAGCATGTCTGTACCCGACGTCAGCGATCGTCAAGAGTTACACTGACCTTAGTCAGTCACGTTTAAGTTTTACGTCTACAATTAGCGATTTTTAAATGATGTATGGACTGTTTGTAGACCTTATTTTTTTCTCTAAAGTGACCAACTCTTATAGTCCGTGTAAAACTTGCTTCTTCCCTTATTTGTGGATGTGTGTGTGTGTGTGTGTGTGTGTGTGTGTGTGTGTGTGTGTGTGTGTGTGTGTGTGTGTGTGTGTGTGTGTGTGTATACTTGTACATATTTTTTCCTCCAAGTACAACTTGCCTAGTTGAGATAGCTGTATAAGTAATACTGCTGTTGTTCTTTGTGCCTGCGTGTGTGCGTGCGCGCGCGCGCGTGTGTGTGTACACACATACATACATGCATGCACACACGCACCTGCATGCATATCTATACTGCTCAAAACAACTGACTTGAATTTGATCAGAAATCAACTCAGTCTGTGTCATGCACATCACAGCGGTGAACTGAATGTGCACATACTGCACGAAAAAAAGGGTGCAAATCAAACAGGCTGTGCAACAGAGCACATCTGAACTGCAGGAATACTGCAATGCACGTGCAACCCATGTCTTATCTGAACACAGGTCAGCCAGTTTTGAGAGACTGGTGGGCATTTATGCCTGTGTTTACGGCACTTTTGCAACCATGCCTCGGAGACAACGACTGAGTCAGGATGACCAAGGGCGGGCAATTGCGTGGCTTCAGGAGGGCGTGGGGGTGCGAGAGGTTGGTCGTCGACTGTCAGTCGCCCATTCAGTCATTCAGACTTTGAGAGACCGCTTCAACCAGACAGGAAGTGTTGCTGAGCGAAGACGTCCAGGACGCCCAAGGTCCACCTCCAGGCAGCAGGACAGGTTTGTTGTCCTGTCGGCTCTGAGGCAGAGAACGGCCACTTCCGACACACTCAGGGGGCAGCTGCAAGCAGCCGGCAATGTCACCGTCAGTGACCAGACCATTCGGAACCGGTTGAGAGAGGCACACCTGCGCTCAAGACGACCAGCCGTCCGTCCTGTCCTGACACCAGCTCACCGTGCTGCTCGTTTGGCTTGGGCCCAGCGTCACTTAGCATGGACCAGAGATCAGTGGGCAAGAGTATTGTTTACTGACGAGTCCCGCTTTGCCTTATCATTTCATGACGGCAGGAACCCGTGTCTGGCGGCGGCAAGGAGAACGCTATCACGATGGTCTCGTGAGCGAGCGTGATCGCTATGGTGGTGGATCCATAATGGTGTGGGGAGGGATGGCACGGAACTACAGAACCCCCCCTGCACATGGTGCAAGGCAACCTCAACGGTGTGGGGGCTACAGGGATGGCATCCTGCAGCCCCTTGTGCTGCCAGCGCTGCAAGCTATTGGACCAGGCGCGGTACTTTCAAGACGACAACGCCAGACCTCACAGGGCTCGAGTCGTCAACAACTTTCTTCAGCAGCAACACGTGATCCACATGGACTGGCCAGCCTGCTCACCGGACCTTAATCCAATCGAGCACCTATGTGACGTGCTGGGCCGGCGACTTCGAAGCAATCAC
>JADBJO010001972.1:300439-305439 GCA_016801955.1 Conus betulinus | reverse complement strand
GTTGAAAGAATTCGAATCGTGCCCGAACCACGTTAATTAATCCAAAACCTGTACTTTACATGAAGGGAATGATGAGTTTTTTTTGTTTGTTTGTTTTTTTTGTTTGTTTGTTTTGCTAGAAAAGACATGCTTTATTTATTTCCCTCAGAACGTCTTTGGTTTGTTTTATCCTAGCTCTCAAAGACTGCTTTACAATCAAGATGCGAGTTAAGAGCTTGGCCAGCGTTTGTCTTTCTGATCCTGTTCGTTGCGACTATTTAGTCTTGTTTTGCCTGCCTCAGCGCACTCTTCACCCCACCACGGTATCTGTGCACGTGACTTCCGTTATGCGGCCCGTCCGGTTCGTCTCATTTTACGTGTTACAGTTTGCACGAAAGAAATGGAAATAATCAACCCTTCCGCAACACTAATTTCAATATAGATGTAAAATTACGAAAAGATCGATCTGCGTTTTCATTGACAAAAGTCAGTGCACGTAAGCTTATCTGCGTGTATTTCTTTCCAGCGTTTCTTTCCACATGTACCTGACGCCCACTTTCAGATTAATGTCAGTGTCTCACCGCTACCATCATCGTTAATTTCGAGGGGGAAAAAACAACGCCATAATAGAGAAACAATCAGAACCAAATCGATTGACAACACACCTGTCCATAACCATATCAAACATAGGTGTAGAACAATACTCAACAACACTTTTGCCACGGTTTGCCGCGCTCGTGATTTTACTGTCACGTTCGCGCTCTGGAGCGTTCTTTTCTTCAAAATATACAAAGCCTGATTCTATCCCAAGTTCAGTTCATCTCTGCTCATTTTTGTTCGTACCTTTTCATTTCCGAACAGAACGTGGCATATCAACCACAGACTCCTCCAGTACACTTCTACATGCTTTGTTCTCATCATCCGGATCAATGTCGTAAAGACCGTATGTACGGGCGGTTAAAGTCGCCACACGGGAACCAGAGTAAGCCTGGATGTTATCATGCAATATCAGACATGTGATTATCTGATATATCGGTACCACTCAATGTCACATGGTTGTACACCATTTAACGTTGTTGGGCAATGTATACAAAATCTGCCGGGAAATCAAAGTCTGAATATAATACAGATTCGCCCACCTTGAGGAACACTCTACCTTCAGCCTGTACTAACGACTCTTCTGATACAGCTGAGCTGTTAACACACATGGCAACATCATTATTCAGTCTCTAAACTGGAGATGAGAAAATCAGGAAGTGCATGAAAATCAGGAAGTGCATATCTGTATCGGTTGGTTGGTTTTTTTGTGTAACCAAATTTCCAAAAGATCAACATTTTAATCTTGTACGATATATTTTCCAGTTGTTGGGTTTTTTTTTTTTTTTGTTTTGTTTTTTTTTTTTCGACAAATCTCATGTGGTGTGTGTGTGTGTGTGTGTGTGTGTGTGTGTGTGTGTGTGTGTGTGTGTGTGTGTGTGTGTGTGTGCGTGCGTGCGCGTGCGCGCGCGTGCGTGCGTGCGTGCGTGTGTGTGTGTGTGTGTGCGCGCGATTTTTTTTTTCTCACTTACCTTTAAAGTCAGTAATGACAGGTTAGTAGGTGGAGTCAGTCGATGCTACCTAGTGGTTTTTTTATTTCAACGGCTCTTGGTCCAGCTGTGTGGTGTCGAAATACTGACATCACCGGAGACCACCATGAGGCGACATCTGTCGGTGGCATTGAAGTAATTTAATCAATGAACTTAATGAGCTTGGGCCCATCTGTGCACCGCCGTTAGAAGATGTCTGTCCAGCATTGCAAACCAATGTGCCATCCACAAGATACTGTTAAGCGCATTTCACGTCACTCGCCACAGATCATTCTCCTTTTTATTATTATTATTATTTTTTTCTGCGTACGCAGGCCGATATTCCTGTGGACACTCCCTATATAGACAGGCAAGAATTAATCCCACCTGCCTAACACAGGGAACGGAGTTTTGTGTGTATGACCGTTTTTTTTTTTTTTTTTTTTTTTTTATCCCGCGGTGAAGGCTGCCATACTCCAGTTTCGGGGAAGGTGTATGCTGCGTGTGACTAGTCATCCATACCAACGCCAAACTGGCCTTCTCTTCCGAAAGTTGGTGATGGGATTTTACGTGTGTGCAAGATGTTATTCGAGCATTCACACACGGAACCTCGGTTTATCATAGTCTCATTCGAAGGACTGTATTGGTAATGGAGTCAGAACCAATGTTAACTCCGAGGGAAAAGTACCCTTGTACTGAAACGGCCCGGCAGAGATTCGAAGCCGCAGCCCCAGGATCACCAAGATTACGAGTCGGGCGCTCTACCACTGAGCTACCCCCCCCCCCCCCCCCCTCCTTTTTTTTGTTTCTTTTTAAAAAATAAATCTTGAAAATGTGTTGCTGCTTTCAAATGGAAATTTGTTTTGGAACATACTTTTATCTTCAGCTGAAAATGTGTCTTCTTCGGTCTCTGTTAACTCTTTTCTTTCTTTCTTTTCTTTTTTTTCTTCTTCCCCTTTCTTTCCTTGTTTGTTTTGGTTTTGGTTTTTCAATTTTGAGTAGAAACTGTGTTGCCAATTTCGGATATAATTTTTTCTTTGTTTGTTGTTTTTTTTTTTTTTTTTCTTTTTTAAGAATCAAACAAGTAGTCAGAATATTATGTCCTTGGAGCGTCCAGTCACTTTTTGCAACCCTTCCCAACCCCCGCCCCCCCCCCATCCAATACCACCACCACACATATACCTTCTTTTTCTTACACATTTACAGTGTGTGTGTGTGTGTGTGTGTGTGTGTGCGCGCGCGCGCGCGCGCGTGTGCGTGTGTGTGTGTGTGTGTGTGTGTTGTTGTTGTTGTTGCAGTTGCTTAGCGTGGCGTTTCGTTGTGTTGTTTCATTTTAGTAATAACAGTTGATTTGATGGTTCCACAGTGACATGCAGCTGCACCTCGAGTTAACGTAAATAAACGGGCTATTCGCATACACATAACTGGCTATTTATTGTTCATGTAATTTAGATGAACCAAGGAAGAAAGAGCAGAAGAATCCAATATTCCATGCTTTCCCTTGGCTTCATCCCAATGATTTTTGTCATGTGTTATGGCAGTGGCGGTATCCATCGTGACAATGATGACGCCCACGATGACGTCGAGACGACGACGACAATGATGATGATGACGGCGACGATGATAGAGAAACCTACTTGAAGGAGAAATAAGGGGTGGGGGGGGGTGGGGGGGGGGGGGGGGGGGGGGGGGGTTGAAGGAAGGAGGGGGAAGATGATGAGGAAAGGAGGGAAAGGGAGGAAAGGGAAAGGGAGGTAGAAAGTCATCAATATTCCACACATTTTATTTGTCACTGTACATCTTTGACATACCAGGGCAAGGAAGGATAGAGTTGGAAAAAAAAAAGCATGAATGCCTGTACAGTTTTGAGGCATCATTTTCACCAGCCTGGCTTTTCTAAAATCGAAGTGTAAATTAATAATAACAACGACAAGAATTGTTGTGAAAGAAAAAAAAAATACACGAATAAATAAACTATAACGACAGACCTCTGATAAACTATGGTTCTGTTGGTATAAGAAACAACAATAACTATGCTCGCATTGAAAGGTGGGAGGGGGGCTGGTGGTGGTGGTGGTGGTGGATGGATTTTGTAACACTGTTTATTTTTCGGTTCTACTTTTTTCACCTCCTGTGTCACCTGTCATGTCAGATGTATTGTTCACATGTGTCGCACGACGGCAAAAACGCACGTGCTTTTTTTTTTGCTATTAACACAACGCCAACTAGTGTACACAGATGGCCTTTGTTTTGCAGGCAACATATGTAGTGACAAAAGGCTCGGTGTTTTCAGGCTTTTGTTGTTTCAGCAGCTTTTTTTTTTTTTTTTTTTTGCTGGCACAGCAGTGAAAAAGTATTGTCAGGGGACTGTAACGCACGTGTGCCGTTCTTTTGGCTAAACCTCAGAAACGCACAGGCTCGTATGTAAATAGGGAGCCTTCCACATATGTAAAAATACGCTGTAGCACATGCACACGAGATCGCACCGAGGCATACTCGCGCAGGTTAAGTTTAATTTGAAAAAAAAAAAAAAAAAAGCTAGTGAAAAAATAAAACAAATGAAATGGCTGAAGGAATTCAAGGCGATTGTCCTATTAGCGTAACATCAGTTATTAAAAAAAAAGAAAAATTGAAGTTGGGAGCTGTGTGTAAGGACCGTGACATTACTATAGAAGAGCTCACAAGAGTCCTGAAAATAAAATTGGAGATCCTCGATAGAAACTGAGAACAGCAGAGGATCTAGCACGAAACCTTAGGATAAGCCATGTCGGATAGGTGGTAACGTGTCTGACGAGTTAGTGTTCATACAAATGATTAGCTTGCAGTTCTCTTGGGATGATGATGATGATGCTGATGATGATGCTGATGATGATGATGATGAGAAGAGAGAAGAAGAAAGGAGGAGGGGAGGAGGAGGGGGAGGAGGAGGAGAGAGAGAGAGAGAGAGAGAGAGAGAGAGAGAGAGAGAGAGAGAGAGAGAGAGAGAGAGAGAGAGAGTTGTGACTTGTTAAATAGCTGGGCAATGAACAACAGCTTACAATGCAATTATGTTCTTTGTGATTAGTTTACAGTGATTTCGACATATTGTTAGTGCCAGTTAGGAAAAAAAAAATAAAGCGAACGAACACACCAGCCAGAAAGCCCCCGAGACGGATCATATTGTACAGGTGCGGGGATGGATGAGGAAAGTGTGTGTGTGGTGTGGGGGGGGGGGGGGGGGGGGGGGGGGGGTCGGGGGTTGCTTGCTTGTTTGAAAGTCTACATCAGGAGAGGGACCAGAGAAAGTTTTTTTTCCTTTTTTTTTCTTGAAGGGGGGTGGGGGGTGGGGTGGGGGGGGGGGGGGAGGGCGAGGCATCAGAGTAGGACTGTGCTCGTTTTGCAAATGAACTGCGCTCTCAAGAAAGTTGTTGACCAGAGGGAGAAAGCGGCAACAGCGGAGGAAGAACACGCTATGGA
>JADBJO010001972.1:180439-295439 GCA_016801955.1 Conus betulinus | reverse complement strand
AGAGTGTTAAGAGTTAAGGAAAATCAGCCATGAGAAACACTGGTCTCCCTTGTCTTGGGACATAATTATGGGTCAGACTGTTCCATTGATCCCATAGGATCACACACACAGGTACACACACACACACACACACACACACACACACACACACACACACACACACACACACAGAGGTACACACACACACACACACACACACACACACACACACAGGTACACACACAGGTACACATACAGGTACACACACAGGTACACACACTCATGCACACACACACACACACACACACACACACACACACACACACACACACCACACACACACACACACACACACACACACACACACACACACACACACACACATAGACAGACAGACAGACACACACACATACACACACACACACACATACATACACACACACACGCGCGCGCGCGCGCGCGCGCGCGCATGCGCCCTTATAAAAGGCAAAAGCAGGCGAAGCACTGCTGAGGAATACATTGCATCTGTCCTGTTCACGTTTGGACAAAACATGTGTTCACACTCTCCTCTGGTGCCATCACGGGCAAAACATGCCGTGAAGTTCCCCCTTTTCCTCATAGGTTTCGTATTGGAACGGGCGAGTCACATGTATGGTCACGTACTAAGCGTCCCGGTGACGTGTGGGTGCACCAGGGTACACCCAGATCTCCTGTATTCTGCACTCGACACCCTCTCCTTAATCTTAGGTGACGTCAGCCGTGAATTATACCAGCCATTTTACCGGTGATCCAGAGGAAATGATTAATATAGTGTTGTGAACTATGAACGATATTCATAATAGTGTTGTGTACAATTAGAATATTCATATGGTGTTATGGACTATAAGCGATATTCATACAGTGCTGTGTACTATCAGCAATTTTCATATAGTGTTGTGTACTATTGGGAACATTCATATGGTGCTGTTGATTATTAGCGATATTCATACAGTGTTGTGTACTATCAGCAATATTCGTATAGTGTAAGTACTATCAGCAATATTCGTATAGTGTTAAGTACTATCAGCAATATTCATATAGTGTTGTGGATTATTAGCGATATTCATACAGTGTTGTGTACTATCAGCAATATTCGTGTAGTGTTAAGTACTATTAGCAATATTCGTATAGTGTTAAGTACTATCAGCAATATTCCTATAGTGTTGTGGACTATTAGCGTTATTCATACAGTGTTGTGTACAATCAGCAATAGTCGTTTAGTGTTTAGTACTATCAGCAATATTCATAGAGTGTTGTGTACTATTAGCGATATTCATATGGTGTTGTGTACTATAAGTGATATTCATTTAGTGTTGTGTACCGTTAGAAATGTTCACGTAGTGTTGTGTACGGATAGCAACATTCCTATGGTGTTGTGGACAATTGGCAGCATTCGTACAGTGTTGAGGACTGTGACCCTGCGTGTGACGTAGTCCTATGTATTGAGTTTACATGTTTGAAACATGTATGGTTGGAAAAGATGAACTGCAGTTACGTTTGAAAAGGCCTAGTTGCGACCATTGATACTGAAAACAAATGTTGGGAGCGAGATAGATCTAGGCTCTCTGTCTGTGTCTGTGTCTGTGTCTCTGTCTCTGTCTCTGTCTCTGTCTCTGTCTCTCTCTCTCTCTCTCTCTCTCTCTCTCTCTCTCTCTCTCTCTCTCTCTCTCTTTCACACTCACAGACAGACAGACAGACAGACAGACAGACAGACAGACACACACACACACACACACACACACACACACACACACACACACACACACGGACTTACGCACGCACGCACACGCACGCACACATATACACACATACATTCACACACACACACACAGAGGATCGTTTCATACTATGGCCTTAGCGTCTAACAGAGTTGCATGAATAATTGAGTATTGCTTTGGCTCGTTCTGAGAGAGAGAGAGAGAGGAGAGAGAGAGAGAGAGAGAGAGAGAGAGAGAGAGAGAGAGAGAGAGAGAATACGAACACGAATACGAAATTTCATACTCGGATTCAGGCCTAGGCCCCTGTCTGAAGGGGGATAATCATTCACCGACTCATATAATCACACACACACGCATGTGTGTGTGTGTGTGTGTGTGTGTGTGTGTGTGTGTGTGTGTGTGTGTGTGTGTGTGTGTGTGTGTATGTGTGTGTGTGTGTGTACAATTTAAAATAGGGTTTTAAAATGAAGAATTAAAACCTACAAAATTGTTTCGAGGGTACCCTGAGGAGAGCACTTTGCTCGAAACTATTTTGTAGGTTTTAATTCTTCATTTTAAAACCCTATTTTAAATTGTTATGTCGCTCCCTACTTGGTTGAGCACTTTTAACATTCTGAGTGGCTTTTTAACTCTAATTATATATATATATATATATATATATATATATATATATATATATATATATATATATATATATATATATATATTTTTTAAAGTTCAAATCTTTGTCAAGTCATTACTATAATGATGGAAGAATTGTTAGCCTGCACTGTTTTTCCCTCCTCTACTTAATTGTTCAGCATCATACACACACACACACACACACACACACACACACACACACACACACACACACACACACACACACAACACAGCCGTGTCTGCCTGATGAGTCCGATCCAGCGGACGAATGGCCTAGGAGCTGGCGATACAAATGGATCTGCCTTCGAAGGGGATTGCGATGGTTCCCTCAGGCAGCTAGTGAAGGGTTTCTCATATTCACAATATATTCCCCATATTTTCTTCATCTCGTTTTTTTTTTTTTTTCTTTTATTCTAAAAGTTCAAATCTTTGCCAAGTCATTACTATGACTGAAGAATTGTTAGCCTGCACTTGTTTTCCCCCCACTGTTTAATTGTTCAGCATTATATTGTTTGGTCAATCAATGGGAGATCGCATCTCTTAGGAGATCCAAGTAAAGGTTATTCCATACAGTTGTTAGCCACTCACAGTGCTTGGGTTATTGAACAGCAGAGCTGACCACTCAGACTGTTCCGTATCTTTTTGATCTCCCTTGCATCCTTGAATGGATCCTCAAGCATTGGCTCAAAGATTGTCCCCTACATTTCATACTGTTTGCATAATACTTTTAAATTTTTAGCAACTTTTTTCCTCTCCACACTTTCGTTTTGTTCCATTTACTACCCTTGGCTGGCTGCTTTGGGGGTGCTGTTGGATTCATTTTTGAACCCCTGGTGGTGAGAACACCACAGAATTATGGACTGTGGTGTGTCTGTATTTGACACCAAGAGCACAAACACAATCAGCCGTGTTTCTTTGATGAATCTAATCCAGCGGACGGAAGGCCTAGGAGCAGACGGTACAAATGGATCTGTCTTCGAAGGGGATTGCGATGGTTCCCTCATGCAGCTAGAGAAGGGTTTCTCATATTCATGATATATTTCCCTATATTCTTCATCTCTCTCTCTCTATTTTTTTATCTAAATTTTCAAATTTTTGCCAAGTTATTACTACTACCGAAGAATTGTTAGCCTGCACTTGTTTTTTTTCCCCTCCCACTGTTTAATTGTTCAGAGATATATATATAACATGGAATTTAAAGCACTGGCCATCAAGTTTTTGTCATGCGCTAATCAACATAAAACAAAGCGAAACAAACCAAAAATGGTATTTGGTTCTTCGATGGTAATTTTTTTTTTTATGTCGAAGGATCATACAAACGTTTTACAGCTTTGTAAATGAATAATGCTACATTCGATGATACACAATCATTTCTACATACCATAAGTAAATTAATCCTTAGAGAGAGTTGTGTACAAGTAGGCTAGTGTGCATGTTCAGAGAAGTCCCTGAACAATTGGAGAAAGAGAAGAGTTGTGTACTACAAGTAGGCCGGTGTGCCACGTTGAGAGAAGTCCCTGAACAATCACTGTGCATCATTATTATCTTCTTACTGAGTATAATGCACTAAGAAGCATTTACATTATTGCCCCCCCCCCCCCCCCCCCCCTGCATATTTATTATTTTCTGGTCCATTATGTGTGTTCGGGTGGCAGGAAGTTGGGGCGAGAGAGGAAGGACGGGCCTGCGGGGATTGGTGTGTGTGTGTAAGTAAGTGTGTGTGTGTGTGCGCGTGCGTGTGTGTGTGTGTGTGTTACGTGAGTATGCGTGTGTGTGTTCTCGGCAATGTGCAGTCGCTGTTCGTCGAACTGGATGAACTCGCACATCAAATCCAAAGAAAGAATACCGCATTAGGAATGCCCTGTTATTTAGGTCTCGGAACCTTTTGCTCATTCCAAACATCTCCTACCGCGCCCTCCAGCCACCGCAGGCTTCGCCGTGGATCGACACAGCTGACCGCTGTGCCGAGGCAGACAAGACAGGCGACAGTGGTGCGTTCACCACAGGCTTCACCCTGAAATACAGCTGACCGCTGTGCCGAGGCAGACAAGACAGGCGACAGTGGTGCGTTCACCACAGGCTTCACCCTGGACACAGCTGACCGCTGTGCCGAGGCAGACAAGACAGGCGACAGTGGTGCGTTCACCACAGGCTTCACCCTGGACACAGCTGACCGCTGTGTCGAGGCAGACAAGACAGGCGACAGTGGTGCACCTCCTGTTCCTGTGGCTGCTACACGCCTGCCTGCCTGCCACCCTTGACCTAGCATTCCTCACGATCCTGCGCCGGTGTCCCAGCTGAAACTACAGGTCTACTTCCTGCCCATGCTATTCTAGGGGGTGCCCATGCTGTACCCCGAACAGCGCGGACTGGCCCGTTTTGTCTGTGGTGCAAGAAGTTTCGGTGTGCTCACACTGTTGTGCCCCTCAGACCAGACAGACACCCCCCCCCCCCCCCCCCCGCTTCCCCCCGCCCCTCCTGGACGGTTTGGGTTGCCGGTGGCAGCCCAAAGAGACCCCCCCCCCCCCCCAACCAGCCCACTCATACCAGCACCTTCATTTTCTCAGAAATGACATTCTCTTTCTGTCTCTGTCTCTGTGTCTCTGTCTGTCTGTCTGTCTGTCTCTCTCTCTCTCTCTCTCTCTCTCTCTCTCTCTCTCTCTCTCTCTCTCTCTCTCTCTCTCTCTCTCTCACACACACACACACACACACATGCTGATGTTTTTCAGATAAGAAGAGTGTACTTTAGAAAAACAACGGGCATACAGCTGTACGAACGGCAATGCGACTGAATCAACTCAGTGACATTGGCGGAAAATGTGTGTGCGTGCGTGTGTGCGTGTGTGTGTGTGTGTGTGTGTGTGTGTGTGTGTGTGTGTTTGTGTGTGTGTGTGTGTGTGTGTGTGTGTGTGTGTGTGGTGTGTGTGTGTGTGTGTGTGTGTGTGTGTGTGTGTGTGTGTGTGTGTGTGTGAGGCATGAGGTATATGCACGAGTGTGTAGTGGTGATAATAGGGGTGGTGGGTAGGGGTGTTGTTTATGCTAGCCAACTCCTGGTTCACCAAGATTTTTGTCTTCGGAGTGAGAAGCACTGATGAAGTAGAACAGAGGAAGAGGAGCATGGGTCTTCATCATATTCTAAACCGCACTGAGAATCCTAACGTGTACACTGGAATCCTGTTCAACGACTACAGTTAAGCATTAAATTCATCTGTTCCTTCGAAACTGTACTTTTGATTGAAACAACCCTTCGGGCTCTGAATCACTTTGCTCCTGGATCTTTGACTTTCAGAGATGTTGGCCGCAGATCGTGTCAATCGGTGAACTGCTCTTCTCCCGACCTGTACTCTTACTTCTGGTACCCTGCGAGGATGTGTGCTGTCCCCAGCACTGTATTCCTTGTTCACCATGATTGTGGGACTCCCCAAGGGATGATAACGAATGGCGACGGGTCTAGATACAGAGATGATGTGTCGTAGCGTGTCAGTCGGTGAGATCAAAAATAGCTTTTAATTCGATGTATCCACTTAAAAGAAACAATCGAGAGACTGCAGAAAGACTTTGACTGCTTGCCCGTCTGTAGCCGTTAAAGACAAACCAGTGGAGATCGTCAGTGAGTTCACATTTCTTGTCCTGATCATTGTTTATGATTTTTCTGATGGTTTGAAATAGGAGAGAAAACACACACACGCACGCACGCACGCGCGCACGCACGCAGAAGGAAAGTTGTCAAGAACATCGGCATGTGGTCACATCGGCATGCAGCCGTCAAAAAAGCCAACCGTCGCATGCACTTTCTGCGGCGCTTGAAAAAAAAAAAAAGAACGCTCACTGTGAACAAGGCCATTCTGGTCCAGTTCTACAGGGCTGTCATTGAAGGTGTCGTCTGGTCTGGGAATATTATAAAAGCAGAAGCCATAGCTCTCTAAGCAGGATTGTAAAAAAAAAAAAAAAAAAAAAAAGCCAGCAAGATCAATTCCCGCAATTCCCGCGACTGACCTTCTCTTGACTAATTAAATGTATAGAGAGCGTTAGCATAAAAGGGCAAAGTCATCCTGTCACGACGCAACACACCCAGTCTGGACGGTTTTAGAAACTTCCCTCAGCTCAACGCTGCAGAAGTACGAATACAAACACACGTGCCGTTTTGCTGACTACTTAATCCCTAAAACAGACAAAGCCTGGTCTTCCAAGGCAAATGGACATGAACATGTGCAAAGAACGATGAAGTCAAAGGCAACAACTCTTCGTTCTGTAGGACAGACCCGTCAGTCATCTGCCCCACGAATCATGTAAGTCGGCATAGAAAATGTTCAAATAAACATGCGTTTTGATGTGCATGTGTTTGGTTGTTGTTGGTGTGAATGCTTCCATCTAGCTACCAATGTGCAGCAGTTATCGAGCAAGTTTTGTTTGTAGTTCGCAGATATGTGCGTGCGTGGTATCAGTTAGTGCACATTTTGTGATCCTGAGAGCGACACTGACGCCATGCGTTCCCCTGTGTAATCGACATCAACGTTCCAGCTATGAGGCTATACATCTTGATTATATCAGGTGCAAGCTCCAAGTTTCTAGGTAAATACTCAAATGCTCGAGGGGATTTACAACAGTGTCGGTTGTCCATTTTTCTCTTGTTGTGTGCGAAGGACTTGTGTCTGGAAACCATTTACGACTGTATTGTCGGGTAGGAACGATGAGTTAGATGGAGAAAGGACTTGATAGACATGATCATCAAAACATGAGCCGTGTTGTGTATGATTAAAACGTTACAATCATTGCAACTGTTATCTGCCCAAACTGCTGTTACACGATTATTATGACCTCAATGCTGATATCTTGGCTCAGTAAAGCAGGTTAAGAGTACATGAAAATTGCCGAGTGTGCGATTCATGCCGTTTCCCGTCCAGTGTGAAAGTACCGTACTGAACACGTACAACAATTGATGATAATACAGTAACTCAACCATCGGCCTTAATGAGGTAGGTCAGACTAGACTGTGCCAAGGTGCGACAGAAATTAATTATAATTTCATACGTGTTATAAGTAAAAGCGGAAACGTATTGTTAAGAAATCAGTCAGGAAAAAAAAAAAAAGTGTGCTATCCTGAATACAACAGTTAGGGTAGTTTGTTTTAAATTGCTGGAGGGGGGAGACAAAAAAGTGATGACTGTCGACATGAGAGTCTAAGTGTACGGGTCACTGAGATAAGAAAGAAAACAACCCAGACATGGTAAAGGATGATTGAAATTAAAAAAACTAAAGGCAGTCCAAGAATGTCATGAAAAAGAGGAACTTTTCCAGTCCACAATTTCCGGCAGTGTGAATACAATGTATTTCGCGAAAACCCGACAGCTCCACGGGAGTCAGGGAGAGGGAGGGGGGGAGGGGAGGGAGAGAGAGAGAGAGAGAGAGAGAGAGAGAGGGGAGGAGGGGGAGAGAGAGAGAGAGAGAGAGAGAGAGAGAGAGAGAGAGAGAGAAATTACAAACAAAGATAATGTTTGCTGAGATAATGCGTGCTTTGTTGATAACTGTTCTCAGAAAAATAAAAATCTAACGATTTGATAACATCCAGTTTGTCCATTTTGAAAAGTACGGATGTGAGAAGTAGGCTATTGCGGGGGGGGGGGGGGGGGGGGGGGGGTAAGAGTACACGATTGTGTGCTTGCAAATCATCTTTTTTTTTTTTTTTTTTTTTTTTTGGTGCAGCTCGCGCTCATGGGGGGTGCGGGGGGGGGGGGGGGGGGGGGGGGGTAGAGTACACGATTGTGTGCTTGCAAATCATCTTTTTTGTTTGTTTTTTTTTTTTTTTTTTTGGTGCAGCTCGCGCTCATGCACGCTCTCATACCCAATGAAACGTGTGTGCGGACATTGATAATCACACACATACGCGTGCTCACGCATGCGTGTGCATGCACACACACACACACACACACACACACACACACACACACACACACACACACACGTACCAAGCATTTTCGCACGCATGTGCGCGAGCACACACACACGCACAAACAAACACGCGCACACAAACACGCATGCGCATCCATACACGCACGCACACACACATATGCACGCATGCGCGCGCGCGCACACACACACACACACACACACGCGCGCGCGCGCGCGCGCGCGCGCGCGCGCGCGGAGGTGCGACATACTAGGCAGAGTTGTTCGCGTCTGACATTCTACGTTTCAGGCATTTTATTATCAAGATGCAGTGATAAGCTGTTTCATGGCACGTGTATCATTAGTTCGACTAACTCTGCGAAGTGCGTATCAAGACTTCGTCTGAAAGAAAAACTATGCATATGGTTTATCGTTTGTCGCGATCGAGATTCACGAAACTATTGTTCAGTGAAGAACGTTCCCAAGATGGTTTGTCTTATACATAGTTAGGTAATTCAGTCTCTGTGGACGACATGACACAACTCATGGGGCCCGAGTCTCGCCCAGCATTAGCAAGGAGGGGCGGTGGAGGGGATGGGGAGGGGGGGGGGGGGGGGGAGAGAGAAAGAACAACAAATACTGAAGACGAAACTACACACTCTGAAGCCTGTTTACACGTACTGTGGCAGTCCCCGAGTCAACCATCAGTGATAAAACGGAGAGGACGTAGCGTTGCAGAATGTGGTCAAGTGGAAATGTGAGAGATAAATCAGTGTGTGTATGGAAGGTCAATGATAGATAATAGGCAAGGTTATAAAGTAGGACAGGACCCAGATCTCCCACGGGCGTTGATTGCGTCTCCACTGATGCTATCGAGATTGGGTCTGTGTCTTTGTCGTGTCCAGTGTAATTCAGTTTTATGGTCACTTGCCTCTAGTCGGCTTTCCCAAGGCTGTTTATGGGCATTCCCAAACAGTGCAGGTCGACTGGTCTTCACATCCTCCAGGGAACATGTCATTCCACTTCAACACTCATCTGCACTGGTTGCCGAGTTTTGGCAGAGGGGTCGACGATAACCCCTGGTTTTGCACGTGACTGCTATGTCTGAAGTAGTTCACACCTAAGCACCGTGTCAGCTCCGCTCTTTACTCTGGCACTTGTCTCATACGACTACCTACACAACATTTACAACAGCAGCAACAACAAAAACAAGTTGAAAGATCTTTCTTTTTTTTTCACCTTCCAGTCTATGCATGCAGCAAATTACCAGTGTGTCTGTCGGTGACATTCGGATTCTCTCACTACAGTCAAGACCAGCATAGACCACATTTTTTTTAAACAATCATTCCTTGCATGAATAAGAGTTGAATATCCTTGAGTATGTTGCCTGCTCATGAAGAGTATGTCCATTCTGCGTGTGAAGTATGCCAAAAGGAATTGTGACTGCCAGACAGTCATCGTGTAGACAAGTCCTGGTTAAGGTCGCCGAGGTTTAGGTGCCCCTCTTGTTCATGAGAATGGTAACACAGAAAGAACAAACCCCCCCTCTCTCGACTCTTCTTCCTGTTATTTAACCGTTGATTCTGTCTTCTGGACCTTTTCAGATGATCTTAATACTCTCAAACTATTTCACAGTAGAGTACTTTCTTTTTTTTCTCGTATTTATTCAGATCAAGCACTGCAAATGGGAATGTCTGCAGAATGAACAGCTCGATACTTTTTTTTCTTCCATGCGCCCAAGTCATGATCCCCACGCAGCTCATTCCAACTCCTCCCATACACAGCCGCACCCACACTCCTGTCACGGCCCCAGCACCTCACTCCACAGGGAGGAATCAATACCGATCTGTCAACCATCTAGAGAGACATGGCATTGCCTCACAGTCACTTGGAAGGGTTCAGTGGTGCCTGCCCTGATCCAACATACACAGAACATCCAACCTCCCACGGACGTGGAATAGTTGTTTACTCGCGAAGCACGACAAGTGTGTGTTCCCGTCAGGAGGGACTCCACCACATCCATCCCAGAAAAACAGCTCCATGACCTTAAACGTCCACCCCAAACAGCCCCATGACCTTAAACGTCCACCCCAGAAGAGCCCCATGAACTTGGCACCAAGCGCCGGCGACTTTGGCCGGCGCTTACTATCGGTTAGAACTGAACCATTTTTGTTAAGTGCTTAGAAATTCTTTCTTTCTTTCTTTCTTTTCTTTTTTTTGTGTTTACTTCCTTTCCAAACCTGCATCATGTTCTTTAACATTGAAGTCGATGTTTACATTCGGAATCAGAAAAAAAACATCTTGCCCTAATGTACTAGATATACATGTGCCACGCCACGTCGAACGATCTGAAGGCCTGTAGATCTAAGATACGGGGATAAAGTAAGGGAAACTCACCAAGCTGGAGCTTGAGTGAAGAGCGATTGGTCGCATCCACACGCTGACACTAATGCATTAAGCATCTTGCTGCCAGATGCATGGTGTGTGCGTGTGTGTGTGTGTGTGTGTGTGTGTGTGTGTGTGTGTGTGTGTGTGCGCGCGCGCGCGCGCGCGCGCGCGTGTGTGTGTGTGTGTGTGTGTAATCAAATAGCAGTGGGCTAATAGTTGTAAATATAATAGGGAATAGTAGTAGTTGCCGCTGGCATTGGTTGGACCAGTTCTGCTATTATCAACAGCAGAAGTTGTCCTGATAGAAACGGAATCATACCATTTCAAACCCACTTACATACGTTATAATGTTTTTTTGAATATGCACTATTTTTAATACAGAAGAGGTAGATATCCTTCATCCTTCCTGTTCAGTCCTCTCTGCCGTGAAAGGGCTCTGTTCATCAAACATTAAGGTCGATCCAGGAAAGATGCATACTGTGAACCGTCCATATTTATAGAGCCTTGGTTTTTCAACGGGCAGATTGTACTAAACTTTGTGGGAATTCAATGTCTTTCGCGAAGGGGAGGGACGCAGCGAACATACCTTTCCTTCACTGGTAACTTGCATTGCTTTGCATGCATCTGGTGATGAGAAATTTCAGATAATTGAGATGGAGACAACATGACTCTTGGAAGCAATGTCAGTACTTAGGCATTTATGGGTCTTTATGTATTTTGAAACGAAATCAAAAGACATGTGTTTTTTGCTTTGAAGTAGATTTAAACACTGTGTGATACACATCATCAAAATATAAAATTTTTAAATAATTGTACATAGGTAATTGTACATAGGTAAATGAACTTAAAAACAGCCTCACGATTTCTCAGATGGATGCACTGATCACACTGTAAGCGAATATTTTATCAGCACATGTGCCACATCTTGTTCTTGTTCTTCTTGTTTTTGTTTTTCTTCTTTTTGTCTTGTCATTCATTTCACGGAATAATTCTCGGCCTCCATTTTGCAGGTGGCAAACATAGCCGTGTAGGTATCATAACCATTGTCCACATAACGTATCTACACATTTTTTTTTTTTTTTTACTATGCATTACTTCTTTTCAACATCACGGGAGCAGTTACCTGTCCGTGCATGTCTGTATTCCACCTTTGTTTCGATTTCTTCACGTTTTTGCACCCTGCAGAGGTTTTCTTATGGATTGAAGATACCACATCGCAATACACCGTATGTTGGGGATTTGCACAATGTAGGTGAGGTGGAGGAGAGTGTGTGGGTTTTTTTTTTTTTTTTTTTAATCCTTTTTTTTCCGACAATGAACCTGATCCGTCTTTTGCGTTCCTGTATCCAATCAAGAGAGCGAGGTTTTTTTTTTTTTTTTTTTTTTTTTTTTTTTTTAGGAAACTAAACATACCGTGCTGGTGACCAACTTCCTATAGCCCGGATGTATGCCTCCTCCTTTGTTTGGGACTGCTTTAATGCCAGAGTTTTGCGTTGTAGATCTACCCCACCGTATAGCCACGCTGTACCCCCACCTAACCTCCCACCTCCTCCTCCTCCTCCTCGCGCACCTCTTTCTCCTGCTTGCTCTTCGTCAGACCTGTCGCACTGGGCCACGTGGCCAACCTTTGGGGACACTCGAGAGAGAAATTTGGATGTGTGTGTAATGTTATCCAACCCGTCCACAGTCATAGGTTTGTTTGGTTTTTGATGGTACACATGGGACAGCCGTTGGCATAACGACAAGAACAAAATAATTGTATTGAAAAAAAAAAAAACACACGAGCAAATACTGCAATTAAAGGAACAAACACACACAACAGCAAGATGAATGGTCGGACGTTCAGATCAAAACAGTTGAAATATACACACAGAAACAATCTATAATACACCCACAAGGCATTGGTGGTGAAAAAACATATATTATGGTCAGAACGGTAGTGAAGCATCAATTTCAAGAGCATTCATAGTTGTTTTTTCATCAATGTTAAACAGATTTGTTAGCCGAAGTTTTCTCTCCCTGTGAAATGTAAGTTTTAAAACATTTAAGTGTCTGTTGGAACAGTTGACAGCATCTAATTCCCGTGTTTGGTTGAGGAGGAGGGTGATGCTAGTCAGGATCCTGCACGGAGGCTGTCCTTATTTTGGAAAGTTCTCTGTCGTGTGTAAGGTGGAATCTGTTCATTCTTGGTGAGAGAGCTATAATCCCTGGATAGGGCATGTAGTAGTATTCTTCTGCTCCGGATTATCTTATGCCAAGGTAAGTCCACGTCTTCATTCCTACACACAGAGTTTCCGAGCTCCTTTCTCTCCCCCCCCCCCTCCCCTCCTTTATATCCATTTTTTGTTCCCCGTTACCGTTACCTCTCAGCCCCACTCCCCCCCCCCCCCCCCCCCCCTGTTTTTGTTTTTGTTTTTTTTTTGATTTGGTTTGAGAGTATACAAACCAATGCGATCCAACAGGTAATTGAGCCAGTCTGATGCCTTGCTGACGCAGTTACTGGCTGCGCATGTTGGTAGGAGAGACTTGTGTGACTGTTGCGTGTTGTGGATCGATGACCAGTATAGGTCATAGGTGAAGAATGACGGACAGTGACGGACAGGGCAACTGGGTCATCATTGATCACATGCCGTTTACTCACCAGCAGCTGATCAACAAAGACCGAGCTTTGCTTGGGTGGGTGTGTGGAACAGGATTACAATGTGTGGAACAGGAACACAGTCAGCTTGACTTGACGAACTGATAAAGAGTTACGTGTTTGTACGAGCTGTGAGGAGGAGGAGGTGAACAGAAAAACAATGGAAAATCAGTCGTTATCATCTGTTGTGGATTTTACCTATGCAGAAAACACGCTTTCTGCTAATGAGGAAACTGGAAAGGTAATTAAACATGCAAAATTGTTAATCGTGATGTCTTGATCGTGCCAACGTGAATTTAGGAAACTGAGTCTTTCTCCAACTGTAGGAATACTCATATGAAGTTAGGTTTCTGGGATTACCTTTTCTTTTATTTGTTCCTTCTTTTTTTGTGTTTTTTTTCCCCATCTTTTCTTCCTGAGCCGTCGTTAATTTCAGAAAGTGTAACGTTGAAGAAGATTTCCAGTTGAAGAAGAGGTAGTGTTTGAAGGCTTGTATGTGAGTGAGCGATGCTCTTAAATCCAAGAAGACTTGTCTGTTTGAACAGGCTGAAAATCCCAAGAGTGACTTCATTTTAAAACTAAGGTCATAGTGCAAGCACTAGCAGTTTAAAGTCATAGTGCAAGCACTAGCAGTTTAAAGTCATAATACAACTACTAGCAGTTTAAAAACACCCACATGCATACTCGCACACACAGCACACGCAAGTATGCACGCACGTACGTGCTCGCACGCACGCACGCGCGCGCGCGCACACGCACACACACACACACACACACACACACACACACACACACACACACACACATACAGAGGTTAAAGTAAATCTCTCAATCGGCAGTTACCATTTTAATTCTTAAAAAATGTATCTGAAACTAACTGAAAGAAACGACAGACTAGCCGAAAGAACTGACATACAGGCTGGCTGAAAGAACTGACAGATAATTGGAAGAAACGTACAAGTGTTTTGGCCTGGTAGATTAAATAACTGGAAGAACTCATAAGGTTAGCCGAAAGAACTGACAGATAATAAAAAGAAACATGGGAATGTTTTAATGGAAAGAACTGATATAAAGATTGGCTGAAAGAAATAGAGTGTAAGCAGTTAAGGACCGAAACATTTGCATGTGTTTTTTTTTTTTCCGATTTCTTTCTTCATCCTCACTCTTGGATGCCCTTCTGATGTCGCTCTTTTTTTTTTTTTTTTTTTTTTTTTTTTTTTTTTTTTAGCCGATCGGACATCTCAAGGCCAAATCGTCTTTATAATGGATGTCTTAACACCTTAGCTGTCGGGCACATGTTAAAACTAGAAAAAAAATTGTCATACGAAGTTTACCTTTTTTTTTCGTCTTCGACCGGATCCAGCTGGAACTTTCTTCATCTGCTTCTGCTATTGTCTTTGGGACTGTGGTCCTCGTTCCTCCCGGAAACCGAGAACCGAGAGCTGTTTCATGATATGCGTATGTGCATACCCCCGTTCAGTTAATCCCGTTTCCATGTGCGGACGTCACAGCTTGTTCCAGACAATGATTTGCTGTTGGCTGCCTTCTGTCGTGTAAAATGTTGTTGCTTAAACTTATGGGGACTTTTTTTTGCAGTATAAATCGCATGCGAGATCTCCTTTATTATCACTGGCTGCTGGACCGCTGGGTGTATTTTCCTTGGTTTAGTGCTGTGTTGCATGAGCTCAGGACACGTTCCACTGTTTGTATGCCTGGCCTTGGCAAGTGGACACGATAGATCATCGTCCATTTTACTAGACTTGTATCTGAAGGCAGGTCATGTATAGACCTACGGACGGATGAAGCTACAGACTTCAACATAAGTTAAGGACCACTTGCAATCTGTCTGAAAATGCAACACGCGCGAAACCAAAATGTTTCATGTGTGCAGATATTTATTTGCAGCCCTTGTGAATCAAATTAGAGCAATTTCATTTGGATTGCGTAATGTTTTTGCAATGATAAGCAATGTAAAGAGACCCACCCTGGGAAAAGAAAATCCACAAACATGTTTCTTTAATCTGTTCAAAAACGGATGTGTCCACCCGCGCGCAGCAACACAATCGAGACAGCGCTGCCTCATGGAGTTGATGGTGTTTGCGATGACGGCCTGGGGGATGTTTTCCACACTCCTGTCGCAGGACGTGCAGCAGCTGTTCCTCACGTTGTGTGGACGTGGGCGGTTTGCATTGACTCGCCGGCCAAGTTCTCCCCAGATGTTCTCGATTGGATTGAGATCTGGACTGTTCGCAGGCCACGCCATCCTGGTGATCCCAGCTTCCTGAATGAAAGTGTTGACAGCCCTGCAGCAGTGTGGTGTGGCGTTGTCATCCTGGAGGACAGCTTGGGGTCCGATCTGCAGGAGGGTCGCTGTGACCAGAGGCTGTAAGATCTCCTGCAGGTAGCGCTGCCCATTGAGCATGCCCTCCACATGGTAGAGAGGAGTCCTGTAGTGTCGGCTGATGCCTCCCCAAACCATAATGGAGCCACCTCCAAAAGCAGCCGCCTCCTGGATAGCATCATCTTGCAGCTGCTCCTGTGGGCGCCGCCACACCCTGATGCGGCCGTCTTTGGGGCTAACCATGAAGCGCGATTCGTCGGTGAACAGGACATGGCCCCAATGAGCACGAGTCCACCTCAAATGGTCCTGGCACCAAGCAAGTCGGCGTGCCCTGTGACCTGCAGTCAGCATAGGCTTCATCACCGGACGCCTGGAACGCAAGGCGGCGGCATGTAGGCGACGCCGAGTGGTCTGCCCGCTTACTGTGTTGGGTGGTGGAAGCACGCAATTGCTGACTCAAGGCATTGTCGGTGGCTGTCCTCTCCCGAAGGGCCTGTCTGCAGAGGGTACCGGTCCTCACGTTGTGTGGTTTTCTTTGGGACGCCCTGGGCGTGGCCGTTCCCTGGACGGTGCCTGTGGTTTGATGGCGCTGTCTCAGACAGATGATGACCGAGTGTGACACTTGCAGCATTCTGGCCACCTCTCGGACGCCTACTCCGTCCTGCAGCCAGGCGATAGCTCGGGCACGATCGAAATTTCTCAACTTTTGTCTCGCTGGCATGTTGATGTTGTGCTTCAGAAACGGGTATTCGACGGCTTTTATGGCATTGTGGTGAGCACAACGCGCTCCCATACCTTCATGCTGTCACGTGCATCAGGATTTTCACTGTAGACAGTTCGAGTCAGTGTGCACGGATTGCTGACAAACAGCTTGTTTTCCCAAAACAAGAGCACTTTTCTGCACGCTCAAGGGGAGTCAGTGCAGCTGTTGCATGCTTGGCAGTATTTATTGAGAAGACCTGACGACTGTCGCGTTCAGAAATCTTGGCAATTACTAATCTTTATTTCATATTTAATTTTGAAAGCACCTAAGGCATTCTGCGGTGTGGTCCTTAACTTATGTTGAAGTCTGTAGTTCTACGAGTGGCCATGTGCCCTATTTCATTCCAGCTGAGGCTTCTTAGGAATGCACATTCCAACGAATTCCACCCGGCCCTCTTGACCTTAACTGCCTCCTGGATTCTTTTGGCATCCTCTTCTTTCGTTATATCATTATTACCATGTCTCTCTTTGCTTTCCCTTTTGCCTTTGACCACCTGTGCATTTCTGCTGGTCCCTTTCCCAGCCTGATCTTGAGGCTTTCCTTTGCCATGCTCCCTGCCGCCCGAATTCTCCATTTTCTGCCAGTCTTTGGCTGGGGCTGGATGAATCTCTTAGCATCTTCCGTCAAGTCCTGAAAACATGGTTGACAGCCTAGTCTTTCTTACTTTCTGTTCCTTGTCAATAGACTTTAGGATTAGCTTTAGCTTTGCTTGATGACAATAGAGCGCAGCGTCACAGATTGAACACTGTAGTTTTTATGGATTTTTTTTTTTGTGTGCATCGATTGCATCGAGCTGGTACCGACATTACATAGTAGTAGCGGTCAGAGTAGCTTTTGGATCAGCCTGAACTGCAGGCATCAGATTTTGTGTTCGTTGGGAAGGTAACAGTGGTCTGTAATCTGCAGGCTTTCGTCTGCTGTTTACCGTAATTTGTTTTCTCGTTTCGTATTTCTCAGTGAATCGTCGTATCACTTTCCAGGGCTCATGACTGGATCGTCTGTCTGTCAGAATAACTTGGTTGGCGACTGTAAACGTAACTGTTCCAGTTACTTCCCCATTCTGCAGTGAGAGGTTCCGTGATTTACTTTAAAATTCATCTTCCATGAGGCGACTGACTCATCAAAATGTTTCCACTAAAAGTGATATCAGACGATGTGTTGAAGTATATGAAATGTGCGTATTAACTGTGTGGTTGTTTCTTGAAAATGTGTTGTATGAATAAACATTTCTTATGATATGAGTTGGGATTGGAGATGATCAGATACAGGGACAAAGTGTGGATGGGAGTGTGTGTGTGTGTGTGTGTGTGCGTGCGCGCGCGCGTGTGTGTGTGTGTGTGTGTGTGTGCATGCGTGCGCGCTTGTATGTAAATGTGTCAATTTATCCGGAATTAGGCAAGTACGCTTCAAACTGAGTGTAGCATAGGAGCAAGAGTACTGTAAGTAATGCTAAGTAATTAACAATCTAATATTAAAGGATAGAACATCAAAGGTAAATGCCCACTGGGCTGTGTAACAAACATTTACAAACTGAGGAAAGAAAAGAGTATATATAGTCATTCAAAATCTTGGACACAGATGACGGACTGGATCCGTCAGATAAACTACAAACGCCCGACTTACGATATAATTCCCTTGCTCTTGGACAATTGATTAATAGATGTCCTACTCCGAGTGTTTTTCTCCACACATACATCTAATGTTTTTAGCTCATTATCAAGTCTGAAGCTTTCATCCGATGTGTGTGTGTGTGTGTGTGTGTGTGTGTGTGTGTGTGTGTGTAGAACCTCTTGTAGAAGCCATGAAAGTACTTTAACATTTCTCAGCCTTTCTTCAGGACATAATACATCTTTAGAGCCAGTTAAGTCATGTGTCGGGGACTGACCTTTACACGAAGTTGCCAGATCAACCCAGACCACATGGAGGTTATTTTCTCTGCCGTCGCTCAATGAATTGCTTCCCAGATCATCATAACACGCTCAACACAGCCAGACTCCATTGCCGGGATGCTTCCTTTCTTGTCTTCATTTTCCATGAGGTATTTAGACAACCACGCTATTATGACAGAAAAGATGTTCCCTCCTCCGCATTGACAGGTGGTACAGGCCTGAACTGGTTGATATCACTTGGGCTTTGTCCTTTTGGAAGGCACATTCCATCAGCTATCACCCATTGGTCTCTGATCACCATAATCCTCCATGCTGATCGTATCTGTTAGTGGAGTCTCTCAGCAGCAGTGGGACATTTCATATACAGCAAGTAAGGAATTCCTTTATGCCCTGGCGACGATTTGGCTCTGGCTTTCCTCACCATTTCTCTCACTTCACACCGTGTTTTTGGCCTGTGTTGAATTGTTCTCCTGGCAACAAAGACCACACAAACCCGGCTAGGATCTAAAGTGGTGCCTCGCTCTAAGGGTTGGAAAATGTTTTCCTAAGCCGCTGTTCAGGACTTTCTTTGTCAGCTGTGAGCCCCAGATTTTGGCAGCTTGAATCGTTCCCTGGCGAACTAGGAGAGATCCTGGAGGAAGCATTCTTGGGTTGCCGTTTTCCTCCATCCCCTACTTGCTTATTCTGCTTTGATGAAGACAGTATGTTTTGCTTTTAGATCTTCACAGAGCTTCCCTTGCCTTCGTTTCTAAAAGTCAGAGGCAGCCTTCATCTGTTTCTTGACACAAACCCCCCACCCCCCTCCCTCTTGCCCCCCCCCCCCCTCCCTTTTTTTCCCCCTTTTTTTTCTCTCTTTTTTATCCTTTGGCTGTCGTCCATCTCAAGTTGGTGGTGTTTGTGTCTTTGAGGAGGAGTCTTCAACTTCGGCTGTTTTACATTCCTCTTTTGCACTTGTGGGTAACATTTTGAGTTTCTGGCATTTAGCATCGTAAGCCCTTGCGAATTTCTTGTCAGAATCACCAAAGCATGGATGTCCTAGGCACAGTGGCTTGAATCCTGCTTCTGTTTTTAACGATGTTTTATCTGCTGGCTCATGCACTGCTGCTCATTGACAGATAGGCTTACTACGAGAATTCGTGGGTGCGTTGAATGGGAGAACTGAGACTGACTAAAAGAACTGACAGATAGACCGACTACGAGAACAGACAGATTGATTGAGAGAACTGACAGATTGACTGACTGAGAGAACTGACAGATTGACTGAGAGAACTGACAGGTAGACTGACTGAGAGAACTGACAGATTGACTGACTGAGAGAACTGACAGACTGACTGAGAGAACTGACAGGTAGACTGACTGAGAGAACTGACAGACTGACTGAGGGAACTGACAGGTAGACTGACTGAGAGAACTGACAGATAGACTTACTGAGAGAACTGACAGACTGACTGAGAGAACTGACAGGTAGACTGACTGAGAGAACTGACAGACTGACTGAGAGAACTGACAGATTGATTGACTGAGAGAACTGACAGACAGACTGACTGAGAGAACTGACAGATAGACTGACTACAAGAATTCATGGGTGCATTGAATGGGAGATCTGATAGACTGACTGAGAGAACTGACAGATGGATTGACTAAGAGAACTGACAAATAGACTGACTGAGAGAACTGACAGATAGACTGACTGAAAAAACAACAACTGAGGAATAGACTAATGGAAAGAACAGAGATATACTGACTGAAAGAACTGACAGAAAGACGGTCTGAAAGAAATGACAAACAGATTAACTGATAGAACTGACCAATTGACTGAAAGAACTGAGGGATAGACTGATGGAAAGAACTGAAAGATAGATTGATAGAGTTTTACAGACTGACTGAAAGAAGTGTGTCAGATGAACTTACTGAAAGAATCAACGGATAGACTGATTGAAAGAACTGACAAATAGATTGACTTATTAGATGAACACCTTGACTGAAAGAATAGACAGATAAACTGACTGAAAGAACTGACAGATATTTTGTCTGAAAGAACTGACAGATAAACTGACTGAAAGAACTGACAGAGAAACCGACTGAAAAGAACTGACCGATATACTGACTGAAAGAACTGACAGATAAACTGACTGAAAGAACTGACAGATATTCTGACTGGTAGAACTGACAGATAAACTGACCGAAAGAACTGACCGATATACTGACTTAAAGAACTGATTGATCGGGTAACTAGCCACAGTAACCGATGGAGGAGATAGCTCATGCACTGATGGATAGAATGATACATTGAATCAACTGATTGATAGTCTGACTAGCAAAAATAACTGATTTATGAACTAGCTGTCTAAAAACCACACACATCTTTGATAGACTCAGAAATAAAGCAGCTCACATATAGAATGAACAGGAAGCGAGTTGACCAATGGCAGACTTACATAAACAATTAAACCAAAGAATTTCAAGAGATCAAAACGAGATAGTAATTTTGTTTTGTGGTGTGAAATTTCTTTGCCTCATAAGAAATCCAGGCAGGCATAAAAGGAATGGCCTTGATACAAGAAGCATATACACAAAATACATACACTGGTGCCCCATTTAGATATCATATATCTGAAAACAGAACATAGCTGCCTCAATCCTGGGATTTAAAGAATGGTCACACACGCACAAAAAAGAAAATCTCGCCCATGATTATCAGCATGCTAGCCAAAGTATGCAAGAGAAAAAGGAAGATCCACAGAAAACTGTTATGAGTCGTAAGATGGACAGTAGGACAGATGAACAGAATAGATACAAACACAGTACCCAGCTTCGGGCAGTGTGGAGACCTCCCTATGACCAAGCCCGTTCACTGTTCCAGAGTTCCAGCATCAATGCGACCAACGGGCTGAATGATACTGCCAGCAGTGAGAGGGAAGACGAGAAGTTGTTGGTGAGGGTAGAGGACCCAGGGGACAGCGTGCAGATGAAGTTTCAGCTCCACCACCAGCTCAAGGAGGCTCTGCAGCAATGCTGCACAGTCAAGACGTTGAAGAAGAGGCTGCCCATTTTGCAGTGGCTGCCAAAGTACAGGTCAGTCAGCGTATAGTGGATCAGGATTGTAATTGTTTGTTTATTAATTCACAGTAGATTTCATGGGGTAACAGTCTGGTTGCTGTCTCCAGGTATAGTGCTTTTTTCTCGTGGTAGGACGCCATTCCTGTTTTTTTTTTTTGTCTTTTATTTTTGCTTCTATTTGTGTGTGTGTGTGTGTGTGTGTGTGTGTGTGTGTGTGTGTGTGTGTGTGTGTGTGTGTGCACGCGCGCGCGATCGTGTGAATGCATGCGTGCGTGCACACATGCGTGTGTGTGTGTGTGTGTGTGTGTGTGTGTGTGTGTGTGTGTGTGTGTGTGTGTGTGTTATAGATCAAAGCAAATGGAATGGAAATTTGATTAGGTGAACAAAGCATGCAGAATATATTTTTGTTTTGATCAAAGTGTCTCTTTCATAAGACATGAGATCTACCACGAAACTGCACATCAAAGCTGAAATTGATTTCTACAAAATAATGCAGTGGAGAACTTTATGACTACAAATGTTGTTTGGTGTGTGTGTGTGTGTGTGTGTGTGTGTGTGTGTGTGTGTGTGTGTGTGTGTGTGTGTGTGTGCGTGCGTGTGTGTGTTGTGTGTGTGTGTGTGTGTGTGTGTGTGTGTGTGTGTGTGTGTGTGTGTGTGTGTGTGTGCATGTTTGTGTTTGTGTGTCTGAGAGTATGCATGCGCATGCATGTATGCTTAGGAATCAAATTGAATTATCTCTGTATAATTGCCACGTATCAAACTGTACCATATCAACAAAATGTACCATCACAATTGAAACTGCTACTGCTGCTGGTGCTACTGCTACTGTATTTCATACTATCTGACGTATTTATTTTTATCTCTTATTTTCAGATTTTAGAGTTGGGGAACATTTTTTTTTTTTTTCTAATTATTAGCACCACTCTTCGGTGATGGTGTGAGGTTGATTGTGACAATGGTCTGGGTGTGCAGCTGTGGTGATTTTCAGTGTGACCTTATTGCTGGTCTGACTGTGGGGCTGACCGTCATTCCTCAAGGGCTGGCTTATGCTGCTATCGCTGGCCTGAGCCCTCAGGTGTGTGTGTGTGGGTGTGGGTGTGGTGTGGTGTGGTGTGTGGTGTGGTGTGTGTGTGTGTGTGTGTGTGTGTGTGTGTGTGTGTGTGTGCATGCATGTACTTGAGTGCTGTCAGATGTGTACATGTGTTTTTTTTAATTCTTATGTGTATGGTCTTTATGCACAACCATGTTATATGATATGTGTACTGATGTTTCTGTGCCTGTACTTACATACATGTGTGTTGTGTAATATGTTGTGTTGTGTGCACAAGTGTTGTTTTCTTTTGTGTGCATATGCATTTGTGCTGTGTTAAGTACATGTTCTTGGTTTTTTACATACGTATATTGAGTATGTGAGCAGCGTTTTGTATATGTGTGTTGCATGCTGTTTATACATGTGTATTGTATATGTTTATGTATATTGTCTATTGTTTGTTTTGTGCTCTACATTTGACAATATTTTGTATGAAGTGTGTATTGTGTGATATAAAACCATTTGTATTATTACATTTGTGCTCATCAGTGTAAATGTGTGTTTAACGGCACATGCGTTTCATGATGATTTATACATGTATAAGTAATTGTTGTATGATTTCTTGTAGATTTGTATTGTATGATACATGTTCATATGTGTAGTTCATATATGTCTACGTATGTGTGGTATAATTTCTGGACATGTGTATTTTACAATTAGTGCGGGTCTGTTGTTTCATCATACTGATATAGCTGTGCATTACTTTCTGTGTGTGTTCAGTACAGGCTGTACTCTGCCTTCACGGGCTGCTATAGGGTCCAGTGTTTAGTCATACTGATATAGCTGTGCATTACTTTCTGTGTGTGTTCAGTACAGGCTGTACTCAGCCTTCACGAGCTGCTATAGGGTCCAGTGTTTAGTCATACTGATATAGCTGTGCATTACTTTCTGTGTGTTCAGTACGGGCTGTACTCTGCCTTCACGGGCTGCTATAGGGTCCAGTGTTTAGTGATATACCTGTGCATTACTTTCTGTGTGTTCAGTACGGGCTGTACTCCGCCTTCATGGGCTGCTTTGTCTACATGTTCTTGGGAACATCCAAGGACATCACTCTAGGTCCCACCGCCATCATGTCCCTCATGACAGGCACCTTCGCCACCTCCTCCATCCCCAAGGACCCCCCTGGCCCTCGTCCTCACCCTCATGTGTGGAGCCGTCCAGCTTCTCATGGGAATACTCAATTTAGGTATGCTTGTCTGGCGTTGGGGAGGGGTGTTGATGTTCTGGTTTGTGCTTGATTTCAGAGTTGAATATGTTAAGTATGTAGTTGTTGCCTTCAGAGATGGCTCGTCAGAAGATGTACGGGGTCTGGAATAGCTCAGTGGTAGAGCGCCGGACTTGTAATCCTGGGGTTGTGGGGTTTGAATCTCCACCGAGCCGTTTCGGAACAGGGGGATTTTTCCTTCAGAGTTAACATTGGTTCTGACTCCATTTCCCATACAGTCCTTCGAATGAGACAATAAACCGAGGTTCCATGAGTGAACGCACGCATAACTTCTTGCACACACGTATAATCCCATCACCAACTTTTGGAAGAGAAGGCCAGTTTGGCCGTTCGTATGGATGACACATTACACATAGCATGCACCTTCCCCGAAGCTGGAGTATGGCTGCCTTACTGGTGGGATAAAAAACGGTCATACACACAAAACTCCACCACTCCCTTTGTTGGGCAGATGGGATTAATACTTGCCTGTCCATACAGGGAGTGTCCGCAGGAGTATCGCCTGCGTATGCAGAAAAAAAAAGATGTACAGATGCTATCAGTTTCACATTCTTTAGTCACTATCAGTTTTGCACTCCTTAGTCGCATCAGGTGGGTTTCCCCCCCTTAGATTAGATCTAGAACTCCTGTAGTAGATTGGATTTTATAAAACAGATACCCAGGCCCATGCCAGCTCATCTGGGAGTCATAAAATGTATGTTTATTTTGGAAGAGAACATAAATTCAGTACTTGTTTAGCTTTCTCTGTTTCAATAAAAGAGCAAGTATGTAAGTTTTGAAATGCCTGACAGCTGGTTTTTTTTGTTATCTGGGTTATGAAGGCTTAAAGTGTTTCAAGATTATGTAAGAAAAAAAAGTATTAAAAAAAAAAAGAATTGGGTAAAGCTTATATTGACAGAATCAGTGGAAGTCATTTGGGTTGGTATGGACAGAAGTCAGTCAAGGAACTACTGAGTCTGGGCATTTGAATGCTTTCCAGGTTTGGGAGCTTGAGCTATTGTTTCTGTATTTAGATGATGTTGAATATTTCTTGATGAGAGTCATTGTACCGAGCAGTTCACACAGAAAGGAAGGGGCCGAACTGATAGTGTTTTGGTTTTCTTTTGTTGTTCGTTTTGTTTCCCGATCTTTATTGCTGCCACTGTTACAGTATTTTCACTTTGCTCTTTCCAACTCCTACATGGTCACACCCAGGCTTATCCTGTTGTGGCTCCAGTGCCAACAGTCGGCAGGATGTTACCATTGTCAGGTCACCAGTTGGCTATCCACTAGGAAACACACTGCACTGTTGTTGAGTCACTTTGGTGGTGTTCCGAGTTACCTGTTGGTATAAAGAGCACGGGAAACTGTTGAGTTCACCCAACTTTTAGTGACACAATTACTCAGCAGCATAATCAGACTGAATGAGCATATTCTGTCAAAATTGTGTTTGCAATAAAACAGTGAATTTGTACAATATGTTTATACATATGTTACTTCATGTATATTTCAACACCTTGAGATATCACATTGATGCTGTAATATTCTTGCATGTAATGCACAGTTTTTGTGTAGTCCGGGTAATTTGTTCTTTGTGTAGAATCAATTCACTTTTTTTTTTTTTTTTTTTTTTTTTTTTTAGATATAATGCACTTTGTATTGGTACATGCCTCACCCAGGTCTGTGAAATTCTTACAGTGAACCATCATAGACATCAGACAATGTCCTGAATGACAAGCTGATATGACACAAGATGTCATTCAAACCACTGACATGAAACATCACTATAGTCTCACAGTCACTACAGGTGTGTTGTGAAGATCTCTTAATTCAGGGGTGGAAGATTTGCTCAGTCTTGACCTGCATCTGGGCAGTTGTTGTCAACAGCAGGGGACGTAGATGATAGTGTCCTGCTTGGGCTGAACCATGGGAACCTTCACTCGATCCACGGCATTAACGAGATTTGAACACAGTGTGGGTTCTCCCCCCAGGTGGAAGGCTTTATAGCATCCCGACATGGATAGCTCCTTGTGAAGTGCAGGCTTACATTGGGACAGAATGAGGGTCGGTGTGGCTGTGTGTGGAGGGGCAGGAGGGAGCATCATGAAAGCAAGCACACTGACAGATTATGGAAGAAAGGCATGAGAAAATAGAGGACTGGTTTGGTCAGAGAGAGAAAGGAAAAACTCAAGTTTGGATAAGAAAATTGAGCTGTCTAGTTCACAAGTAAACACACAAAAAAGCCCAGCAACATTTCACCACTGCCGCTACCAACTACACAATGTTATGTTCTCGTATGTTCACCATCATAGTTTGATATTGTCTGTGCATTTGTTTGGTGTCCAGCCTGTTTGACTTGTGTCTGTGCTGGTGTTTCAGGAATCTTGGTGACTTCATCTCTCACCCTGTGATCAATTCTTTCACTTCAGCTGCTGCCATCACCATTGGCTTTGGCCAAGTGAAGGTCAGGCAGACATCAGTGTAGTTTGATAAGAAGCATGATCTTTTTTTTTTTTTTAGATCCCAGACTGTGTTCTTTGCCAGTCAACATGTCCTAGGAAGTACAGGTCATCAGGCTTGGTTAAAGAGTGAGTCTGTCTCTGCTTGGTCAGCTGAGTCGATAGTGTGGAGAGGTTTCCTCCCGTCTTTGATAGTCCCATGAACAATCCTTGTAGGGGTGCTGTAAGTCATTTACATGACCTTAAACAATGGACCAGTCTTGCCCTTTGATTTAAAAGGGGGAACAAAGACCATGGGCCACAGTCATGTGCATATTTATGTTTCCTGAAAAAACAGACATGTTGAGTCATTTTAGTGGTGTAGACAGTGATCCCTTGCACCGCAGTAATACGCATTTCAGTATTTCCTCAAATAACAGTTATGTCGGGTCCTTTGATTCATTAGTGTTAATAAAGACCATGGAAATTTAATTCGTGTGTGTGTGTGTGTGTGTGTGTGTGTGTGTGTGTGTGCATGTGTATACGTGTGTGTGTGTGTGTGCACATGCATGTGTATATATGTGTGTGTGTGTGTGTGTGTGTGTGTGTGTGTGTGTGTGTGTGTGTACATGAATATTTATGTCTGTGGGTATAAAGATGGTTATCTTATGTCATCATCAGCATCTCCTGGTTGGATGTATGGTGCCATACTCACCTTCCAGCAGTCAGGAATCCTTTAGTCTCCCATACAGTGAGTTCTGAAGTATATTCTATCGGGCTGTCTCTGACATGATATTTCATTGCCACATTTTGCAGAATATTCTGGGATTGGAGCACATCCCACGGAATTTTCTTCACATGGTGTATGAGACCTTTGCCAGTCTCCCTAAAACCAAGTACGTGTTTTTTTGGTGTGTTGAATAACTGTGTTTCTTTTTGCTTCACCAAAGTCATCAGTGATGCATCTATATCATGTACTCAGGATTGCTAGACACATGAAAATAAATTTCTCTGTTGTATGGTTTACCAGGCAAAGGTATACTTTTGGTCTATATTCAAAGAAATGTTTATAATCCTTATAATTTGTGGGTTGTCCAGTCCTTGAATGGAAATGATAGTTTTGGAACTTTCACTGAAATGATTTGCTTTGTGAAACTTGTGAAAAATGTGAGTTTTACGAAGTGTTCTGTTCTGTTTCTCTTAGCGTGGGAAGAGGGATGGGTGTGTGTGTGTGTGTGTGTGTGTGTGTGTGTGTGTGTGTGTGTATGTGTGTGTGTATGTGTGTGTGTGTGTGTGTGTGTGTGTGTGTGTGTGTGTGTTTACACACATGTGTATGTTTCTGGCAGTAGATGTAGGATGAAGTCACTTATTAGGCAGGTGATGGCGGTGGTTGTGAGTTCTGCATCCTGTTGACAGGGTGTGGGGACCCTGTTGATGGGTGTGCTGTCCATGGTGCTTCTTTTCTTCCTCAAGGTCAGTGCCTCCCATCCACACCCACCCTGCTTCATTGAGCTCTTTCCACTTGAAAGGCGATGGCTTGTTTGTTCTTTTTCTCTAGCAGTAATACTCTTTTCTCTTCAAGATATATGCAGTCAAGATAAAATCATTTTGTAGATTTGTTGGGTTTGGGTAGAAAATAAAATCATTTGCCCAATCCAAGCTTGTTTACATTAACTTTTTTTTTTTTTTTTGCAGACATCCAGGAAAGACATGTTGACAGTGCTCTTGTCAAGGATGATGGAGGCAGTTGTTACATGAGATGAAAACAAATGAATCTCTGACATGTATTCGGAGACATCAGTGTTGGAGCTTTGAGTTAGCACAACCCTTACCCAGGAAGGGCATGAACAATAAAGCAAAAACCCTTAGGATGTGTCAGTGGCCAGGTTACTCCTGCAGCAGTTGGAGAGGATAACTTCCAGTGTTCTGCACAAGTCAGACATCTGCTAAGTCGTAGCCACGAGGCCCTCTTCTTACATTCTCTCATCTAAATCATTAATCCATGTATCCATCAGCTTGAAACCATGTGCAATGTGGTCTTGAAATACAGCGGATATGGTGTAGTGTATATGGACTAGTCCACATGCAGTGACACCTCCCTGATGAAACTGAAACTGAAACTGATCAGATTGTTTATTCCATGTTGCCGCTCAGCAGACCCAGATTGGCGCAAAGCTGTGTAGGTGAGATGAAAGAGGTCCCACAAATATGTTAATCTGTATTCTGCTGTAAATAAAGCTGAACATTCACGTTTCAGTTGATGTTTAATTATGTGTCAGCTTCTGTTCCAAGTTTAATGCTATACAAAACAAACCTTTTGTATCTTGCGTCTGGTGACAGTCTTTGACACCATAGAATCTGCCTGTTTTACATGCATGAGACAAGTGTGAAGTCATCTTCATGCAGCCTGATGAAGGGTCCAGACCATGCGCGGATGACTCCACCAAGAGCTGTGTTTCCGTCTTTTGATTGTTGCTGAACTACCCCTTCATAGCAATGGTTCATCCCTGGTAAAGTTGATCATGTTTACTAATGAGAGAAATAGGAACTCAGATAGCTGCAGAACTCTTCAGTCTCTTCTGGAAGCCTCCAGACAGTTGCTGTGCCACTTACCAAGCTCAGCGTTTAACTCTAGAGTCTGTTAAATTTCATTGAGAGCAAGAACACGCACAATGCCGGTATAGATGTTGGAGCAGATGAAAGCAGATTTTAACCAATTCTATTGAACACTGATTCAGTGATGAAGGTGGTAGCAGTCATTTGTTCAGTGTTTGTTGGCTATCAGTTGACTTCACATTTCAGAGAAGAAAAGGCCTGTCGCATCCAGGACAGTACACAGTGAAAGTTTCCTCGCTGTCTGAATCACGTGTGAACAGTAACAGTCTGATGTTGTTAGATTTAAGGTGACAGTTGCATCAATTTTCTTACTTTGGTCATCCAGCAGCCTGGTTGGAATCTGGCTTCACAGGGTTATCTGAATCACCCAGGGTTCTTTGTCAGAGGAGGTCTCCTTAAGTCACTCTTCTCCGCTGTGACATTGTGCACTGCTTCTCTCCTCAAACAAAAGAACATGTGAAATGCTTGTGATGGCATGTTCATTTAACATTTGTTCTCTAGAAACATTCAATTTTGTGTGTGTGTGTGTGTGTGTGTGTGTGCGTGTGTGTATGTGTGTGTTTCAGAAATTGCGGACAATGAAATGGGGGATGAAGACCAGACTGAGTGTGACATTCCAACCCATGTGATTGTGGCTCGCAAAATCATCTGGCTTGCAGGCACAGGTGTGTGTGTGTGCATGTGTGTTTGTGTGTGTGTGTGTGTGTGTGTGTGTGTGTGTGTCTGAGTGTGTGTGTGTGTGTGTGTGTCTGAGTGTGTGTGTGTGTGTGTGTGTGTGTGTGTGAGAGAGAGAGAGAGAGAGAGAGAGAGAGAGAGGCTTTATACATACAAGATTTTTACTTTTTGACCTAATTACCATTTTTCATGCATGCCATTTCAGTGTGCTACATTGTGTCACCCCAGACTGTCTACACTGTTTTTGATATTTTAAATCCCTCAGCCGCTTATGAGCAGAAGACAGGTTCCCAGCAGTGTGTAAGCCATTATTCAGGCAACTGCTGGGCCTTACTGTTGATCCAATCAACGCTGAACCTGAGGATGAAGGGCCTTGTATTGGGGCTCTGCCTGGAGGAAATGTCGCACACCTCTGACTTTTTTAAGCTTTCCCTGTCCTGGGTGGAATGGTCACATGACAATGGTTGGCCTGGTTTGAGACAGTCACAGCCGGGACCAGAAGAGCAGTGCATTCCTTTCCCCTCCTGTTTTGCTTCACACTGAACTGGCTGCAAGGTTTACTACAGGCTGTGCCCATAATGCTGCTGCTGTTAACTACGCCTTGCTAACACTCAACATTTGACAGTCACCTAGCACAGAAAACAACCACTCCAGTGTAGACATCCTATCTCAAGGCAATGTTAAGCACTTGACAGCTGATATACTGAACTTGCAATCAGTACCAGATGCTGAAGGAGAAATAGTTATGCACAGACCATTGCTTTGACTTGAAAGTGAGAGACACAATCTAGCTTTCTTCCATAAGTGTGTGTTGTGTGGTTGTAAATATGTGTCATTTGTAAACAAGTTTCATTTACAAACAAGTCTCACAAACAAAAGCATCTTTTTTTCAGCATCAAAACCAAGGACAAAGAAATGTAAAATGGTCACAGCACACAGTGAAGAGTAAAAAACGTGTTTCAAATCACCTGACAGCTGCTGTAAAGCCAGACTTTATTGCAGTGGAAATCATAAAACTCTAAGGGCTCTGGCAACATATATGGGGAACATGTGAAACATAAAATAACACTTTTGGGGAAAAACGATGAGCATGCAGAGTTTTTCATTATTGTTTGTTTAAATGGTAAAAAAAAAAAGATAATAAAGTGGGAATGAAAGGGTGTTTGAGAGAGCAAAATGATTAATTGTGTTGTACACAATCTTGTGAAAGAGAGTTGGGGCAGGGTTGTTCGCAACATCTCTCTCTCTCTCTCTCGCTCTCTCTCGCTCTCTTTCACACACACACACACACACACACATACACACACATACACACACACACACACACACACACACAGAGGTCCAGTCACAATTACCACGGTGACAAGCCCATCAGGGGGAGCTTATTTCCTCACAATCGATCTCCCTTGATTTTTTTTTTGCTTTTTAACTTTCTGGTCTCTGGGTTCATGCATGAAGAGCTACAGAATTGAGGTTTTTGTTACTGACATATCTATGAGGGTAAAGATGATGAAGGTATTGCTGCAGCCCCACTGTGGTCAGAGACAACATGACGGGACTGTGCATTTCATGTTACATCACAGCATCAGCTGGCCGTACAGGCACCTGCAGTTTGGTAGGGAAATTGAGCAATATACGCAGAGATGCATTCATGAAGTAGAACAACCTCAAGCCAGCCGGCTGGGATGAGAGATCCCACATATACATGATTATGCCTTCAATGATATTTGAACTGTAACTGCCCTGCCCCTAGTAGTCAGCTGCTTTTGCTGCAGGTTGAGAAGATAATGTGTATGAATTCCATCGGCATTTGGGGGTATGGAAGCAGGAACTTCATATGCAATGATCACTGTAAAATGGATATTTTGTGTGTGTGTGTGTGTGTGTGTGTGTGTGTGTGTGTGTGTGTGTGTGTGTGTGTGTGTGTGAGTGATGACTTACGGCTGTGACAACAAATTATTATTATACTAATAACATTGACAACTGTTAGGGCAGCCATTTTTTGATTTCGAGACGAACAGGAGAAGCAGCTACTAGCAGCTAAGTGTTTTCTTGTTCTTTGTCACTGTCCTAACTTGAAGAAGACCCAAGAGGTCGAAATGCATTGTGTCTAGTCCTGTATTCTGTCTGTGTCCTTGGCAGTAAATAACCCCCTCTCTTTTAAAAATTTGACAACTGCATTGGAGTAGGAGACACGGGCTCTATGCATTTGGATTGTCCCTTGGCATATACCACTTCTTTGTGTCCAGAAACTCAGACTCTGGTTCCTTCTGGATCAACTCTGTCAAAGAGAAATAAAGATCTTTTCTCTTAGGTGTTTCAGGGATGACCTGTCATATAGATGGAAGATCTAGTTCTTTTTTCAGGTAGATAACACAGACAGGAAAGCAACCAGGTATGAATGAAAACAAAATCCTGCTGTACAGAACTTTTCCTGTGTACAGGATAACAACAATGGTAAATGTAATATTTAGTTTAATGATAGTGTTAATGATACCAACATGTGCAGGTGCCAATGCTATCGTCGTCATCACAGCGGCTGGTGTTGCGGGCCAGTCTCATATCAAACGGTATTGATGTCATCAGCATCACAGGGAACATCACCCCAGGATTGCCTCCCTTTGAACCACCGGCCTTTTCCAACGGCAACATCACCCTCCGATATATTTTCTGTATGAACTAGTAATCATGGCTATGGTTTGTAATTGGTAATAATTTGTATTTAGTCCTGTTCAAGAAATGTGTGTGTGTGTGTGTGTGTGTGTGTGTGTGTGTGTGTGTGTGTGTTCGTGATTCAGTGACCTGGGTCAGTTTAGATCATTGGTGATATTCTATAGGGTGGTATTGGAGAGTGATTTGTGTATGTGCATGTGTGTGTATGTGTGTGTGTGTGTGTGCGTGTGTGTGTGTGTGTGTGTGTGTGTGTGTGTGTGTGTGTGTACAGACACTACCAGTGTCTGTTGAAATACAGTAGGAAACTGGTAGGTGAATGAAAGTCAGTTTAGTGGTTCTAGTCTTCCCATTTGTACCCGTAGTGCACTCAACTCTGGGCAGGAGGAACTAACTGGTCAGGGCTGAAACAGTCCACCTGTATGGCTTATATGTCATACTGTAGAGTTGAACCTTTCTTCCTTTAGAATGTTGTCTTTGGAGATATTCCATGCCTGTAAGTGACTGACCTCACACATCACCTTCTGTGACTAACATAGACTTGAGCAATAGTCAGTTCCGCAGTGCTTTACCTGTGCACAGATTGCATAAACAGTTTTTCCTATGTGTTTGATATTGTAAGAGCTGCAGGAACATCAAAGGAAAGAATTCTCTTAATGATGCGGACATTAAATGATAACAAAATGACTGCCACCATAAAACATGCATATTCATTCATGTGCACTTGTATAACAATGCGGATTTATATTAGGCTGCATTTGGATATATACACAAAATGCATGCATGCACACACACACACACACACACACACACACACACACACACACACACACACACATTCTCTCTCTCTCTCTCTCTTTCACTCTCTCACTCACTCACTCCTTCTTCATTGGTTTTTACACATCTAACATGCACACAATAATATATCTGAAATGGTGTGTGTGTGTGTGTGTGTGTGTGTGTGTGTGTGTGTGTGTGTGTGTGAGCATGCGTGCATTTGCGTGTGTGTGTGTGTGTGTGTGTGTGTGTGTGTGTGTATGTGTGTGTGTGTGCAGACCATTGGAGCTGGTTTCATCATCGTCCCTTTTCTGGGTCTGGTGGAGGCTATAGCCATTGGCAAAGCTTTTGGTAAGTGTTTTCTTCTCAGAGACCCCTCCATTCCAGGTACTATGCATGTCACATGTTAAGCAAGCAACATTTGAACTGAATATGTGTGAATTCACTGTGGTATATGGCTGTATGCAGACATCACTGTATTTGCTTGTGCACATGGATTTCTACCCCATGGCTATGTTTCTGTTATGTGAAAGCTTTTGTGGTTGATATTTTGTTGTTGATTTGTGATTGCGTATAACCTTTAGTGTTGTTTGGGAAAAGTCACAGCTGCACATGCATGCACGCGCACGCGCACACACACACACACACACACACACACACACACACACACACACTCACACACACATACATATGCGCACACATATATGTGCACACACACTGGTACACACACTCACGTGCACACACACGCTCGCACGCACGAACGCATGCACACACGTGCGCACACACTGGCACAAAACACTTTCAGAGACATGCAAGCAAATTTTTATGCACACACAATCACATGCGGAAGACTGTAATATTCAGACATATATTCTAGCAATTAATTGAACAAATGTATCTCTAGGTACATGTACTTGTACATGACGATTCTACGCAATCCGTTTTTCACAAGTTTGCTACAGTCCCACTGACACCAGTACCACTGAGTGACTGTTTTCATGATTTTTTTTTTTTTTTTTTTTTTTTTTTTTGCAGCAGGTTTTTATTATTGAGGTTCTTCATTTGAAGTGTGTAAATGGGTTTGTACGTACATTTGTTGCAGCTCGTGTCAACAATTACAAAATTGATCCCACACAAGAGTTGATTGCCATAGGTGTGAGTTGTGACAGATCTGTACACTGGTTTGATTTTTAATTAAAACTTTGTCGTCTCTGCTGAACGAAGGAATGAAAAGTTTCTGTGTTATTTGCCGTTTCTTTTTTTTTTTTTTCAAGGTATTACATGAACTGTATATATTCAGCATTGATGCTGTATATCAGTATGTATTCTGGAAATTTAATTCTTTTGTACTGAAGTGTGCGAATTGATGGTTTGGGGTCTCAGGGTATTTACTGACAGGAGTTTGCTCATCTTGAAATGTATGCCAAGAAGGACATTTTGGCACTGTCAGCTGCTAGTTTTTGCAGTTCCAGTTGCTGTTGTTTTCATTAAAAGAAAAAGTCCCCCCCCCCCCTCCCATCCCTCCCCTCTTCCCCATTTTTTCTCTCTGTCCCCTGCAGTTTTCTTAGATGCTTGTCAGAACACCCGCCATTACTCTGACTAAACAGTCAATCTAAAATGACTGCTTGGGTCCATGGCATTAGTGGTAATGTGAAGCCTTTGATTTATTCATAAGGTGGGAATGACAGTGTAAGAAAGAAACCTGGATTCCAAAAACAAAGATGGAAACTTGGGGAGATGGCTGTTTAAAGAAACTGGTATGTCATTTGTTTTTGCAGATAATGGAAATGTTGGTGATGTCACTCCTTTTATCATGAAAAGCATGGATTTCTTCTGTCGGATGCACTAAACCAGAGTATATTTCTGATCTCCTCCTAATCTATACTCGGTCCTGCCAGCTCTGCTTGTCTTCTGGTACTTGACTTTCTAAGGGTACCTTCTACCAGAACTAAGACTTACAGACAATGATCTCTTTTTTTTTTTTTCCAAATCCCAGTGTTTTTGAACAGACTGTCTGACAACCTCTGACTCTCTGATTCTGTTGCCTTTTTGAACTCTGGAATCTGGTCTTAACTTAACCCTTTCACCGCCAGACATTCTATTTTGCATAAATCCCCATCGCCAGCCATTTTTCCAAAAAAGCTCTTATTGTATACCAGCATATGTGAAACGCGGATATCTCTGGAACTAAACAACCAATTCTCATGCTATTTTTTTGTAAAATGGAGATACACTGTACTTTTATGTAACCCAGGTTCCGCACGCTTTACCCCAAGGAAACAAAAATACACAATGTATTGCCAACTTTAAATTTTAATTCCAGTCACTGTCTTTCCTGACTACCAAAACAATTCAAAATATACCCTCAGTATAGGTGGTTAGGATAATGAAAGCAATAAAACAATGGGATAGAGAAGAAAAAAACAAGAAATAGCAGATGCGGAAAAGTAGCACTGAAAAAGGAAAAATAATAAACAGTCACTTATTAAATAGAAAAAATTACAAGCAAAAAAATACAATAGGAATCAAAACACTAATTCAAGTTTCCCAATTAACATTGGAGAACAAAAGGGTGGGCACATATTTAAATCTGTTCCCCTGGCAGGATCATTACATCAAATAACCCCGTTAACAACATTCTCCATTTTACTTTTAGAAGGGGATAGTGTCAACTCCACTGTGATCAAATCCAATCGTCAAATTGAATAGCAGGGAATTACACACATCCCAGCCAACACCGGATGGGTTTGGCAAAACCACAGCTATGCCCAAGTGTGGTCAGTTCACAATTAATACTAATAGGCCCATAGCCTAACAAAACATTAATTCACCCTTGACATTTGCCATTCCAGCCAAATAGTACCCACTTTGTCAGCATTACCTCAACACCAGAATATGAACTGCTGACCCTCAGTAGAATTAATAGTTACATTAATGCTCGGAAGCATTAAGAAAAGGTCCCCACAATATCCGCAATCAATAGAACTACCTAAAGGAATGAAAATAATATCAAACAAAACAAAAGAAAAATGGAATAATCATCAGAAGATCAGTCAAAACCACAACACAGCATTGGCCACGATTAGGTTACGGCCAACTAAGAGCGCATAAAGTAATGCAAGGTCATTGTGCCCGCATTCAAAGAAATCAAACAACATATATATATACAAGCGACACATCATGTCCAAAACATGAGAATTAACTTAAGTATTGTGTCAAACTATCACACCTAACATGGTGTAATACATTATGCCGATCAAATGGTAATGCGTCCAAATAGCCTGCACAGTAAAACCGAAAAAAAAAACGCTAGTGAAATAAAACATCATACGATCTTGCTCTCTAGGGAACAATCAATAACGAAAAGCAGGGATAGCCAATTGTCAACACCGAAGACTATCGACATCCCATAATATTTTCTCAATTAATAACATAATTATAACGCACCCCCTTTGATATCACGCCGCCAAACTCTCTAAAACCGTTGACTTCATTTAAAAATAACAGTCCAAACTATGAATGGTGATTGAATTAACAAATAACTGCAACTACCCAGCTAACATATTTTCACTATTGTATTCCTTCAAAACACAATGAATGCCAGGCTACAACAGAATTTGGAACAACATAAGGCAAAATTCGGCGAAATGCGAAAATTTGAAGGAATGCACAATGAAAGGCAAAAACCTAATTTTATGCTTAATCCTATTTGAAAACAGCATCTAAAATTTACACCAGTAATTTGTTGACCCACTGTCAACCAATCTAATAATAATACACCAATTTAAGCATATTAGTCCCTAACTATAAACTCAATTCCGCAATCTAAACTAAATACAGTTTTTAATATTTTGATCCAGAGAACCACGGACTAATAAAAAAAACCCATAAATTAACGTAACCTACCAACCAACATACAAAATAATAAATGACCAAATTCTGTATCCACCATACATACACAATCAATCCGCTCCCACAAAACTAATATGACTTCCCCAAACACAATCCTGTATTGTCACTCACATTATTAATACTTATAACGAGTTATCCTAAAACTTTGCTCCTCTAAGTCTTTATAAAGTAAAACATAGTGGCTGCCTACCACATGGTCATTCTAAAGCCCACAAATGTGCAAAATCAAAATCCCTTTTAAATCTAAACATTACACCACAATCCAGTAAAATAAAATCATGAAAACGAAACATAACACACATACAATATTAACTACATACATATTTTTTCTTCAAACAAACTCAACTAACCTGATTTAGCACTAACTGCATCTGCCAAGATTCAAGTGTGATCTTCCCTCTCTTGTCCCAGCAGGAAGTGGCAGAAGAACACCAACAGACCGGAAGTGTCTAATTACTCAGACCTACTGAAAATGACTATTTAGCGCAAACTCACTAATTTTAAGACACTCATCTAATTACTAAGTCAAATAAAAAATATATTATAAATTATACATTGACAACCTTAAAATTACTAACCTGACCACATTAGACAGGTTACAATCACCCCTCCTAAAAAAAAAATGTTACGTACCTCAATTTATGTCAAATGGAAAATTGAAGGTGCAAACATTTTGGGAAAACACTAATACACATAAAATAATTAGAGATGCATCCCCAGAACAAAACATAATTAGCGATGTCTTGATCTTAATGCCACTAGGTCAAAACATGCTGCAGGTTACTTATTAAGTGATCACACGGCAAATGTTAAAGGAATCCCTAATTGAACTTTAGCGGTTACCGCAAGCACGCCAATCTCACATTTTGACCCACTAACAGTGTCGTCCAAACTAGTAAGTTTACCAAAAACTACTCATAAAAGTGATTTTCAAACATATTCACTGTACCCTAATTACACAGTAATTTAGCACAGTAAAGCAACAAATGCGAAACGTGTCAAATAAACACATTTGACACAATTAATCAAAACATACATATGAACCAGCCCACTCACACTGTGACAACCACTCTGAACACTCGCCCAACAGGGCTACACCGTTGCATGTCCAGTGGACACCTCTGTTAAAGTGTCCAAAAATAAGTCCAAAATGGTCAACCCAAGATGTTTGGCGGGAAATCATAATAACCAACAAATTTTCCCTGAGTAAAAGGTTGAGGAAACTTCCACAAAACTCGACACGTACCAACTACCAAATGCGTTGGTGCCACCAAGAACACTCCAAGAAAATGTCTTCAGTTGAAAAAGTAAATACAGCACACCAAAAAAACACAACACAATAACCTTAAATTGTGTATGAGCAATTATTTACAATGTGAGAAGTACTCTGAGTACCTGCTCAACCACAGCAACACGCTCAGGGTCTAAAGGGCTATCAGCTAACATGTGCAAACGGTACTGAGCCTTGTCAACTAGACCCTCCTCCAAATGCTTCCGGATTTGGACCACATGGGTTAAATTCAGTCTGTCTACAGGCTTGGGTTTCCTAAGGGATCTTCTTAGGGCAGGAGTGGGGGTTGGAATTTTCTCAGTGCTACTGGTACTGTCCGAATCCTCTGAATTGGAGGAAACTTCTGACTGAGACATGTCATTCAATGCTCCCGAAGGTAGACTACCCACTATCAATTCTTCATTCACAGGGCTGGCTGCTCAACCTGCTGATCTGCAGACTGACTCACATCGGGCTGATCCCCCCAGCCCTGGTCCCTGTCAACCCGTACCACACTTTCTACTGGAGATCATCCTGACCAACAACAGACCTAGGAAAGTATTCAGTAGCATCGGCCTTCAGTTTCCCTATGGAAGGCACCACTGGAGCAATTTCAAGAGTGCACCCTTGAAACTCATCTGTCACGCCTAAGACAGACTCAGGTTCCTGAACAACTATACAAGGTGGAACTTTAGGCCCTAACCTGCACTGGAATTTCCCTAAAAGCTTCCTGAACTGGAGGGTCAATCATACCTATAGGTAACAAATAATTTCTATGGAGAGTTCTCTTGGGCCCTGTCGCTGCTTCATCTTGGACCGTATACACTGGCAGACCATCCTTCTTTGCTATCACTACATGAACCGCATTCTCCCACCTATCACTCAACTTTGAATCTAATCTTGGTCCTAACTTGCGAACTAACACTCTGTCTCCAATTTCCAACTCAGCCGCTCTTGCAGCGACATCATACCTAGCCTTGTTCCGTGTTCCGTGCGTTTGTTTTGGCCATGTTTTCAGAAGCCTTCTGATAAGCAGATGCTAGCCTTTGTTTCAGACCCTTGATGTAGTTTGAAGGTGACCCTTGTCTCTGAGACTAATATCTATGCCAAATGCAAGGTCAACAGGTAATCTAGGATGACGGCCGAAAAACAAAAACGTACGGGAGTGCCCGGTACTCTGGTGAATGCAGCAGTTGTAGGCATGCCACCACTTCTGGAAGGGTTTTCATAATATTTATCTCTTGAGTATCTTCTAAACTCCTGAGCATGCCTAACAGGGTTCTGTTCCACCTTTCTACAGGGTTACCTGATGGATGGTATGGGGTGGTCCTACATTTCTCTATCCCAGCTACCTGACACAACTCCTTTACTAGCTTGGATTCAAAATCCCTACCCTGATCAGATAAAATACGTCTGGGAAAACCATAGGTCATGAAACATTCCTTCCACAATGTCCTAGCTACAGTTCTAGCAGTCTGGTCTTTTGTGCGCACAGCGTGCCCAAATTTTGTGAAAATGGTCCATCATGACAAGTATGTTATGCTTCTGGCCATTTGCCTCAATGGTGAGGAAGTCTATGGAAAGAAGTTCCATTGGGCATGTGGTCACGATGGAGTTCATTGGAGCTTTCTGGCACTTAGCACCCTTCCTAATACAGCGAGAACAGTTCTTTATCTTCTGTTCCAGATCTCTGGCCATGTAGGGCCAAAAGAACCTCATCCTAAGCTGTGCAATGCCATCTTCAAAATGGGTGTGGAAAAGGTCATCGTGCACCCCTTTAGAGCAGCTTTCCTGTAGGGCAAGGGAAGAACTAACTGGAAATGGCTGACCTGATTATCTGTCCCAACTTCCTGTACAACACTCCCTGCTTCAAGACAAACTTCTTTTGCTCCCTAGCATAAACCTTGAAATCTGGACCATGTGCCTCGGCTGTATCTAGCATCTTACCGCGCTCCAAGCACTTGATGATGTAGGAGAGATGCTTGTCTGCCAACTGAGCCTTCCTCCAATCTGTGACTGTATTGATGGACTCATGCTCAGCTTTGGGGTCAAGTATACCATCTGGTATTAACTTGGGGTCAGTCATCAACTGCTCAACGGCAGGAAAAACATTATCCTTGTCAATCAGAAACCCCATCCTCATCCTCAGCAACTCCTGGTAAACTGTCACAGGTATTAGGACCAAATGAGTGAACATGATGGGACTGTAGTATGGCTTGTACAGAGTCTGAGGCAATAGAACTAAAACTCTCTAGCTGATCCCTGTCAAAAGACTTGGCTTTCTGCACTAAAAAAAAAAACATCATCTAAGGACTTCTTATACTGATCATCAACACAGGGGTCCTCTCGAGGAAGTCTTGACAAAGCGTCTGCATCTGTGTGAGTTAGTCCCTTCTTGTACCTAAGTTCAAAGTCAAAAATGGAGAGTGAAGAGAGCCACCTGTGACTCGTGGCATCCAGCTTTGCATTTTTTAAAATGTAGCAAAGGGGATTATTGTCTGTGACCACTGTCACCTTGGTACCCAAGAGGTAGTCCCTGAACTTGTCACATTGCCCATTTCATGCAAGGAACTCGCGCTTGTGAGCTGGGTAATTTTGTTCAGACTTGTTCAGCCCGACTAGCGTAAGCAATGACCTTGCTTTTGCCCTCAAACTCTTGGTAAAGGACAGCACCTAATCCCACACCACTAGCATCGCAATGGACAACAAATGGTTTGGAACGATCGGCTAGACTAGTACCAGTCGCTGGTAAGTGCCGAGATCAACGACCTGAAAGATTTTTCTTGGGCGTCCCCCCAAGAAGAAGAAACAGAAGAAGAAAGAGTTATCTTGCCTTGCCTCTTTCCAGACTTAGAACGACTTCCCGGGGCATAACCCACAGTCAAATCATTCAAGGGTCTTGCAAGTGAAGAGAAATTTGGGATGAAGCGACGGTAGAATCCTGCAAACCCGATGAAACTCTTCACATCCTTTACTGTTTTTGGCCTGGGCCAATCTTTGACAGTAGCTATCTTGTCTGGATCAGGACGAATAGTACCTTCAGATATCACATAGCCCAAGTGTTTGACTTGTGTAGCACCGAAAATGCATTTTTCAGGATCAAGCTTCAGGTTGTACTTACATAGTCTCTCTAGTACCCTAATGGTACGCTCTTCTAGTTCTTCAAGGGTTTCAGCATGAATCAAAACATCATCTAAAAAGATAATCAATTGTGTCAAGTTCATGTCACTAAAGACTGCCTCCATGAGTCTCTGGAAGCAGGCTGGGGCGTTGGCTAAACCTTGACTGAGCCTGTCCCACTCAAAAAGACCAAAGGGTGTTATGAAAGCTGAGTACCTACTTGCCCTCTCTGTCATTGGGACCTGGTAGTAAGCTTTACATAGATCTAAAGTTGTAAAGAACTTTGCCCCATGAGAGCGTTAATAGGAGATCTTCAATTTTGGGGATGGAATAACTATCTTTGACAGTCCTAGCATTCAGTTTCCTGTAATCTATGCACATCCTAAGTGCGCCTGTCTTCTTCCTAACGAGCACAATAGGACTCGAAAATGGGGAGTTGGATGGGCGGATAATCTTGGCATCCAAAAGCCCCTTAATGTGTTGTCTACACTCCTCAAAGTCCCTTGGGGGTATGGGCCTAGCTCTCTCTCTGATGTCTGGGCCTGGTGTGATCTCCATATATCAAATGGATCACCTGTCTCTGCTCTGCCTATGTCAAATTCACCAGTAACAAAAGCCTTCTTTACTGACTGCAGCCTATACTCAAAATGTTGACACCAGTCCGGGTGGGTGGTTTTCGCCTCACCAAACTTAAAATTTATGGTTGTATCTTGATCTGCAGAAATATTAGTATGGGTGCTTCCTGAGAAAACAGCAGTCTCCGGTGAATGAGGGGCCAGATTGGACACTACTTTGTTGACATCATATTCATGATGGTAAATGAATATGTCAGCAATTTCCTGATTCTTTTTGAGCGAGACGGCACTGTCAGACTCATTCATCACTACTACTTTGACATTTGCTAGGCAATCAGCTGAAGCTCTGCAACCAACAATTTTGAGACCTTCGGGCAATGATGCCTCAGTGGGTTCTTGTATCAAGACAGAACCTCTGGTACTGGGAACATTAGCTTTTGTGGAACACTTGACTTCAACGGTCTCACCAGCTGGAACTACGATCTGTGGGGCACGAACTCTAGCCGAACCCACCTTCCCATCATCACCCGAAGAACAGTCCCGATACATGAATGCAATTGCTGGACAAATATGCAAAGAACTAGCAAAATGAGACCCAACTAATTGCCTACATAAATCAGCAAAGTATCTCAAAGTGTTTGTACCCACGATCACAGGTACTTTCTGGGAAAAGTCTGTATCAGGACACACTAACATCAATACATCCACATTCTCATTCACACCCACAACATCTTCTGACATGGAAACATTCACATGCACAAACCCCAAATATGGTACTACATTCCCACCTGCCCCTACAACTTTCAAATGTTCACTTAGCTCTTCCAAGTGCAGGTGAGGCAGGTTAGTACGGTAAAATGTCTCTGATCTGATATAATGCTGACTTGCGAACCACTGTCAATCAGGCAGTTAGCTTGAACACCTTCAATGGTGATTTCGGCTTCAAGACTGGGTCCTACTAAAGCCTCCAATGTTGAGCTTTCCCCTCCTGTTGAGTGAAGTTCCGCAAACACTGTTCTATGATCTAGCCTTACACTTTGCCTACCCTTATTACATAATGTCACCTTGATATTATTGGCATCTAAATCTACACTAACATCAAGTCCAGAAGGTAGTGCTTCTGCTGGTCTTCGAAGTACCTTCACACCCACCCATGTATCAGGAGTGCCAGAGACAATTCCTGACAAGGTCATCTCTTGCCCTGGTTCCAATGTTACAAGCAGAGGACTCCTTAGGGCAATGCCTCGAACGTGCAAACTCTGTTCGATGCAATCTGCAGCAGCGTTCAAGGTGTGAGCAATCTGTGGGGATTGGGTAAATGATGGTTCTACAGTTGCCGACCCCCCATCATCGACAACTGTTGGCCGTTTAAACACTGACGCTCTTTCTTGGCCTGTGCCACCCTCGCTGGGTTTTGGTGGGTTCCTGCAGTCGCGCTTGAAGTGAGTTCCCACCTCACCACATCTGAAGCATGGACCCCTAGGAGCGTGTGGAGGTTGCTTTCCCCCGAGCAGGAGGGTTGACCTGCCGTTGACCCGTCACCATCTTCTCGGCCACCAAGGTCGCCAGACGGTCGTAATCAATCTCAGTTGAGGTGGCTGCAGCCATGGAGACTGGCCTTGAAGGAGTCTGATTGCTTGAGTGCTCCCCAAGCTCTCTCAGCCGCCTCAAAACTTTAGCTGGATCAGGGGAAGCAAGTCCTGGGCTCCCAAATTCACCCCGCAACTCCAGGGTCAAAAGGCGATCGGAACTGCAGATGTTGGTGAAGAACGTGTGGTAGATCTTCATGTGTGCTTCTTCAGTGGTATACTTGTTGTTCTTATTCAGTTCGGTAAATGCTGCCCACACTCGACTAAAGAAATCAGGTGGGCTTTCCTTCTTGTCCATCTGCATCTTCACAAACTTGGTATACAAGTCCTCCGGTGGTGCCGCCGAGGTTCCCGTAGATATTCTTCAAGGTCTCCAGCACAGCATCCCCTGATGTGCAATTTTTTGCCTGTTCACTAGCGATGCCTCTTAGGCTGGCTTTCACTCGCCGGCAGGCCTCATCTTCATCAGTCACTTCCTGAAGGTACTGAGTGGCTCTGTCATGCCACTCAGTGAACGGCACCTCAGCACCACCAGCAGGCTTCAGTCCCGTAAACACCCCAAGCCTGGGTGCAGGTGTCGGAGCCTTGATCTGCACCGTCACAGGTGCTGATGGCGCTGCTTGACGGGTATGGAATGCCAGTCTCTCCCTCAATTCTGCGTTTTCCCGCTGAAGGGCCTCCAGCTGATCCAGCCGGCGGAGAATGGTGGCAAGATCCATCTCAGCCCTGGGGTTGCCTCTGCTATTGGTTTCTGTCCCCACCCCATCACCATTTGTGTTATCCTCACATGTATCCATACCACCTTCTTATTCTGACAGTAACAATTTAGAATTTTCACACCCAATCAGAAAGGGAATTCAACTTCATTAATTAAATTTTATCAAACACAAAACAAGAAATATCCCGGACGAGCCCCCAATTTATGTAACCCAGGTTCACGCACGCTTTACCCCCCAAGGAAACAAAAATACACAATGTATTGCCAACTTTAAATTTTATTCCAGTCACTGTCTTTCCTGCAATTCCAAAGAATACAGTCTTCCAAAATTTGAACTACCAAAACAATTCAAAATATACCCTCAGTATAGGTGGTTAGGATAATGAAAGCAATAAAACAATGGGATAGAAAGAAAAAAAGAAATAGCAGATGCGGAAAAGTAGCACTGAAAAAGGAAAAATAATAAACAGTCACTTATTAAATAGAAAATTACAAGCAAAAAACAATAGCAATCAAAACACTAATTCAAGTTTCCCAATTAACATTGGAGAACAAAAGGGTGGGCACATATTTAAATCTGTTCCCCTGGCAGGATCATTACATCAAATAACCCGTTAACAACATTCTCCATTTTACTTTTTAGAAGGGGATAGTGTCAACTCCACTGTGATCAAATCCAATCGTCAAATTGAATAGCAGGGAATTACACACATCCCAGCCAACACCGGATGGGTTTGGCAAAACCACAGCTATGCCCAAGTGTGGTCAGTTCACAATTAATACTAATAGGCCCATAGCCTAACAAAACATTAATTCACCCTTGACATTTGCCATTCCAGCCAAATAGTACCCACTTTGTCAGCATTACCTCAACACCAGAATATGAACTGCTGACCCTCAGTAGAATTAATAGTTACATTAATGCTCGGAAGCATTAAGAAAAGGTCCCCACAATATCCGCAATCAATAGAACTACCTAAAGGAATGAAAATATATCAAACAAAACAAAAGAAAAATGGAATAATCATCAGAAGATCAGTCAAAACCACAACACAGCATTGGCCACGATTAGGTTACGGGCCAAACTAAGAGCGCATAAAGTAATGCAAGGTCATTGTGCCCGCATTCAAAGAAATCAAACAACATATATATATACAAGCGACACATCATGTCCAAAACATGAGAATTAACTTAAGTATTGTGTCAAACTATCACACCTAACATGGTGTAATACATTATGCCGATCAAATGGTAATGCGTCCAAATAGCCTGCACAGTAAAACCGAAAAACGCTAGTGAAATAAAACATCATACGATCTTGCTCTCTAGGGAACAATCAATAACGAAAAGCAGGGATAGCCAATTGTCAACACCGAAGACTATCGACATCCCATAATATTTTCTCAATTAATAACATAATTATAACGCACTCCCTTTATCATCCGCCGCCAAACTCTCTAAAAACGTTGACTTCATTTAAAAATAACAGTCCAAACTATGAATGGTGATTGAATTAACAAATAACTGCAACTACCCAGCTAACATATTTCACTATTGTATTCCTTCAAAACACAATGAATGCCAGGCTACAACAGAATTTGGAACAACATAAGGCAAAATTCGGCGAAATGCGAAAATTTGAAGGAATGCACAATGAAAGGCAAAAACCTAATTTATGCTTAATCCTATTTGAAAACAGCATCTAAATTTACACCAGTAATTTGTTGACCCACTGTCAACCAATCTAATAATAATACACCAATTTAAGCATATTAGTCCCTAACTATAAACTCAATTCCGCAATCTAAACTAAATACAGTTTTTAATATTTTGATCCAGAGAACCACGGACTAATAAAAACCCATAAATTAACGTAACCTACCAACATACAAAATAATAAATGACCAAATTCTGTATCCACCATACATACACAATCAATCCGCTCCCACAAAACTAATATGACTTCCCCAAACACAATCCTGTATTGTCACTCACATTATTAATACTTATAACGAGTTATCCTAAAACTTTGCTCCTCTAAGTCTTTATAAAGTAAAACATAGTGGCTGCCTACCACATGGTCATTCTAAAGCCCACAAATGTGCAAAATCAAAATCCTTTTAAATCTAAACATTACACCACAATCCAGTAAAATAAAATCATGAAAACGAAACAACACAATACAATATTAACTACATACATATTTTTCTTCAAACAAACTCAACTAACCTGATTTAGCACTAACTGCATCTGCCAAGATTCAAGTGTGATCTTCCCTCTCTTGTCCCAGCAGGAAGTGGCAGAAGAACACCAAACACCGGAAGTGTCTAATTACTCAGACCTACTGAAAATGACTATTTAGCGCAAAAGTGCATGAAACAGCCACAAATACAACTACTCCAATAGCAGGGAACACACACACACACACACACACACACACACACACACACACACACACACATTCTTATGCCTAACTGGTACACATGTAAGAAAGAAAAAGGGAACACACACACACACACACACACACACACATACACACACACACACACACACACTCACACACACACACACACACACACACACACACACACACACACACACACACACACAAACACACACACACGTCCCTTTCACTCTCAACAGTAATATATATATATATTTTATGAACACAAAGTCATTCATGTGCCTGTTGGTCTCTGAACCCTTGTCATTCAGTTGATCTATATAATCAGCTGTACACCCACTCAGTGTGCTACTGGCCTCTCACGTGTCAGTTGGCCACGCCCCCTTCAACCTCGACCAGCAAGAGTCGGCCCCGCAGCGTGTGTGTGAAGTTCGTTGCCTAAAGTCTTAGTTGGCTCTCTCACATAGAGTTAGTGAACAGTCAGTCAGTGCTGGCTGGCTCAACGCAAAAACACTGGGGCACACGCGGTAGGGTTGTAAGTGGGCGTCTTATCAGCCTCTCATAACAAGTTGGCTACGGTCCAACACTTCACGTTGGAATAATTCGGTCAAGCCCTCACTATCGTTCTTTACTCGTGACTGTCTGGGTCTTCTTCATCTGTATTAGGAACAACTGACCGTCTATCAATATTCCCAGCACTTGATCTGTGGTAAATGTATGGCAAGGTCGAGTACATAAAGTGCTTGGTGGTGACGTCATAGTGAATGGAAAAACAAATCGGAGTAAAGTCAATAGAACACTGAACTGAATAGTGTTCTGACAAAGCAAATGGCTGTGAGCATGGGCCAGACCATCCCCCAACTATGACGTTTATTGCTGGCTTTTTATCTCATGAACTAGGATCGTGAGAGTATCGGGAGTTAGGTCACCCTACTTTGTCGCCAAAAGGCACCCTTGGCGCTCTGCCAACTCGTCGCCAAAAAGCGCCAATGGCGGTGAAAGGGGTTAAAACGAATCTTCGTTTCTCAGGAATAGGTCTGGTTGTGGTATATCTGTTCAAACAGAGTGCACTTTTGCACATGTATGATATGTTTGATTATCGTGCATGTATCTATGGATGCGTTATTGTAGAGAAATGTGTATATGGGTGTGCTTCTCTATTTCTTCGTTTTTACATGTATGGTTTAGTGAGTGTATTTTCATGTGTTTGTGTATCATTGACGTAAGTAGGATTCTGTGTATACTGTGTACAGCTATTATTATCATTATTATTATTGTTATTAGTTTTTTTTTTTATGTCATCATTACATTGTAAAGCACCTAGAGCAGTTTTCTTGATAGTGTGCTACAGTAGTAGGCATTATCATTATTATTAATATCATAATCATTATTGCTGTTTTGGATTTTTTTTTACATTTCATTCTGCAGATGTGGTAGAATGAAAATTCAGTCAAGTTGTCAGGCTTCAGAAAGTTGCAGAATGAACTACATGTGCAAATGAAAAACTGAGGTTCACCATCATGTCTTGTGACTGAAAGACTGATCTCAAACAAACTATATCACTAACCATGTTTAGGCTAGAATAAGGTGTCCCTAATTGAAAACATATGTATTTCTCCATGTGTTGTGAATCCGTTTTAGAAACCTGCACACAATTAATACAAACTCATAAGAGGGTATAGTTTTTAATACATACTCATAATAGTGTATAGTTTTAACTTTTTTTTCTGTTTTTCAGGTGTTGCCAATATTCTCAGTTCTTTTGTCCACTCGTATCCTGTCACTGGCAGCTTTTCCAGGTAGTTGCAATGGTTTGGATGGCTGCCATTTGTTAGAGAGAGAGAGAGAATGTGTGTGTGTGTGTGTGTGTGTGTGTGTGTGTGTGTGTGTGTGTGTTTGTGTGTGTGTGTGTCTGAGAGAGAGAGAGAGAGAGAGAGAGAGAGAGAGAGAGAGAGAGAGAGAGAATTCTTTAAAAGTATTCTTATTCGGGGTCATATACACGTATGCATGTGTGTGCACACGCGTCCATAAATGCACATACACATGCACACACATACATACATGTGTGTGTGTGGGTGTGTGCACACAGACTCACGCACGCACACATGAATATATACATGCATGCCTGTACATGTGTGCTTGTATGTGCGCATGCCCACGCTCCCCCCCTCCACACACATACACATTGTACACTTTGCGTGCATGCATGCACACACACACACACACACACACATACACACACACACACACCACACACATGTATATACACACACATACACATACACACACACACACACATATACACTCACACATACATACATATATACAGAAATGCACACATATATACACACCACATACACATATACACACACACGCATACACACATACACCAGCAAGTCTCTGCCTCCTTCCTCATGTAGATTCACTGTGCCCCTCTCTCTTTGTCCAGCTCTTTCTCTCTCACTAACTTCTTCTATTAACATTTGAAAGACCTGTTCCTGATTGAACAACAAATTCGCTCTTCTTTCCATTTGTAACAGCAGCTATGGCAGTAATCAGAGTTGATTTAAAAGTCAGTTATCAAGTATTTGTGTGTGTGCTTTTTAATGTCATGTAAGATACAAATACATTGTTGACGTACGTTCATTTTGTTTCAGAACTGCTGTAAACTCACAGAGCGGTGTAAGAACTCCAGCAAATGGTCTCTTCACAGGTATGTCAGCATGTTATGTGTGCGTGAATGTATTCACATGTGGGTTGCTTATACATTGGTATTTTTATTGCGTTAATATTTTATCCTTTTTTCTTTATGACACAGGTGGCTAGCATTCTGACATATCTGCAGTTACTCCACCACCTAAACATTGCATTCCAGAACAAGATGGGAAAGGGGGTATGACCCAAATATATTCATGTCTCTCTATGGTGGTGTTCATACAACTTATACAGATTTCAGCATGCAGCCACACTTAGGCAGGTTTTGTCATGCACCCAGTGCCCACAGTCCACAGGGAGCGATGATACCAGGTCATCATGAGACAGCCCACATGGGAGATGTGCTACCAGTGTTCCTTGAGTGGCGCACAGTCGTATCTGTCCCAAATCAGAAAGTGCAGAACACCATCTACTGAGCTTCATTACAGAGTGAGCTTCACCTTCTTGAGGGAGAACTCTTCTCAATCCCTCCATGTTGGTCCCCAAGGATTTATCCAGACCAGCAGCTTAGACATGGACTCACCACCTGCACTGATGGAGAGGGGAGTTACAGCTTAGTTCATGACAAGGGCAGGGCAGAAAGCACAACATTCCTGACAGTGACACGTGCACTACACCCCAAATCTGAATCTCACCATTGCCTTGCTTTGAGTGAAGAGGGGGAGGGTGGAGAAAGGGAGGTATAGGTGTGCTGGCACAGTCATACACGCATGCCATTCTGTTACCAGCACCATCACCATCACTCCATCAGAACACCTATGGGTACTATCACAAACATGTGTGCACTCTCGCCACCCTGCCCCATCCACCAGCACCCGGTCAAAATGCACACATTTTTACAAAGAGAGCCATAGACCTTTAACATATGTAGAGGAACTCGCCATGAAAGGGGCGCGGACATGGTGGGACATGATGTGACTGAAAACATATTGTAATATGAAAACGGTGGTCTGAGAAAGGAGTCTGCAAAGGAGTGTGGCAAGTCATTCCCTGCACAAGTAGAAAGGACACCCCACATTGGGACACTGAAAAAGGCACACTTGTCAGTTGAGGTATGTGATGCATGCCAATCATGTATGCTGTGAATCCAGATGCAGTCAGCTTTGCTGGCAACTTATAGATGTTTCATTTGTTTGTCAACAGTGTTTCCTGCAGCCTTTGTCCCTCATGTGTAGAAATTGACCATACAAATCACCTTGTCAAACTGCTAGGACATCTAACCAGCTTTTTATCTTGCAGACACACACACACACACACACACACACACACACACACTTTCACACACACACAACACACACACACACACACACACACACACACACACACACACACACACACACACAAAAAATGAAAACAATGCATGTGCATGCACACACACACACACACACACACACACACACACACACACACACACACACACACACAGAGTCTCACACACACACACACACATACACATTTACACACACACACACACACACACACACACACACACACACACACACACACACACAAAATGGAAAACAATGCCTTGAAGTGCGTTTCCACAGCACAGTGTAATGATACGTTCCACAAGCTGTATTCAACTTTCACTGTTCATCAGGTGGATAAATGAGGATGTACAGTGAAGGTGAATGGTGTCTGCAGTGATAGTGATTGGATGTGATGGCTGCAGGCTCCTTGATACTGCTGGCGCTGGCATTCCTGGTGCCCTACTGTTACTACATTCCCAAGTCAGCACTGGCGGCTGTCATCATCATGGCCGTCATGCAGATGGTCGACTACAAGATCATCCCCCTCTTGTGGCGCACCAACAGTGAGTCCCACTCTTTCCCCCCCCGACCCTCCACATCCACTGCCCCTACTTAGGTTCATTGTCAGTATCAGTGTTTTGTGCACTGTGTATTGTACTGTAATATACTGCTTTGTAGATGGTTGGCATCAAGATCATCCCTCTCTTATTTCCAACCAACACTTTGTACATATCCTGTTTTCCTTTCCATGTTAACATTTTTTAGACCAAGCATTTTGATGCAAGAGTGGGTCTGTTCATGTTTCCTTCATGAGCGCAGAACACTGACATGGAATACGAGACAGGACACACGCATGTCTCATATGTGTGTATGTGTGTAGGCGTAACGGGTCCATAGGCATGAGGTGGTCTGAAAAATGAAGATGGAATGATCCAGTGCAAGTACTTCTCATCAGTGCACAGGGTTGAAATTTCCAGCCAGGAGGTTGAGGAACCTTTGCTCTGATCATGGCTGCCTCTTACATCACAGATGCACAGACGTGGCCACCCTGGTGTATGTGTGGTCTGGTACCTCCAGGACCAGATGGTCATGGGATGGTATGATTATAGGGGGGGATGATATGATGACAATTGGATGACAGGATTATAGTAGTATGATGCGATGACATTTGGATGATGGGATTACAGTAGGATGAGCAATGACATTTGGATGATGGGATTATAGTAGGATGATGCGATGACATTTGGATGATGGGATTATAGTAGGATGAGCAATGACATTTGGATGATGGGATTATAGTAGAATGATGCAATGACATTTGGATGATGGGATTATAGTAGGATGATGTGATGACATTTGGATGAAGGGATTATAGTGAGTTGATTCGATTAACATAGGGTGATATGATGATTGTATAGTACTATTTGTAATGTCGTTTTAAATTGTTTCCTATATTTTGTGGTATTGTGTTTAGGGCTTTACTATTTCTGTTATCATTTAAGTACTGAGCTCATTTTGTGTGTGCATTGCACCGTTCAGTTTTAGTTATCTTTTGTATTGTTATTTTTGTTGTGTGTGATGCTTATTGTAGGACTATGAAATGAAATGCGCCGTTTAGTTATTATTTGCATTGTTATTTTGTTTGGTGTGTTGTTCACTGTAATTTAATGTATTGCACTGTCCTGTTGTAGTAATCATTTACTATGAGTTTGGTTTGTGTGTTATTTATTACAGTACAGTGTGTTGCACTTTGCTCTTTCAGCTACCATTTGTATTTTTCATTTGTTTTGTGTATGGTGCATTGTAATTTAGTGTGTTGCACTGTACTGTTGTATTCATTGTTTGTACTGCTAGTTTGTCTTGAGTGTTGCGCATGGACAAACTCACTAAATTTTGGGGTGGCTTTGTTGAGCAGAGTGGATCAAACTACAAATCCAAGAGTGTAGAGTAACATTGACATGTATATGCAATGGAACTGCTTCAGTCTCTACCATTTCTTCCCCTCAGCCTTCAGCCATTTTTTGCTCTGGCAAGGAAAATACACATGCATGACCTGTTCATAGCATTGATGGGATTTGAATGAGCTTTTCACCGAACATTAACTCCATGAAATATCTGTTATGACTTGATGTTTATTTACAAATGAATGTATTTTCATAGAATAGCAGTATTTGTTGTTTGTTCTTTGATTGTTTGGGTTTTTTTTTTTAACGTAGGAAGTAAATCCTTCAACAGTTTTTCTTCCCCTTGCAGTAAAACAGTGCTGTTGTCACACGATCCTGAACTGACTCAAAAGGTGGATCCATGATTTGTTCCATCCTAGCAGAGGTCTGTGGTGTCTCCAGTGCCTTTGTGGTTTAAGGAAGTTGCCTTATTTTCCATGCCTTTTGTCTCCATCGGGCTAAGAGAAGAAGCACATTGTTGGTTTGGAGTTGTGGGTACATAGTTTTTTTCCCCCATCGGAGCAAAAGTGACATTTTGAATCAGTACATATTGTTAACGTTTCCTGGCCCTTTTATGAGTTTTTTTTTTTGGATCATAGAACAATACACATGCTTTGCGTAGGACTGCAGGACATCAGCTTTTAGTGGATCATAGAGCAGTACACATGCTTTGCGCAGGACTGCAGGACATCAGCTTTTAGTGGATCATAGAGCAGTACACATGCTTCACGCAGGACGCGCAGGACTGCAGGACATCAGCTTTTAGTGGATCATAGAGCAGTACACATGCTTTGCACTGGGCTGCAGTACATCAGCTTGTAGTGGCAAAGATTTCTCTTTCTCATATTTGAATTCAGACTGGCATCCAAAGGCAACAGACAGTGCCAAAACAGGGGAACTTTAAATGTTTGTTTAATCATCTACTTATCCTTTGTGGACCATGAAGCATTCCATTCAAAATGATCTTAAAAATACGGTCTCTGTAAATCTTACATTGTTGATTACGGAAATGAGCATTTCATGTGGGATGTGTGTTGTTGTCTGGATGCAGTTAGGCTGGAGACGATGCATCAGATGTTGTGTTTCTCTAAATCTGTTCAGTGTATCATTTTCCTTCATATCACAAAACATCCTGTGTATGTTATTACAAAGACTTGAAGAATGTTGTCGCAAAGTCTGCCTCATGTCATTTCAGAATGGGATCTCTTCGTCCACTTTGCCACCTTTGTGGGGTCTCTCTGTGTGGGTATTGAGGTAAGCAATAAATGTGTTTGTTGTGTTAATGTCAGGGCAAAATCTAGCAAAGGTTGTTAATGGTTAACAGCATGTTCTTCTTAATGGTGAATTGTCAGTGTGCTCTCTAAATGTTTGTCAGTTTGGTTTTTCTTTTGTCAATGATTAAAAAAGATCCACCCGTCAATAGTGGCAGAGTAAAGAACGCATAGGTAGAAGGTTATGGCTGTCTTTCATGGTCTTTTGTGTGTGTGCTGGGATTGGTGCCACAGTTTACAGTGGGAAAGGTGCAATGGGTGTCATGAAGGGCTTCACCAGTAAGGTGCACAAAAGACGAGTGACAGACGTTTGAACAGTCTGCAGTTCATCAGTTATCTTCGGATCCCAGGTCATGCTTTTTATTCTTGTACACCCTTTTTCACCATTTTCAGTGTGTGTATAGAATGATACAGTGCATTACAGACATCCCTGTATGTAGATTTTATCCTATGATGATATTTAGTAACGTGTTCTGAATATGGTGTTCTTTACAGATTGTCCCATTAGGCTTCATATACATATGTCGTCATTCTTGGGCAAGCTTTGACAAAAAATCTTGGCTCCGTTTTGCCAAATTTCATGGACGCTTTGATCAGTCAGCAGTTTTCCAACTTTTTCAGTTCTGTGTCATCTGCGTTTTGGTTCAACTCCCACCTCAGCAAGGTTCCCCCAAGGTGTCTTTGGACACACTGTGAGTCGTGTGTGAGCTGCCCTGTGGATTACCAGAGGCTGAGCTTTGAGCTACACCATTAGCAATGATAGCTGCCAGTGATGATGGTGACACTGTGTGAGGAACAGGATGACGTCAGAATCTGTAGAGGTGGCCATACCATATGCAGTAGGCATGAATATTGGCAGTGGTGAGCTATGATGAATACTGGGGACTCTGAGGACTCGCAGGACTCTCTGCTGCCACGCTCTCCATGAGTTTCTTTCTACTGGAAATTGGAAACATTATCGTCATTTATCACCATGGTTTATAGTTTGGCTGCCTTTAAAGTAACCCATCTTTGTGACTGTGTGCAGTATGGAATCCTCATTGGCATTGGTCTGTCTCTGCTGCTGCTTCTTTACCCCATGGCCAGACCCCAACTCAAGGTGATTGTCCTGGTCATACCCACAGCTGGTGACATGGACTTTACACAGTGAAGTCATATATGCACAGTATACTAAATTAGCATATTTTTTTATTCAGCAAAACATTTTGGTTACTAAGGCTTTACAGTAAGCACTTTTTTGTTTTATAATTACTTATATTAGTGTGTGTACACATGAACACACACACACACACACACACACACACACACACACACACACACACACACAGACATCATGTCAGCTTGCCTCATTGGATCTGCTCAATGCAAAGTATAAAGCACCTCTTTTTTGTCTACTTCTGTTGCACACATTTTTTAAACATACTCATACCACCACCAAGACTCAAGACTCGGATTGCAAACAGTTTGTGTTTGAATTCATATGCAAGTTTTCAAATATAGTGCACAGTTCTCTGCGCATGTCTGTTTTGCATACAAGCATGCGTTTATCTTAACGTATGCACTTTCATCCATGAAGTCTTGTGTGTATGTTAAAAGCACACATTCACGGATGTTCCTACAGGTGAAGGAACAGCCAAACCTGGTGATTATACAGCCAGACCAGGGCCTGTTCTTCCCTGCCATTGAGTACATTGAGGACAAGGTCATGTTCATGGCACTGGAGGAGGACATACCTAAGTCCATCATCCTGGACATGGCCCATATATCAGGGCTGGACTTCTCCAGTATTCATGTAAGTCCTCCCCTATCAAAGAAAAACAAATGTATGTAACCAGCACCAAGAATTGCAGAGAACAGGGTATTGTTCTGTAAGTCACCTGCTCTGTCTTCAGGATAACTCAACTGTGCATATCTTCATTTCTTTCTTTCTCGTGGGTTCTTCTCTTTGAAATTGATGAAAATTACAGGATTCTTCATGTTTCGATATTGATCAAATGTTTACAGATGTATTACATGATTTGTTGACATGATGTTCATCTTTGCCATGATGAAGAAAAAGGTGGCATTCACTGGATGTGACATGTGTTTTTTGATGAACAGGGCATACGGAGCATGGTACTAGAAGTGGAACGCAAAGGAGCCCACATAGCTCTGTGTCACCTTCGTGTGAGTATTGCTATCATACAGTGGGACCATTCATTCTGAAATTCCGTAGACACAACACACAGGTTCATCCTTTCGCAGTCCCCTTTCCAGCAACCTACAGGAGAGCTATAAATATCAGGTGGCCATGAGGTTACTTGTCATAGGAGGCACTGCACTGTTGAATTCAGTGATTTATTGTAGAGTTCATTGATTACACAGGAGGCTGCCTAGGATTTCTGTACTGCGACAACTGCTTTGTCATGGAGACAGACTGAGTGCATGTCCTCATCAAGAATAGAGTGCACCCCATTCCTCCAGATGGTTACAGCAGATCTACTGACAGTGAGCAAGCTCTGATATGAACTGTCTCCTTTTACACATGGACATGGGGAGGAAGTGGAAATCAGAATCACAACAAAGGCAGGCTGAAACTTAAGATTTTGAGCCAGGGTTTATTACATTTCTGTTTCTGTTTGTTTTATCTAGGAGATGTCACTGCATGGGGTCTAGTCCATATACACTACACATCCACTAACTCTCTGGACCACACTGCTTACGATTTAAAGCTGATGGATAAATGAATTAATAATCAAGATGAGAGAATGTAAGTGGAAGGTCTCATGGCTATGGTTTATCAGATGTCTGACCTACACATTAGCCCATTGCACTGGTCAGACCTTCACATGACTGTGAATGATGATGTTGCCAATAATAGTATGGAACACCAGTTCACAGAGTTGTGGCCCCAAGTGACTGGCGGTCCATTTTGGTTTCAGCCCCAAGGTGACGGAATTGCTGGTGAAGGAAGACATCCCAGGTCTCAAGATGTACTCCACTCTGGAAGAGGCCTTAGAATATTGCCGGTCACAGGGTAAGCTGTTCGGCATGTCCTCTCTGCCTGCCTGTGATTTGTGCCTACAACACACTCTTGTATATGTGCATTTAAATTCTCTCCACAAGAGCAAAAGAAAGTGAACTTTTTTTTTTTTTGTCCAGATGAAAATGCAGATTTCATTATCAACATAGCTCACTGGCCTGACAGACTCACTTTTCACTTTGAATTTTAACAAAAATCACTTCCTTCACCACAATTACCAGAAATGGTAGATATGCCTAAACAGCTACCTAAATCACATATGCCTAAACAGCTACCTAAATCACATTTGCTCATGTTCTTTTTTTTGTGAATTAGTAAACAAATGATGCCATCAACCACTCTTTATAAACAAGGAGACCATTGATACTTCTCATTCTTGCCATGCGGGTGTCACAAAACCCACACTTTCTGAAGCATTATCATCATAATTATGAATGGCATCAGTTCTCATTTCGTTATTTTGAGATGGCTTTGAGATCACAGAGCGTCATGCTACTTGTTGTGTTCATGTGTTAGAATCAAGCTGGACCATTCCCTGCATTCACAGTGTGGATGTGTACATGTGCTAACTGTGCACTGGTCAGAGAAACATGGTTAACCAGCTTTCCTTTGAAGAGTCATGGAACCTGCACGACAAAGAAAGACTGTCTGTGAGATTGATGGAGAAATCAGATGATTCAGAACTGAAGACCTTATGCCTTCACAGAGATGTAATTGCAGTTGTCCCACACCCTCAGGCTGCGCACCAGTATCAGTGGTTTTGGTTTTCACACTCACACAAACATGCAGCTACTAGCAACTGAACTATTGATTCATGTACGTTTTGTTCATTAGTATAGTATGGTAATGAGAAAGAGGATTTTGGATCGCAAAGAAGATGATTTTGACAATGGAAAATAATCAACAGAAACTTAGATCAAAAGAAAGAGGATTGGTAATGAACAAAAACCATAAAACTGTACTCAGAGTGAAAGTGTCTCAAGAACCAGTAGAAATGCAGATTTTTATTGAGAATGACTTTGAAAACACGCACAGAGGGGAACGGAAGTGTATGCTGAAGGGAAGGGGGAGAATGGATCAGTCATGCAATGGCCAGCCAAGCTGTGACCAAGGCAGGTTGCCCTTCCCTGGCACCAAGGGGTGCAGGGGGAAATGAAAGACCCCCCCCCCCCCCTCTCCGCTCTCTAAAAACTAGGGCAAAGTTAGACACAGCTGTTTTTTTGAAGAAGGGAAGGGGTTGGGGGCAGGGGAAAGGGCATCCCTGAACAAGGTCCTCATGGAGTTTGCATGTCGACTGTCATGCAAGTCCCAGTGGTCAGTAAGCGCATGTTGCTCACCATGCTGTGTTTATCTCAGACCCACATTACCTTTAAAAAAAAAGTACAAGTAGGAGTGCGTGTAAAAAGAGTGATCTGCCTGTCATCGGTGCATGCATGCCTACATACAAACCCACACACACGAGTTGAAGAATTGAAAGTGATGGAATAAATAACCCTTCTCACAGAGCTTTGGAAAACAGACAATTCTTCAGATTTGATGGATAAATGATAAACCCAATGGAAAATCACCAAGGCAGTCCATTTTGAGGACACATTTTATACCAAGAGAGAGAGAGGAGGGGGGGGGAAGGGTTTCAGTGATGTACCAAAGTCCGAAACATGGACTCGGTGACAACTTTGCTTTTAGAAGCACCTGATTGTGATGAAGATCTCAGGAATTGTCATTGATGTAAAAAGGGCTTACACCGAATTCCGCTGATTCCATTTGGTTCCATTGATATGTCGTCAGTATGTCTGCGACTTTGTATCAGAAGGAAAGTAGAATCACATCACAAGTCTTCCACCAAAGTCCAGCTTCTTTGCACACTCCATCACAACATAGGTATCTGTGTTGTGTTGTTTTCTGAGTCACTTTGCTGCAGAAGCACTGCGTAAGGCATGCTTTTAAGTTGTGCCCACTGTGGTGTGAAAAGCTTCATGCCAGAGACTGGTAAAAATCTTCCAAGATGCCCTCAGTTTTATTGCTTGATAACGTTAAAAACTGCTGGAACCTCTGTACACAGTATCTCTACAGATGCATTAGATCTACGATTCCAAGAGGCACCGAGCTCTGTGGTAATGACAAATGCACTGTTGCAGACAGTTCAGGAACAATATTATCATGTATAAAGCTGGAACAGTCAAACAGTGTAGTGATATGGCATTTACAAAACTCTGAGCACAATAGTCACATGCACCAAAAAATGTAGTGAATGAATTGACTTGGTTGGGGTAGTCTATGGTTTGTTATCGAGATCATGACTACAAGTCAATTTGCTGATAATGGGACAGTAGTACAATCATATGTACATTCAGAAGGATTTGTGAGTAACTACAGTTGGCTCTTATGACATGTTTTTTATGTTTCAGTTGAATATGCAGATGGGGGAAGATCATGCTATTGCAGTTCATCTGGAGTAGGCATGGCTGCCTACCTCAACACTCGTTTTCAGTCTACCAGTATCGAACATGAGCCACCATGCTATGTAGAGGACCTATGATGAGGAAACAATCACTAGCTGTTTACAGCGGGAGAAAGGACCATTGCAGTGTGCTTACTGTCTTTCTGAATGCCAGGATCATTGCTGTATGCTTGAAGTTTGCCTGTTGTTGGGACGACTGTCAGGAATATTTCTCAGTGACCATCACCGACATAAAGATGCCAGATCTTTGGGTGCCACGCAGCAGTTCATGTTACGGAAGTGTAGATGTGCAGTCTTTCATGGTCAGAAACAAAAGTCTCTCAAGAGTTCTCTCTTCAGTCATATTTCTGGCTTTTTTGCTGTACTGGTGAACGTTTGTTTGTGTTGAGGGAGGTTTCACTTTAAATGAATTATTAACAGTTATGTGTAGTGCATTTGTTGGATTCTTTCAGTGGGGACTACATCTATTTGTCAGATGAACCGTGGTCAGTGCGTGTACGAATGTATATTGCATGTGTTTTGATTTTTTTGTTTTTTGGATAGTTGGATTTTAATAGTTGAATATTTGTTTAAGACATCTTTTGTATCATGGAAGGTATTGAGAGATGACACTTGTACAGTGCTTTATTATTGGGACTGCTGCTATACAATGATATGGGGAGACTGTGTAGTGGAGAAGAAGTGGAGGCAGCAACTCCGTGTGGTGTTAAGTGAGGTAATGAATTCTATTCCTTATTGGTTCGATGTTCTACTCACTGAGTGGAACAAACAGTTTATACATACGTGTTCAAAGAGTGAAAGTTGAAGAGAGAATGTGCCCTTCCACTTCTAGTGCCTTACATTTTATATTTTTTGTACCTAGACTGTCTGCTTTACAAACATGTGTAGTTTCATTTTGAAAGTTTCTAATGTTCATGATTTCATGGGGGAGTTACACTAATGTACAATTTGAGGCTTTGCCATTTTTGTATACAAGTACAAGTATGTGTTTGTAAAATCAATGATGTTTTTCATTATTTTTCTACCATCAGAAATGGAATGTTGGACCGTTGCCAACAGTGGTTGGAATGTGAATGAGTCTTGTTAATGTGGGATAGGCAATATGAATGAGTGTTGCCAATGTGGGAAGCAAATATTTAATGAGCTTTGCTAAGGAGCGTTACTGTGCGTGGCTATTGTCAAATTCACTTGTGGCTCAAACTGGTAAACGGTATGTGCCTCATGAAATAGGACTGGGGTTTACATCAAGCAGGTTCAGCAGCTAGGAATGTTGGTTAACACTGTTTTCCTGTTTCTGTTGGATATGAGCAGTGAGAGTTGTAAAACCAGTGAGGGAGAGAGAGGGTCACATTTCGACACCACAGATTACCATGTTGGCCTGAATTACTGCCCTTGCCACATAACTGTGTGATCTTGGATCATCCCGCCTCATCATCATTTAAAGCTTCATGATTTTCCCCATCCACCCCTACTCTTGTCCCTGCCATCAACATCCCTACATCTGTCGTTGTCATTGTCCACATGGTTGCCACCCCTTGCTCTCAGAGCTCTGGTCAGTTGATGTGGGTATTATTGTCTGCCTGCCCATCAGACTGAACTGTTTGGACTCCCTAAACGATTTTTTCAATTTGTTATCCAACACCATCCCTCCCCTCCATCCACCCCCCACGCCTTTTTGAAGGACTTCCTAAGTGATGTTTTCAGTTAGTTATCCAACACCATCCCTCCCCTCCATCCACCCCCCACGCCTTTTTGAAGGACTTCCTAAGTGATGTTTTCAGTTTGTTATCCAACACCATCCATTCCTTTCCCCAACCCCCTTTCCAGTAAAGTCAGTTTTCAACTATTGAAGTTGTTGAAAAAAAATCTGTTTTGAGTCCTGACCTTATCTGTTGACATTGGGGGAATATTGAGTGATTGTTGTTTCATGAGGAGGGGAATATTGAGTGATTGTTGTTTCATGAGGAGGGGGAATATGAGTGATTGTTGTTTCATGAGGAGGGGAATATTTAAGATTGTCGTTTCATGAGGAGGGGAATATTTAAGATTGTCGTTTCATGAGGAGGGGAATATTTAAGAGATTGTTGTTTCGTGAGGAGGGGAATATTTAAGATTGTGGTTGTGAGGAGGGGAATATTTAAGATTGTTGTTTCGTGAGGAGGGGAATATTTAAGATTCTGTTTCATGAGGAGGGGAATATTTAAGGATGTTTGTTTCATGAGGAGGGGAATATTTAAGGATTGTTGTTCCATGAGGAGGGGAATATTTAAGGATTGTTGTTCCATGAGGAGGGGAATATTTAAGGATTGTTGTTCCATGAGGAGGGGAATATTTAAGGACTGTTGTTCCATGAGGAGGGGAATATTTAAGGATTGTTGTTCCATGAGGAGGGGAATATTTAAGGATTGAGGAGGGGAATATTTAAGGATTGTTGTTTCATGAGGAGGGGAATATCGAGTGATTGTTGTTGTTTCATGAGGAGGGGAATATCGAGTGATTGTTGTTTCATGAGGTGGGATGCTGGACACAATTGCTGAAGGATGGGGAATCTTCATGACAGTTACCGAAAAAAATGACCATAAATGATTGCAGAACAAGATTGGACCATGCCACATGCTCAAACAGATGTCACTCTTTCTTGTTGCCATCTCATTGTCCTTACCTTCTGTGTCATTTCTCATGTGCCTCATTCTGGTTCTCCCATACCTGAGCACACTCAGGCTTGTTCAGCTACAGTGCCACGGGGAGACGTCAGTGTCAGGCTGTCAAAGGGCAGCTCAGTAGAATCACTTTAAAGGCGACTTGAGTGGTACTGCATTTGATCAACATTTTGGTGGACACCAGCCACAAAGCCCTCATCCGTTGGCCAGTCACAGGATTGGCATATTTGAACTAGTGCTCTCCCTTCCCGGAGGGACCACCATCTGGTGAAAAGTCCCTATCATGTACAATCAGAATTACCTGTATACATGTCCATTTGGTACTAGGCGATGGTTTGCTAGCTTTGTGATGGGATCTGATTGCCTTGTGTTGCTCTTATGACAAGCCAATTGGCTGAGCACTATCATTCTGGCTGCCGTTTAATGTTTTTACAACTAGGCAACAGACTGAGCACTGTTTGGGGCGTTTGGCTGCTCTTGAAAACTCCAGCTACGCAATAGACGGAGCACTGCAAGTGTAAATGGGCTGTGGTTACATACTATCCAGTGCCAGCAGCTAGGTAAGGGAATGAGCACTTGTAACGGATTCCAGTTGCCTTCGGATACTCAGACAAGGAGGCAATGGACCAGGCACTGTAATGTAACTGTAACTTTGATGTGCAATAGACATCACATATTGTGTGTTTTCAAGGATCAGATTTCAGCTGTTAGTATTGGGTGCAGATTTAGTCTTGTGCATAAATGAAGTGCAAGTTTTTTTTTTTTAATAACTTTTGTAATAGGTCAGTGTCATTCAGTCTAAAACATTCCAAATGTGAATGGGGATCATACCTGAAGAATGTGGTGTTGTGTGGCATTAATATTGTGACGTGCTGAATGATGTACATTATCACTGAACATTCCTAGCAGTGTGTTGGAGCAAGCACAAGTCTGCTGTTTTAGACTCACAACACTGGTGAAGCAAGAAACTGACAAATGCCACATCATGATAAATACCTCCTCCCTTCAAGCTTCGTTGTGACAAATACCCCCAGGGCTCTTTTTCAGCAGGACAGTGCACAAATACACCTGTAATGACAGTTCCTGGCTGACTTCATTTGCTCGCTTTTGTGGATCTTGAGATCACATGATTTTAATCCCATAAAGCATTTGTGGGTCTTTTTAAACAAAACCCGGAACCGGGTTAATGCCCCTAACATCACTGCTGTTGAGAGGGAGCCACCATCCCAGCCCACACTGGGCACCTCCATATCCAGTCCAGGAGATGGCAGGCAGTAATGAATGACGAAGAGGGTCATACATGCTACTTCTGACTTTGAGAGTCTGTTCAATCAGAAGTTCAGACATTTGATCGCTGAAATGGTTTGGCAAATGAAATCTGTACCTTCTGATTTCTGCTGAGCGTGATTGGTTTAGGTAGTTCATTTTTCTCCTTTTAATCTTGTTTATGATTTTGAATTAAGACCCAGGCACAAAATAAGCATTTTTCAACCCTATGTATTGCAGTGATAGTATTCATTTCATATTTGGAATAATTATGACAAATGCATTCCATTGTGATTCTTGTGTTGCAATAGTGTTAATACTGGTTTTTGTAATTTCGTTTTGTTAGGATAATAGATGCATTATTATTTATTATTATTTCAGACTTTTGACATCACACAGTACTGAACATGAACATTATTTCTCCACAATGTATCGTTGGGCAAAGCCATGCACTGCTTCTCCACAATGGCTCCCCCAGTGTTGATAACCCGGACATTTTGTAACAAAGACATTGTCATCAACATACCTAAACAAAAAATGGCTTGCGTTTTTTTTTTTGTTTTTTTTTGGGTTTTTTTCCAGATTATTTCTTGATAAAAGTAGAAATGGTCGATTTTAGGATTTTTTTTTTTGACACCCCCCCCCCCCCCCCCCCCCCCCCCCCCTCTTTTCTGGTTCTTTACCGTTGAAAATCATTTTAAAATATGGCTGGGGGAAATCTCACCGTCATAAACAGAAAGTTTTAGGAAGCCAAGGTTGATCAATGTGTACAACATCTGCACTCATTCACTCATCCATGTTGTGTATAACCCAGCTCATAGTAGGAGGTCAAAATGCATGCAGTCAAGGTTGTTTTGTTCTGCATCGCATGAACAGTGTGTATGTACTTCCATGTCAGCTGTCTTGCTGCCAATGTGGCACTTGGCTTCGAGTCAGCAGAATAAACGTGACAGTTTCTGAACTTTTCTGATCAATAATTACCACATGGTGGTAATGGGACTAATGTTTTACTCTCAATTCAGAGCCTTTAGGTAAGTTGGCTATTTGCTGACATGAAGTCTACATCACTGTGTATGGGTGTAAGGATTGAACTGGTACACCATGAGCAGGTGAAGTGCTCATTGACATTATGTCTTACCAGTTGAAAATTATTCTAAGATGATGTAGAATTGAAACTGCAATATTTGCTACTCGTTGATTTTATCGATGTAATTTTTTTTTTTTTTTTTTAATAGAATACATTCTTGTATTTTCTTTTCAAAAGCCATTATGCATGTGTGAATGATCAAGTTCCTTGTAAAATTGAAGTCATACTCAGGTTGTAGAGAATGCATTTTTCACCAATTACTCTCCTGTGATAGAAAAATATTACTGGGGTGGCAATGTGCATGCATGCCATTGTTAATGTGCATGAATGGCAGTATGTGTGTGTGTATGTGTATGCGTGCATGTTTTCATAACTGTTCATGTTATGTATGGCCTTTTCTGTTTATACAATTTTCATACTTCTTTTATGATTTGTGTTGTTCTCATGTGGCTTTAATATGAGCACAACCACTTTTCTTTTATTATTGTTCTAATCGTTTCAATGCGACTGGAAATGAAAAAAAGTCTATGAGACCTGTTGAAATGGGAAATAATTAAAAACAAAATAAAGCAAAACATACTTTCTGTGCTAGTGTTTTCAAGGCTGGTAAGATATATGCAGAATTTTACTTACACACACACCCACACCCACACACATAGAGTGTTAGTACTGGACAAGGTAATTGGGAAGGACCTATACCATGTCAGGAGTCATGACGGATGCTTGGACAGTCAGGAAATTCAGCAGCCCTCCATGCCATCACATTGTCCCAAGCAGTTCCGGAATAGTCCGGAATCTTTACAGTCAAGCCTTCACTTTGTGCATCCAGTAGCAGGACATCAATGAGCTCACAACACTGTCCTAGAGCCATTCTTCTTAAATACAAGCTTTCTTCTTAAATAGAATACAAAGCAAAGCAATGAAACTGACCAGCTGGACGTATGCGTTGTCTGGTTAACCCTCCTCAATGTACATCAGACACAAGCAGGTAAAACAGATTTCAAGTTCTTGAAAATCCCGAAATTCAATCAATTGACATTTATCGCCCAGCCAACTGCAAGGGTCCATATCAACGCTGTCACGTGGTCTAAATGGATGTTTATTGAAAATGGTAGGCCAACAGACCAGATTCTTTTAAACACCCTCAGAACGCTTCAGAACTGGATCTTTTTTTCTGCAAATGAAAAATGTTAATCTCTTTTAGGAACTGAAAAATCACATCAAGTCAAACATCCCTGAGCAAGACTATGGAGTCTGCTGCAAAGTGTTTTTATATCCAATATCATCCCATGGCACTAAAATCTAACGAGTTCTTACAACCCAGCGAGAAAAAAAAATTTGATCATGAACAAATTCAGACAAATTTAAATCTGCTCTGTCAGATCATAACCCCTGTCTAATTGACCCCGACAGAATTAAAATTTTCTTATTAAAAAAGGAAATTTACAAAGACAGTAATAGCAGCAACTGAATATTCAATCCTCAAAAGGAAACATGTGCAAATGGATATCATACTAACAATGCATGGAGAAGAAAAATGTGTAAAAGTCATAAAATGAAAAAATGACATAAAACAAAAATGGTTAAAGGCAAAAACATAAGTTAATCATCATGAAGATAAGAGCAGGACTGAAAATTGTAGCAACATAGGAATTGCTCGAGCTATGAGACTATTGGTTGAAATTCACTAAAGAAGAATGATCAAATTACAGAGATACAAATTGGAAGAACATAAATGAAAAATATGGAAGAAAATTGATGAAAAATGCCTAATCGTATAAACAACATCTATAAAAATTCCATGTATAATTTCCCATCCAGCTTAGAAAAGTCAAAAGCTTTTGTAGTCATGAATTAATCTCTGAACAATTTAGTTCCAAAACTGATGGCAAACAAAGTGAACAATTAAGCCAAAACTTGCAGTAACCGAGAATTAATCTCTTAATAACTTCATTCCAGAATTGATAGCAAACAAAGTGAACACTATAGCCAGAACTTGCAGTCATCAAGAATTAATCTCTGAACAACTAAGTTCCAAAATTAATAGCAAAGAAAGTGAACAATACAGAACCTCATCCCTCTAAAAGTACTTTCATCTATTCACCTTGAACCTTCAAAGAAACTGAAAACGCTATTGCTTCTTCCAGTAATGAGAAAGAGTCAGTAGGTTCTTTATGATAACATTTCTTAGAGTATGACCAAACATTTTCTCAAAAACTGGTAGCTACTTCTTCACACATTATTTTCTATCACTGCTAGTGCACTGAAAACTTTACTAGTTAGCCCTTTGTGAAAAACTGCCAAACACGATCGTATGTCACCAGTTACACGCTCAATCTACTACCTCACATGTCAAGAATGTTATGGAAAAAATACATAAAAATGGAAAAATCACATTTACAAGATTGACGTTTTTGCAAGAAATATCAAATCATTCCTGAAACAAGCTGGAGCAGCCAAAGTAGATTAACAGTAAAGAATTTACTGACATAAATTACACACATACAACAATTTATGAAGTGTGTTCTTGCAACACGTTTTTATGTACAGAAAACATGTGATTGTATTCAGCATAGGAGTTTGTCTCAGTGGTTGTATATACAATTATACAAAATCACTGTTGAAGGGAAGAAATATCATAACATAAATAGTTTATTCTCTGTCTCCCTCTAGACAAGTTGATAATGGGAATACTTCAAAGACCTATGGTTGCTAATCTTCTTTTTAATAATATATAGATGATTTACCAGTGCGTCTCTCAAAATCTACGTTGTTCAGTATTCTGATGATACAGCACTGTGAATGATGTTCCCCTTGCAAAAAGAACAGGCTTGGATTACATGAAAGATATATATATATATATATATATATATATATATATATATATATATATATATATATATATACAAAAAATAAAGCATGCACCTGAAAACAAATGGCTTAGAATTTCAAAAGCATCATATGGGCCTTTTCTGTTAAATTTTAAACAAATTACAAACAGCACAAACGAAAGTGTAAACTCGTCAACACACAAACATTATTAATTCTATCCTTCCTCCTCCCTCCTACCCTACATTGTCAGATGGTCAAGATGTCTTTTTGTTCTTTTTTTTTTTTTTTTCCCTCAAATGTTTACTTGGAGGACTTTGAATGATAAATCTATCAAGCGTGCCTCTGGTGTTCCATTTAACACATAATACAAAGTAATCTTGAAATTAGCAGGAGTTTTGCCTCTTTTTCAAATGGGAAAATTAGCACCAGCAAAACATTTTTTTTGAGTAAATTCAAAAGAAAATTCTGTTAAATTGGAGTTAAAAAGTAAGAGCTGACCAGGACTTTTCACAAAGTACAAAAACTTTTTCCAACAATTGTTGCTTATGTTTTCCAACGTTTTTTTTTTTTCAAAAAGTGATGTGAATCCATGGAATATTGCTCCAGTTATGAAAATCACACCCTAACTATTCTTGCAATTTACAAAACATAGCTTTGACATACACATGCTGATTTAAGAAATGGTGAAAATGTAAATGTATCAACTTCAACACATAAACATATCCTAGTCATCTAAAGCTTTACATACATGGTTGTGTTTTAGAAGATGGATGTGCAAAAATTCGTCAGATGTAATCTGGTTGATTCAGAAATGAGTGACTTGCAGCCAAACTTACTGCCAATAACAACACTTCATTCAACACAAAGGAATAGCCAGTCATTTAGGTTTATTTACAAAAGATCACTTTTTACATGCACACAAATAGAATCAAGAACTCCACACCTCCTTAAAAAGGAAAACAAGTAACAATAACTCAATATATAATGATTAATAAAAAGTTCAAGAAACAGAAACATTACTATTTTCATTGAGAGAGAGGGAGAGAGAGAGAGGAAGCGAGTGAGACAGATAAATCTTTTTTATATCAATCTACACAAAGTAGATGATAAGATTTCCACCTCACACACACAAAAAAATGTTCCAGAGTTTTTTCACGTCAAATACATTGCCCAGATCCTGCGTTTATATGCCCAAAATATTTGGACAAGGCCAATAAGAAACAGTGCTAAAGAAAAAAAATGTGCAAAAAACAATGACATTTTCTTTGAAGTACTAATCACAGAAAATAAGCAGCTGTTACTACAATGCTTAAGGTACCATTGACACTAATCTTACTTGCTATTCAAACATGAATACTGATATGGAAATGTGTAATCAGTTCACATAACTGGCTGGGTGCACTTGTGCACATAGTATGATCAATGACAAATGAATGGACATCTGTAACCCACAACAAAAGTAGAGAAATGAGGAAGAATAATTAAAATCTTGAATTGATATTTATGATACCTAATTCTTATTGAACAGCACGCAACAGGAAACAAGTATCTACAAGAAGAAAACCCATGGAATTCAGAAACAGAGTCAGCTTAATGCACTTGTTTTCAGTGTCCCACAGTGTGTCTGTCAACCATGGATGGGGTAAAAAAAAAAAATTCTGGTCATTTTATTGTCATAGTGCAGTCATTGCTCTAGGTGATGAATATGGAAAAACACAAATTCTACATTTTCTACAATTGAAAATGCCTTTTTGACAATATCCATGGAAATCCATTTTCAAAATGTTTGGGAACTTGACACAGTTTTGTCCAAAGACATGGGAGAGCTGGTATCTTGTGTCACTATTTCAGCACCAGTGTTTTATTCTATTGCAGTGAGGCTGGGCCCCAATGCCTTATTCATGTACCAACACCAGACACATGATCACCGATGGATCTTTAGCTGACCGTTTATTAACACAATAATTCTATTTTACCTATGTGAGAAAAAAGCAAAAGAAGTGCTTCCAAAATGATGGGAGTCAAAGTGACTTAAAGGCAACAAAGCCAGAGTCACACCAGATGATTCTCTTGCTCATTACACTTCCTTTCTGACACTCCGCAAGTGTGACAACCAAGTCAAATGAGACAAAAATAAAGACTTGCCCAGTTTGGACAATTGAACAAGCTCAACAGTTTTGGGGAGACACTCACAAACAAAGGTGACAGGCAATCAGACCAAAGGTCAGGGTCTCCACAAGCTATCATGTCCTCTGGGGGTGCAATTATTTCACTTTTTTTATGTTATTTTCTTCACAGGGGTTGAGAGCTTTTCCTCATTATCACATACTCTGTCAAACATGATTCTACTTGAAAATCCATACTCTTCAATTAAATAAGGAAGACAGAACACCTCAGTGTGCACAAAATACTCAAATGAAATAATGAAGATAGAATGCTCAATGTCCCCCGAATGACCAAAGTGGAGTAAACCCCACCAAAGATAGGAAGGAGCTCCACTTCTGAGTCTTTCGACCAGTGGATCTCCATGCTGCTTTCCTGCGAACTGGTGTGACCACAAAATGACGAGGTGAGGGACAGAGGTAAAGCACCTGGCAATGAAAGGGTTAACAGAGAAACTTTGTCCTACTGGAAAGAGGCCTGCAGAAAAAAAAGGGAATGAGAAACAAAATCCTGAAAATGTCAATATGTGTTATTTTGAGCCTTTTTCTTTAATCTCAAAATGCTGACAAGAGACCAACCTGGCAGTGAAGGGAATCGCATGTCCGCAGGCAAACAGTGTGCCATTCTAGAGTTTACATGCTGGCTGTATCAGTGTCAGACCTGGGGTTGTTTCAACAATGTAAATGCGCAATGTTAAACTCTCAGAACAGTCCACAGGAACTGTAACTGATGCGCTCTGGAGAAATATTCTGCACATTCCTGAGTACACACCATTAATTTGGTCTTTTTACCTAGCCAAGCAAAAGGTATTTTCAAAAAATTAAGACTTACATGGCTAGGGTTGTGTACACACACACACATACATACACACAATTTAGGAGTCTTTGACTAAGCTGGCAAGGGTTTTTACACACACACACACACACACACACACACACACACACACACACAGCTCTGACTTACCTGGCAAGGATTATGAACATGTACACGTACAAGCACAGAGAAACGCACAGTGAAACAAAGCAATGGAAGTGAACACTCAGACTGGAAGGGATAACTTGAGGTTCTGGAAGAATAGTGCCGAAGTTCACTGTCTAGTGCCAGTTCCACTGAAGGCAGCAAAATCCACTTACTTGAGGATGGCACATGCAGCCACAAGCCCCACCCAGGACAACCACCTGCAGGGTGCCAGACTAAAGGTCACGTCTCTGGAAGTGGGTATGTTCCCCTCTGTTGATCTTGCTGCCCGCTGCTGAGAGGTGGGAGAGCAGTGGTAGGGGTGCTGGCTGGAAGTTGCTTATCTACCAAAGGGAGGACACACTGCCTCTCTGTCTGCCACTGGTGAAACTGTGAAGCACAGTCCATGTTGACGCCCTGAGGTGCGGGTAAAATAAGAAGTCTCCCCCACAGGGAGGGGGTCATATAGGAGCTGGAATGGGCTGCAGTGTGGTGAGCCTGCGTGTGAGAAGCTCCAATCACAAGCTGCCGCAGTGGGCACTGGTAGGGCAATGAATCTTAAATGCTGCTACGGGAGACCCTCTACCCCTCCCTCTCTCCATATTCACAGGAATGCAGCAGTATCATGAATGCCATGTGCTACCCAGTGTAACACTGAATAGTTGCCTCAAAGAGAGAAACCATAATGGTTCAGTGGGAGTCAGCCAAATCATGAAGGATAAATGCAGAGACGCACACACTGCTCAGTAGACAACCCTTTTCAAGTGGGTCTCTTGAGGAGGTAAGTCTGACCCCCCGATGAATTGACTGAGAACATAGCAGTCTCCTGATCCAGCTGTTTTGGGCATCTCTAAGTCAGTCACTGGACACAAGAGTTTGTTGTTTTGGGGCGAGTGTTTTCCTAAGGCAAGCATCCTGATCGTTCAATTAACACCAAATTGGACCGAGATCAATTCAAACCTACTTGAGAAAACAGGCTGTTGCACATCTGCTCACGACGATAACTCCATGGTCAGTGGTTAGCCATCCCCATCATTCTAGATATGCAAACCTTTCAGATTGTCAGTGGCATGAATATTAAAGGCCCACCTGTAGTCTCTCTTGGCCCACACCTTTCACCTTCTTGCCCCATGATTGTGTTGCACAACTAATATCCTCAAATCTTCTTGTTTTTCCCAACTTTGGTCATTCTCGTATTCTCAGAGGGAAGTCCATAATTGTCTATGTGTGTGTATGTGAGTGTGTGTATGTGTGCGTGTGTGTGTGTGTGTGTGTGTGTGTGTGTGTGTGTGTGTGTGTCTGCATGGGTGCATACATGCGTGCAAGTGTGTGAGAGAGAGAGAGAGAGAGAGAGAGAGAGAGTCTGTGTGTGTGTGTGTGTGTGTGTGAGTGAGTGTGTGTGAGCAGGTTGTGAGTGTAAGTTGATCTCAAGAAGGGGATCAAAGTCACTCTTCGTCTCTTATACAGTGGACAAGGCAAGGAGACCAAAAGGATGGTTTCACAAATACATCATGAGAAAAGAAAGCCAAGAGGAAAATAGAGACCATATGGAGCTAATACACATGATCAGAACCCATTAATGTTGCTAAAAGAGGTCATGTTAGCCACAAAGTGAATTAAGGAAGTCGTTGAGCACTAACAGAACAGCAAGAGAGTGATCTCAATGGTTTTTCTGCCCCGACCGGCTCCTACCCAGAGTTGAGTTGCTGCGGACTCAGTTGGGAAGACTGGGACCACACACAGTCGAGTTTCATCCACTTAATGGATGCGTTTCTGAGAGTGTTGCTCAAATTTCCTGACCAACACTGCAGGTGTCTGTATCTCTCGGGCCTGGTTGACGCCAGGATATATTATGAAAGGAAGCGTAGAGTACAGCCCTGTCATGTAGTCTCAGACCGAAATGGAAATCCGTAACATCATCATAATCATCATCATTCTCATCGATCAGCATTAAAAAAAAAAAAAAAGTCTCAAATTCTGTGGCCCTTCATGCCCTGCTCTCATGGTGACCTCAGTTTCGATGTCCTCTCCACGTCTGTGGCCTTGGTTTGGTTCCGTCGGGGTCAGCGGTATCGGCGAGTCCATGGGGGCTGTCGTTGGACGGACGTGGTGGCGCCCTCCAGAGGGAGAGCTCACTCGCGCCGGCTCCGCGACTAAGCAATTATTGTCGTCAGTAGGGGGCTTAGTAGGTGGTGTCCTGCGTATGTTAGATCAGAACAGGCGCCACTGAACACCACTGAAGTGACTCGGCGGCAGTGCAGTGTCTCCTCCGGTGGGTTGCCTCTTGACGACTTGACATTGACTGCTGCCTGTGGATTGCCGGTGCCGGGGCTGCGGCGGGGCCGACTGGGCCGTGGCTGTGGACAGGGTGTCGGAATGAGCGGCGTGGGTGCACTGCCTGTGGCGCAGAGGTTGGGACAGCAAAAAAAAAAAAAAAAAAAAAACAAAAAACAAACTCTTACAATACTCCTTGACATGCCCGGCTAAAGTGGCATGCCTGGATACAGCAGGGCACAAGGCATATAACATGAAAAACCACACTAACTGTTTAATGTTACAGCTATTTAGTGCGACTATTAATAATACAAATAAAACGAGAGAATCATTACAAGCACAAACAACGTGTTTTTAAAATGTTATGTTGTTCACGAACTTTCAGCCGACATTCAAAACACAGAGGCAACAACTGAAGGGAAGAAACTCTTGATATCACTACAACTTGCTGGTAACTAACCCCAGAGCAGGTATTTCTGGTGTGAGTATTTGGTAGGTACACTATGAGTTTAAAAAAAAAAAAAAAAGTTAGCCTTCTGTGTATTCACAGTTTAGTTGCAAAAAGCATCAAGGTGGTCGTAAGGGATATGTAATTATGTACATTCAACACACAGACTTTGCCTTTAATTGTTTGTTTAGCATGTCATGACGTTTTTTCTTTATCTTGGTTGGTTGTGTGTTTTTCTTTTTCCATAATCACAATCATAAGCCCTTTCACACACCTATTTACTCTTAAACTGCTATTAGTGCACTTTACAAAAAAAAACTGAGGGGAGGAGGAGTGTGTGTTTTGTTTTCATATGGTATCACGCAGAAGAGAGGGTTGAGGGACACCTGTAAAAAAAGTAAATTCTTTCAAGATAAATTCCTTTCAAACCTCCTTCATCAGCATATTCTGGCACCTTTCATGCCTTGCCACCCTTTCATTCTTTTCTTTTTTTATTATACATTTCAGGGCCTGTGGTTGCTGCTATTGTTGCTAGTAATCAGCATACCCTGGCACAAATTCATGCCCTGACACCCTTTTATTTATTTATTTTTTTTAATTATACATTTCAGGGTCTCTGGTTGCTGCTATTATTCCTACTTAACAGTTTGTCATTGAAAAAGCAGGAACAGCCAAATACATTTTCATACAAATGAGTTAGGGAGATTTGTTACTCTTTGGTCAAAGCACACCAAGACATCACCATGGTTTAACTGCACAAGTGCAACTACCGCTTAAGAATTTTATCTCAAGACTTTTTTCTTTTTCAACTTTTTATTTTCTAGTTTCTCATATGTGTACAAGATATAGCAAATTCATATTGATAAGCAGGTCTGTATTCAGTGCTAGCTTGATTACATTAGAGTGCATTCTCCTGTGCTATAAGATTTTCAAGTTTATTAAAAACTATCAAAAACAAAATTAACAGCTCTTCAACCAGCCAAGAAACCCTATATAAAATATTTTTTCATCTACACATATGTACGAAACATGAAATGACTTGCTCATCACCTGAGTGTCATCACTAAATTTACACTTAATTCTCTTTTTAATTGTGAAAACTGTTTCAAATTCAGATGTACACTTTTCTTAGATATTATCTTCATAGGATGGTAGACCTCTGACATACTTTTTTTTTTCCAGAAAATCAGCAAAAACTGAATCACAAAATATCCAGTTTTCCTTAGCAACCATCATCCAATCATCATAAAAGTTTCTATATATCACATAAAAGAAGGTATTTTCACACAATTTCATGTCCACAAGAATTTTCTCAAGCAATATGGCACTTCATCAAAGAATTACTTCGTGATTTTTACTTTCAAGTGATATTCTAATGACAGATGAAAGATTAATTAAATAATTTTTTTTTAAGGTATTAGCATGTGCAGGAGGATTCACTGTATATGTTTCATCCCAAATCCCAATACTGACTACTGACACCAGTACCTCCTACAACCTACTAGCTGCAAACACTGTGAGATGACGAGTGACTCATTTCTTGATTCACTTATTCATCTTTCAGATAAAGCAAAATCCAAAGACAAGATTGTCGTTCTGTTAAGATTCAACACACTTAAACTAAACAAATAAATATTTAAGGAAAAAAAAAGAAACACAAAAAATGACACATATGCATTCTTAAAAAAACAAACAGAAAAACTATAGAGCTGCAAATCTATAACCATTCATTGCTTGCAGTCAAATAAATGATTGGAAGCAAGAATCATCCTCAGTACCACCAAGCAACTATTCAATGACCTTTTGGCATCATTGATAAAATGTGAGCTCTAAGTTATACTGGCTGGGATTCTCATCATCAAAGACACTGGCAGTAAACAACATTCACCTCATGCATACTTAGTTAAGTGTCTGTCAATAGATGGAAGGCTGCCTTCTCATGTGGTTATTGTGTCTGGTGACTTTCTGGTAGTTTTGTAGCAAAAGATGGTGCAGGACCAGTGAAATATATAGGAGCAAAAAACAGTGTAGGCTCAGTGCAACATACAGTCTGAAGCACACAAGAGGTTAAATAGAGCAGTGTTCTCCTATTCATAATTGACTTTGATTTCAAGTTGCGACAAAAACTTCAACCTTAAATCACAATGTACGACATCTCACCAATGCATTTAACATTTTTAGGGCATTGTTTCCCCAAAGTCAAACTGTAATCAATGTGTCAAACTTGCTACATTTATTGGTCCCGATAAAAAGATATAAAATCAAAAAGACAAAAAATTTGTAGTTATTTATGCAAGTTGAGTGTATTTTATGTAGTGGGCATGTTTATGCACTGATGATAGAATAAATGATAAAATTAATTTTTCGCATCTAATTTCAGGTTTTTGTCAGCTGTCTCAATACCTGATATCCTATGTTCGGAGTGAAATCACTACACCATGAATCCATCTGGATACAAAACCAATCATAACTTGTTTTTTCGAATGAATGTCACCATACCATTTCCATAACTTGCTTTTCGAATGAATGTCACTATACCATTTTTTTTCATAAATCACAATAGAGTAGCCATGCATGCCATTCGTGTGCAGATGACATATCACACAGAAAATCATAAACTCTAGCACTATCAGAAACATTAACAGTCCTGTTGAATCAGTGACAGGGAGCCCTGATTTCTGATGCCTTAAAAAAAAAAAAGTGGCTTTGCCAGCACTCAGCTTATAGCGTGTGTGTGTTTGTTTTTTTTTTTTTTCCCTGTTAATGCACTATTACAACAATATGAGCAAAGATTCTCCTTTTCAATCAATTTACTTGTTTAATCTTCAAAAAGTCTATTTCCATTTTAAAAATGTCATGTTCAAATCACTGTGATCAACTCGTCTAATCATACAGTAGGACATCACCATTCTGGTTTCTGTGAAAGAAAGCTCCACATAGTGCAAGCACTCCATGTCTTGCCAGTCACATGTGATGAGATCTGACAACGCTGAATCCAGGTGCTCTGTTGTCTGAACCAACACAAGAATCTTACTTCCAAGGTTGAACTTGAGGCAAGCATCATGTGGTGATGTTGCTGGTTCTGCAGGTTCCATTCAGTGTGCATCAACAGGACGCTTTGACAATTCTGCCAATTGGTGTTGACTTAAGATGGCTCAAGACTGGTTACTAGCATTTGCATGGCAGGTGTCTGCCCTGTAGTGGGGTACTGTGGTAGGAGGAGAGATGAGGTTCCAACAGCTGCCTTACCATATGACTTACAAGGCTCATGTAGCAGGCACAGTCACCAGTCATCACAAAGTTTGCTCTGCCTGATGACATCTCCTGGGAAAGGAATATTACTAGAGATACCACAGAAACAATTTACAAGTGCAATCAATTTACAAGATAAAAAAAGGAAACAAATCCTCTTCGAAAGCATCAAAAAGCATGATATCATTTCTCTATGTGCTGTGCATACATTTGAATACTTGTGTGTGAACAACTTATCTGCATGTGCATGATCATTTTCAATACAAGCACCAATATAGGGAGAAGACATTATGTTAATACACATGAACAAAACTGTTGTTTTTCCCAAGATACAACTACAAAATAAAGTAAAAAAACAAGCTACACCTGCTTTTCCAGTGCACTGCTATTGGGTTCATTCAATCAAGGTATCTCATTTCCATTACACGTGTAGAAAAACTCCACCATAGATGAACACACACACACACACACACACACACAAAACTACTTGTATGAGCATTCTGTCGTGCATGTCAGCTTGTTTATATTGTATGTTCAAGTGAAGCATGCAAGAATCTACACCAGTCCATGACTACTGATGTATGTATAAGCAAAGCATGTCATCAAACATGTAAACATGAGTGCATAACTTTGTCTCCCTTTTCTACTTATGATTATGCGCGTGTGCATATGTGTGCAAGCACCAGCGTGCGTGTGTATCTTGTTACACATGACTACTGTCTGTGACTGTCTGAAAATGAAACACTGCTACTGTGGTCCCTTACATGGATCTTGACACTGTGATCCCCTACATGGACTTTTGACTATCAATGTCCTAAGACATTATCTATACGACATAACATCAGTTGTGAAACATTCATTGAAATGACTTAGGAAATGGACATTCCTTCTTCTGAGCATGATAATGCACTGACATACTCGACTCATCTCAGTGTCTTTTCTTTTTTCTTTTGTTGTTGTTGTTGTTGCTACTGCTGCTGCTCTTGCCAACATCTGCTGTCTTTTCTTCTCATATATGCAAAAATTTGTAACAAAAATGTTATGTTTTTTACTTATCAACGAAAAGAATGTTTTCCAACATGTCTCTCAGGCCAAAGAAAAAGGTATTTTGTGGTTACTATAACATGGCAAAAAAGCTGGCAGATTAGTTTGAACTTTTTTTCCTTTTTTTTGTTTTAAAACCCTTTGTGATGTGTGACACTCTGGATGCTTCTTGTTGACACACCTAAAAAATCAGTGATTCCTATCCCCCCCCCCCCCCCCCCCCCCCCCCCCCCCCCCCCCCCCCCTGACTTTGCAGATGTGTAAATAGGAAACGGATAAAAACAATATTTCAAAGGCAAAAAAAAAAAAAAAAACAGGTGGGCTGATGGGGGCAGAGTGGGGAGGGAGGGGGTGGGGGCAGTTGAATAAGCAAAGTGCTGGTCATGTTTTCGATATGTTAGCAATGACAGTGACATCACAAAATCTTGTGTGAACTTCTTTGCGTGAGCAGGACACCGTTTTTTTCGGCAAGACTTCGCAAAAGTGAAAGAATGTGACAACAGCTTTACAAATAAGTAATCGTGATCATAGCTGAACTGGAAAGTGGATGATACTCCATTTGGTGTTTAGATTTGGGTCAGACTACATTTTCAGTGCAAGTTCACTTTTTTTCTTTGGAGGGGGAGGGGAATGCCTGAAACGCCCTCCCCTCCACAACTCCTCCCTCTTTAATTTCAGGGCCTTTGCTTTTTCTTCAGAGGGGAACCCTGACAATGCAAAGTGTTCAATGTCTGGACCTTTACTCTCAGTGAAACACATCTACTTTGTATTTGCAGTGTGTGAGCAGCAGCTTGTTTCAGTCTCACAGCAAATGACGCTCTTCTTTGCTGGTTCAATGAAGAACCACTGAGATCACATGAAATTACTACCCCTCAAAGAACTTGATGGCTCTCAAGTTGATCAGATGACAAGCAATTTGCTCTCTAAAAATACCTTTGGATAGTGCGTGTATGCTTCATCATTAATTCAGTTTTTTTTTTACAAAAACGATATCCTCAATTTTCTTACTATATATACATATATACATGCTTTTCTTTTTAAAACATGCATTAGTATATATGAATCAACGTAACAAAGGCAGGCCAACCTGTAAAACATGGTAATTTGAGACATTTCATATCCAACTTAAGGACCCAGACTGACGGCACTAAATGACTCATGAAACATCAGCTGCCTTTTCTTAGGATTGTCAAGTATGCCTGCCTATTTCACTTTGTCTGAAAGTGGCTCACAGAGTGAAGTAGCACAAATTTCACATAAAACTTGCACACAATGATCATACACCATGGTTGGACTTGCTGTCACTGAGCACTGTTTGCAGCCAGGCCACGCCCAATGATGTTTCAGTTGTATAAAGTGGCCATCTTGTTTTTCTCAAGCATTTGCTTTCAATGCAAACTTTTAGTGGCTGTAGACATATTTCCTTGTTATATGCTACAGTTATTTAAGTTTGCCAGAGTTTGTTTTCTAACTGCATGTTTTGATGGGAAAAAAAAAAGGAAAAAAAAAATTTCTGTTAACGTATGCCTTCTGAGTCATGCCTCTGTTTCGTTCTCAATCTTTGTAAAATTTCAACTAATTCATAATTTTCAAAACTCTGAGGGCCATCTACAGTTTTTCAGAGTTTCATTGGCTGCTTTTTTTCTGTTGAAGGGAAGAAATCATTTCATACACCAAAAAACACATAACTGCTTTTTGCTGCCCTCATCGTGGTTTGAAACAAGTCAAACAAGCAATTTATATAAATAGCACAACTAAACTCAGCACACTTTTCATCCTTTAGTACATAAAAATTGGTGTTGACTAGACTTGCCTCAAGCTTCCTACACAGGTCTGTTTACAACTGCTGGTTTTCCTTGATGTGCCCTTGAAGCAGACTCAAGCTAACAGAAAGATATTTGACAAAGGCAGTGGCCCTCACCATAGACATCAGTCCAACAAGCATGCAGACATTTATACAAACATGTCAACCACAAAACTGACGTAAATCACTACAAAAGTTTTGAGACTGTAAACTATTTTCTCAGAGATGAACAATTAAATCCACATTTACTTCCACTAGAGAAGATAATCTATGGGCAGAAAGAAGCTTAATAATCAGAAAGCTTTTTCCATCAATGATGCATCATTTCTTGTAAAAATAAACATTGAATTGGTCCTACAAGCCTTTACGCATAAATATTCAGTGGTGTAATAGCCTAATCCAAACACAAAAATATCCAAACAATGAAAACAAAACATAACCCCCCCCCCCCCCCCCAAAAAAAAAACAATTCATCTGGTTCTTTGGATGACTATCCATATGTTAATTTCTTTTATCATTTTTTTTCATGAACAATAAGGAATGATGCCATGAACAGAAATAAATAATCAAGACATTTCTGGCAAGCTGCTGCCCGGTCTAAACACTGACAGCTCATCAAGATGTCTAAAATTAAGCTTGAAGTGTATCCATGATGTCTTTCATCTTAAGACTACATCACATACTATGTTAAAATCAAGTTCAGGATACTGTAGACATTAACTAGCACAGCTGTGTACAACTACAAGCAACAATATGGTGACCTACAAGATGGACAATCTGGTTTGCCCATTGTTTTTGATCCACTGTACATACAGCTCCGAGTTTGGCAACAATCATCAGGGCATGTCTTTAACTCATGCAATTCCTGGTGAATGCGTGTGTGCGAGTCTCTGTGTGTGTGTGTGTGTGCGTGCGTGTGTGTGCGTGTGCGCACGCGCGTTTGTGTGTGTGTGCGTCTGAGTGAGTGAATGAGTGAGTGTGTGTGTGTGTGTGTGTGTGTGTGTGTGTGTGTGTGTGTGTGTGTGTGTGTGTGTGTGTGTGAATCAAGATCTGTTGTAAATATGTTTACAAAAGCTACTAGTTACCAGATGTTCCAAGAAAGACAACAGTGCATTTCAGTCTGTAGGTTTTATATCTACATCTGGATGTGTCTATGCAAGCTAATATCAGAGCACAGAAAAAGGCAAATCTGGAAAAGACAGCACAATGTAATATGGAAAAGAGAAACAGGAAACCTTGGACCATTTCATTATTTGTACTTTTGTTACGTTTTCATATCATTTGTTTAAATCATTAAAAAACAAGAAAAAAGTAGCACCACATACTTATTATATGTTTTCACACATGCAGGTTAACTCCAGAAAAATGAAGTGAAAGGACTAAAGATCCCCTTACAAGGCAGTGACAGTAATATGCAGCATCATCAATCTAAATATGAACAACCTTTCCACTGAACTGGTTATCACCATACTATTCATATCAGATAAACAATGCATTTTTCTTTCTCCGAAAAATAACTTGAGAGTTTCTATCAAAATAAGGTCACTTTGATAAGTGATATAATAATGATAATAATTGTAAATCTCAAGTTTACCCATCTTGTTTATGGCTTGTGTATCTCAGAAATACATCAACTGCAACAATAACAATACACAGGTCAATGAGAATGAAATATTAACAAACAATAACCTTGGTGTGAAACAGACAGTGCTTTAACAGGAAAGCATTTGGGGTATCTCAAAAATCAAGAAAAATGTATCAGTCCCCAAACCATTGACAGTAATTCTGAGCAGATACAGAGCACACCACAGTAAAACCCAACTTTTCACAAAACAAAAAGCAAGTATGCGCAGACACAAACTCTGGTCTGTCTTGAGAGAGGAAGAAAAAAAAAGAACAACAAAAAACAGTATTTGGACAGCAAACTGTAAATCACATCAAAAGGAACTTCATGACAGCATTAAAGGAGCCATTAACGTTGGTAACAACAGTTCAGTGAATATATATATATATATATATATATATATATATATATATATATATTTACAAGCATCATGGATCATGACCCAGACCATAATAATGATACGGCTTTCACTACAATCCCCATTTTTTTTTTTTTTTTTTTTAATGAGTTTCCCTCCCTCTATCAACTCCTGCAGCATCCTATAAGATGTACCCCATTTTGTGGATGGCAGATGCCTCCCACAAATTACTTCCCTGTTCAGCTGTGACTGCACACATCTAAGGCCTTTTGAATATAATGCATTACAGCATTATCTTCCTTCCTCAATCTGCATTTGATATCTAATAGCTTTTGAGTGTGGTGACAGCATGAGCTGAGAAATCCTGGAGTTTATGGGGCACCATTTAATGATTTCCCATTAAAAGATGATTTCTTTCCATGAAATAGTAAGGCTGCATCTGGTTGAATATGCAGTTAAATGAGTATTTTGCCTCTGTAAAACATTGAGTAGTTTCTCACTAGATTCTCTTTAACGGAAACAAAACATGACCGAGAAAAAGTATGTCTAAAAGTGAGTGAGTGTTGGAATTAGGGGGCCCTCATACTTCAGGTTTGCCAAGATCTTAATCTCATTCCAAAGTTCCCAGCACATCAAAACCCCACATGAGGCTATGTTCTAACCTTTTCCAGCACAAAACTAGCTTTCTATTTGACCCATTCAAAACACTTCATGATGAATCTTATGTTTGCATTTCATCCTATGACTTTCATCATTTAAGAGGTGAAGACAAAACAAGACAGAGTAACTAATCCATTAAGCAACTTGTACAGAACATGACACTTTCCTAACATTTCCTACAACCTACTTCTAACAATAATTCAAATCAATACATGATCAGAATAACCCATCTGATGTAAAAAATACTCTATCTGCTGCGTTAAAAATGCTGTTGTGAGCCTAATGAATGCTAAGACTTTGTTTGAAGAATGTGCACAATATATGCTGTCAAAACTTCAAAGGCTCAAAACTTCAACAGATACAAACTTTGGAGATGTCAATAATTCATTACAGTGACGTCTCTCCAGAGGACAGAGGCAGACGGGAGTTTTCACTGAGTAGTACAAGAGCTTAAGAATCTCCAGAACCGCAGGAGGACACCGGGAATCCCATCGCTCATGCCTGACATTGGGCTTGAGGTGCGTGATCACCACATGGCAGGCCTGTTGTTTCTCATTACGAGGCGGTATTTTAATGGTGCGGAAAGTCACCTCATCTCCTTCCAGTGGCACATACTCTCCATCAATGCTGCAGCAGTGACAAAAATAATAAATAATGAAATAAAACAGAATTCTTGTTAAAGTAAAAAAATAACAGCAGATATATAGATTTTGAGATAAAGACTTCAGAATGTTGGCTTAATTTTCAGCACAAGGCCAAATTGCTCCTCCTCAATCAATTGGAATGAATAACATTAGTTTAATATTGTCAGTGTTTCTGAATACTTAAAGTCTGTTACTGTATGTATACATGCCACAAACATAAAAAAATTTTTGCTGTTCTCAGATGCCTCACAACCTGTCTCATACATACAAACTCCATCACAGGAATTTCTCCACAAATTTCAGGTGAGAAATGTTCTAGCCACTCCAGTCAGCCAACTGATCCATATACGTAATTATACACGAGCAGTGAAACCAAACTGCAGCACAATGGATTTCTGTTGGAAGTTGCATCCCTCATCCGCCTAGTCAGTCTTGGTAAAAACAGTTACAAGCAAGTGGCTGGCTGAGCACAAGTCTTTTACCTCTGACACATGCAAAATGGACATGCCCAAAGACTTTTACCGTAAAGTTGAAAAAAAAATCAAATAACTGACATGGTCATTGGGCATTTAAATGGAAAAGGCGAGTTGGGAAAGGGATTGAAAAGTGGTCACTCCATGTGAAGGGCATGTAACAAGCATTTCATTTCCTCAGTGTTTATATGGATGGCAAAATGCAGGTAGTGTATCTGTTTTCATCTGGTTCTGCCAACACAACATGAGGGTCGGATTGTAATTTGTTGTCGGTCGGCTGTTCATGCAGCACAGGGGTCAGACAGAAATTACTCTTTTGCTCTGGCATACAGGAATACCAAATGGCAGCGACTCCACAGCAGTCAAAGGGTTAAGTTATACAGATGACATGAAAAAAATGCTTACTCCACCATGACAAGACGAAAAAATTATAAAACCAGCTTATAAATGACTGATCTTCTTTTACATCAAAGACTAAAGTTCGGAAATGCCTAATGAAAGTATAAGACCTACACATGGAAAAGTCTGAAAAAACAAAGAATCAGAACCAACATGCTTGTTAAATGTTTATCTCTCTTACTCACCTGAATTTATGAAATCCATATCAAAAGGCAGTAAGTTCTACTGTCTACCATGCAGTTGTCCCACAGTCTAATCTTGTAGTTCATTTTGAATTCTCATTCTTTACTGCCTTTTCATCTAGCAGGTCTATCAGTGGCAATATAGCTCTACATGCTTCTGATCATTAGCAAACAATAAGAGATGGGTAACAATGTGTGTTGATTGTGAAGCAGTCTGTGTATTCCAGAACAAATATGTGCACACCTGTCTGAGGCAAAACTCATTTAACATGCGCATAGTTTCACTTTCAATTTCTGATACTTTTTACAGTCCAGCAGACCATACAAGGAAATATAGAAATTTTATGAAAAAAGTTACGAGTTCTATCAAGACTAGAAAACATTTCTTTCATTTTCAGTGTCACTGTAGTCAAGCCAACCACATGGAGCCCCTCAGGGCGGTCACCACATGGGAAAAAAGTCCTATCCTGAAAAATATATACCAAAAATGAACACAAAAATGAACACCTTTGCAGTACAGGGGGATTTTTCCTCGGAGTTAACATTGGTTCTGACTCCATTTCCCATACAGTCCCTCGAATGAGACTATAAATCGAGGTTCCGTGTGTGAACGCATGCATAACATCTTGCGCACACGTAAAATCCCATCACCAACTTTCGGAAGAGAAGGCCAGTCTGGCTGCTGGTATGGATGACACATTACATATAGCATGCACCTTCCCCGAAGTTGGAGTATAACTACCTTAATGATGGGATAAAAAAAAAAAAAAAAAAAAGTCACACACACAAAACTCCACTCCCTTTGTTGGGTAGATAGGATTAATCCTTGCCTGTCTATATAGGGAATATCTGCAGGAGTATCAGCCTGCGTATGTAGAAAGAAAAAAAAAAGAAGTTCTCTTCAGAAAACATCTATACGGACACGGCTCCCATTTCTCCATGGATACACAATACACACCCGTACATGGTCAACTCACAACATACTGTTTTACTATTAATATTCATTATGGTTAAGGTGATGTTATGTTTACAGTGCCTAGGTAGCCAAAAAAAAAAAAATGAAATAAATGCTAATACTACAGTAAACACACACACACACACACACACACACACACACACACACACACACACACACGGAGGCCATACAGGCAACACCATCCATAGGACACCTACGGACCTGGTGCCCACTCTTGATAGTGAATACTGTCTCTCTAACCTGACATCAGATTACACAAGCAAAACTGGTAAGTTCCACATTTTTCAACAAGTGCAAAATGGTACAGACTTTACTAGTCTAGTAATCTTCATGACATTACTTTAAACTGATGTTCCACTTTAGGGTGCCTGTCTGCCATAGACGACTGAACTACTGACGCCCTCCCACCCCCGGAATTTTCACAGCGACCATGTATTTTCAGAGTTGCCAACCTCCTTAAGCACTGCGTCTTATGCAGTATCAGTACCAGATACTGCTAATCTGAGTAGTTTCGGAACAATGTCAGTAATCCTGCAGCATCTAAGTCCAACATAGAGACAGTGATAAAGGATTTGAAAGACTGTGTATGCCTGCAAGCACTTTCACAAATATTACTGTTACTTTGTTGCGAAGAAGATAAACGAAGACTGAGGTAGGCTATGTGCGCAGATGTGTTCTGTACATAAACAGCATAGATCTTGTTTGCTATGCCCCCGTCTTGTTTGTCTTTTGTTTCCCTTCACAGGTCACTTTGCCCCACTAATGTCCCTTGTTTCCCCACACGTCATTTTGCCCCATTTATGTCTCTCATTTCCCCTTGCATGTCACTCTGTCCCATTTGTGTCCCTTGTTTCCACTTGCATGTCACTTTTCCTCACAAATGTTCTAATAATGAGTTTGGGACCAAAAACATTGACAAACCAGGATCTTCTGTACACTACCCAGTTCACGGTACCGAACCTTTTGGCTTTCATTTGTTAGAAGATCTGCTGTCAACACTTTATAAGAATCTTGTTTGTGGATCAGAGTCTGAGAAGTTCAAACTGATATCAAAATGTTTTCGCACTGTCATAACGTGTCTTGTTGTCACGATCACAGAACAAAACACTGCAAATGTTTCAAACGTTTTAAAGGAGTTTTAGTTCCTGTCTTTACCTAAGCATCATTTACACTGCACAGGTTCAGAGAGTAGTTAGCAATACATGTGCTATTAGTATCTTCTGGAGAAATCAGCAAAGTGGCCATACATAAACAAAACGACTGTAATCATTTTGAACTAGTTGAAGCTGACCCTTTGAAAGAAAAAAAAAAAAAGAGAAAAAAAGAAGAAAAAAGAAAACTGGATCATATTTGTTGGAACAGGCACCATACTGAATTTCAGAACCCCAGCCTCAGGCAAAGTAAAGACACATCCCCGAACTACCTTACTCTTGAAAATGGTAATCTTTTCACCAAAAATCAGGGCTGACTTTTGCATTTCATTAATGATATAGTAACACCTTGTGAAGTTTATAATGATGGACAAAATTTTTATTGGCATCGACTCGGTGACTTGATTCATTAAGATTGAGCAAATCTGTTATATTTAAGTCTTAAATGAGATATAGGCAACCAGGATTTGTGCTATTAACGCAAGTGTGAGGCTCAATTACATACATAAAAATGAAATACAGAAGCTACCAATTCCACATTTTAGTCTGCTCAGAATCCATACCGAGGCTTTTGCCTGTCAGAAAATCATTTCAGCAATGCCGATGGTTATTAAAGGAACCATGTGACTACCAAATGTTCCCAAACCATGATTAACTCAAAATGCATAAACTTCAGCTCCCAAAATGTCTAATGCTCTCTTTCAAAATGTTAAAAACATAAACAAATGCTAGGTTTAGAGACACAATGTTTAGAAACATTTGAGATCTGCATAGCACACACTCACACAAAAACATAAAACATGTATAGATACATACAGATAGTCAAAGTCCATTAAAAAGCTACGAACATTGCAACGTTTGCACATATACACGCATACATACAAACACACATAGGAGCACATAGCATGCGTATGTACAGACAAAATACTTTTCACATCTACATATAGGTATATAGGTTTTCAAGATCAAATCAAAAGCCGAGAGCACTGCCACATCAGCGCATACGCACACACCCGGGCAAAACTTATAACAGATCTTCATTTGATAACAAACTGATGTTTGTGTTGCCTGTTGAAGACCTCAAACTGCTCAGCAAATGATGATGATTTCTGTTGATCATATCAATCTGACAACCAAAAAAAAAACATTTTATTTTCACTGGTTAAGGAAATGTGTCATCTGTCTGTAGTTAAAGTCACATTCATACAGCCAAAACATGTAAGAGAACAACAACAACAACAACAAAACCCTGATGGAATGATAGAACAAAAGTCATCTTTACAGCCTTTATTATGTTTCAACTTACTCTGATATGTGCACAAAGAGAGCTTCTCCTCCTTCCTCCGGTATAATGAATCCATGGCCTTTCTGGCGGCAAAAGGACTTAATGACTCCCTTCAGCTCTGGCGCCTGCTTTGCTCTTTCTGACCTGTTGAGAACAAATCATCATATTACATAGCATGCAGAGACTGACTGCAAGGTTATGTGACACTTGAACACCTGCTTAACAGACTGACTTCACAATTGTCAGATGAACTTGATTTCACAGCCACTCAACACTCATTCAACCAGCTGCTTACTAGATTTTGCCCTTGGGCATTGAACAGACATGACCATCTTAAGATATGAGTTCTGCATCCAGTTGTAACTCCTTTACAGGATGGTAGAAAATGAAGTCAGCAATTTTTGGCACGCAATTATCATCAGATTTTTCAGTTGATCACCGATGTATGTTGTGCAATTCAAAATGTCTCTATCAGTGTAGTTTTGAGTCCTAAAATGAAAGATTGGTCCTCCTTCAAAATCAACAGGTGCTATACAGTTTTACACACACACACACACACACAAAAAATCTGCAAAAGCAGACAAATATCTATTAAAAAAAAAAAAAAAAAATTTACAGCATTGATTTTCATGGGAGAGGGAAATTAAATGTTTCCATGTGATGCAACTGTCATTCAAGGGGGAGAAAAACTGTGTACAAACTTCCAGACATCAGCTTTGTACAGACACACACAAAAATTTTCCAAAGCAGCAGGGAGTTTCTATTTCTGCTTTTTTCCTGCACATATTCAGAGAGAGAGAGAGAGAGAGAGAGAGAGAGAGAGAGAGAGAGAGAAGAGAGTGAGAGGAAGAGAAAGGATGGGCGATGAGAAGGTAGAAGGGGAAAGACAGAAAGGGACAGGGAAAGTGACAGAGTGAAGTGATAGATTTCTAAGAAAATCAACTGTATTTATCCTGATCTTCTATTTGAAGTCCTTAAACAATTCTTAAGTGAAGGTCCCAAATACTCTTTAACTAACCTGCTACAGAAAATACGGATGCTTCATCGATAAAATATGGCAAGAATGCAGCAGAACATACTAGTATAAAGTGGTAACATGAAAAAGACATGTTCAAAAAAAAATTCAGCTGACATCCAGCCAAGTAATTCAAATCATGTTCTTACTGACAATATTGTGCAAAGATTTTAGTTCACTGATAAAAAGCAAAACAAAACATTGTAATTCACAATGCCATACAATCTAACAATTTACGAAATAACAGTACTAATCAAGTAATGCTAAATTTAAAAAGAAAAATATACATGAATTAAAAACTGGAGACGTGTGCAGTTCACATTTAATCAACCATACAACTATCGCTACACAGCTATTCAAGAAATCCGTACTGTGAATACGTGCGGTTCCGTCTTGTTGGGACAGGGCTTGGTACCAGGAAATGAGAACGAGTGTCTGGAGATCCAGAACTTCTTGTTGAGGTGACTGTGAGGCCATTATCTGTCAGTCTCTGTCTCGATCAAAACACCTAAAAGCCTAAACCAATAAAAAAAAAAGGAATAAAAAAAGCACATGTTATAAACAAAAAACTGATTTTATCATCATAGTTATTGATGCTTCAATTAACAAAATACGAAGCTTGTAACAATAATACTGTGTGCTTCTAGAACCTTAGATTCAAACAGAGAGGATTTTGAGAACTGAAAAAAAAAAAAAAAAAAACCCTACCTATCTACATTTCGTACAGACTGCAAAACAAATAAAATCAGGATGACTTGTATTACCACAACTACCATCCTGCACTCCCATCTCATATATATATCCAAACAAAGGTTATCATCAATTCTTCCAACTACCACTAGTACCAGATCAGATAAGCATTTCCCTTGTAAGCCCTCATGTAAAGTGCACACAAACACATTCTCACACTTGAACAGAAGCGCACATGCGCAGACTAAAATGGACACACACACACTCTCTCTCTCTCTCACACACACACACACACACACACACACACACAGTCACACACACACACACTAGGACACACTTTACACCTGAGGAAAGACAGTGTGCAGGATGCATTATATTGATCATAAGTTCAAGGTGATCAAACACTGTACCAGACAGACAAAAGTATAACTAAAGAATCCACTTCTTTCGGAAGGGAATGTTGGAGGCCAGAATCAGAACTGCAGAGCTCACAGGATGGGGTGCATAATTTTTTTCTTGCCCATTGAGTATAGCGGTGTACCCAACAGATTAAAAGAATACAGGACAACTGAGGCTGACACAACCTCATAAAGATCAAATACCACCCTGTGGTGATTCTTAACTGAGAGCTTTAGACTGTTTTGAGGTAGCAGGAGTTATAAGACCCACCCCAGGTCAAAAGTTAGGAGTTTATTTGAAGCGATGCGCTACGTTCAAATTCCTTCACAAGCAAGGGAAGGGGGGGGGGGGGGGGGGGGAGGAATAAATGGGGAAGGCTTGGGGGGAGGAAGAGCCACAGTACAAAACTCAAACCAACTATGGAACTGAAAGTGTATTATTAAACATTTAAGGGGGACTATTCATTATAACCTTCTGTAACTGCAAAACTGAAGACAGCATAAAACAAATATCACTTGTGGGGAAGGCTGTTGGGATGTGGGGGTTGGGGGAACTTATTGTGAACTTCATCTATTAGTATCTATCACAGAAAAAGGACCCTAATTACTTCCGTCAGATACATTGTTTTGCAAATTTATAAGAACTATCACCTAATTTGACTTTCGCCAACCAACATAACCTGAGAGTTGCATCCATCTAGACATTTCACAGAGATCATAGCATTTATAAAGTACTAACCAAAAACTACACATCTGCTGCACTACTGTTCAAAGTTGCCAGTTTAGTTTGAATCAACTTTCCTTTGAATCCTTTCCAAAGGCATGTTGAAATCACTGGCAGCTGTTCATCAACAAGCAGAGCCATTGTTCTCTGGATAATACACTTAACAGCAGTTGATCACACACAGACAATGCCATGTACATAGTCTTGAAACTAGGCATGTTCTACTTTAACTGCAACCCTGACCGTCACAGTAATCTGACATTGGTGGATGGATATGGGCCCGACTGGCTCATCTGGGAAAAAGAACATTTTCAAAATGTTTGCACAAATGGGTGCAGTTCCTCACTTAAAAAACAAAGAAAAGCATAATTCAATCTGAAGGATTTATGCTGCAACAAGAAGGTCTAGTCCACTTTTTGAGAGACAGTCAAATATAATTTTAACTTGAACACTGGCAGATCACTCTCCCTGGGTGTTCTACAGTATGACACATGATCGGAATGACAAAAAAAGCTACATCATTGAGTGCCCCATTGGAACTTGCTGACCTCAGCTATGTTCTTTTCAGTTGGAGCACACATATTGATGAACGACTGTGGCTGCTTAAAGGAACGATGATGCAAACACTAAATATTATTGTCATAATTAAAGTCTTGGCTTCAAACATCTGATCAGCAGCACTACACCAAGTGAACAAGATATAAAATCCATACATACTATCTTAATATATGAGTCCTACAGCAAGTCAACAAAAGGTAGGGGGAATTAGAAGTTGGAGAAAGGAAGGTAAGGGGAGAGGTGATGCAGGGTCTGATATCAAATGTTGCAATAACATGGTAAGTCAGGAACTTGGAGTCAAAAGCTATATGATCTGGCTTGGCACTTGATAACAATGAAGATCTTGGGAAATGTTATTGATTAAATGAAGGCTCATACTGCATTCCATTGAATCAGTAAGAAGATTCCCATGACTTATCATAAGCAAGTCTGTGTATCTCAGCAATCAAGGAAAGACGAAACTGCATCATGATCCTCCCACCAAAATCATATAGCCCAGTATCATGCTGAAAACGGCTTCAGACCTGTAGCTGATAAAAATCTGCCCTAATTAATAATTCTAATGCCATCCGCACTGATGATCATGATGCATAAAAACTGAAAATGATGTACTGGAACCACTCAGTAGGAAGTGGGGTGGGGTTACGCATATTCGATTCACTTTGTTAACTGCATAGACATGAAAGAGGTCTCTTGTCATCACTTACTGCGCTCTATTACCAAGTGGCAAGAAACAGGCATTTAAAATATACTTAAGCATAGGAAGAATTCTGTTTATTTTATCTAGTCAGGTTTATTCATGTTCAATACGGTTTAATTCTCATTAATGTTCAAAATGTGCACATGCATATAAGGATTGACTTGTGAATTGACAATAATCCTGCATTTTCCTGAAATTTCCACTGTTGCACGATGTTGTCAAACTAGTGTAAGTCAAGTGGTTCACTTGGTCACTGTTGTGTCGTGCAAAGTCAAAATTTTGTGCAAGTCTGGTGTCTCAATGTCAGGAAAAAATCTTCCACAACATGTAAATAATGTTTACCCTGCACACATAAAAACAGAGTACTGTCGCTCTTACGCAATCTTGTTAGCGTCAAATGGAGTAAGGAAGTCGGTTAGTCGAACGTTTCAATTGCACTACAGGTTCCTTCCCACTTTGTTCGGCGTGACAACCCCTGTGTATTCTCAAAATCTACTTCCGGTTTCTGTAAACACAAATCTTTAAACTAAAGTAATGCGAACGGTAAAAAGAACACTGAAGTTTTTATGCAGATCAACAATGAACAATAGAATATGAAATATTAATTTCATTATGACTACTGTCAAACATTCATGTTCAAAAACAAGTTTATTCAAGGTCTCCTTGTTCGTGTGACCTCGCCTCCTCGGAACTGTGTGTCAAAATTCCAGTCCAGTCCAGCAATACAGATTACGACTTAAATACTATAGTATTATATATTATAGTTCATATATAAACGAACAATAAGACGGTTCAGTGCCATCACTACATGCTCACAAAACTTTAACAAACTCACCTCCCATTCATGACCTTAACGTAAATTGTGTCTAACACTGAGGCAATTGCAATGATTCGTTCTTTTGACTTGTCACTCCCTAGCGCATGTCATTTGCAGCCACCTGATGAAACACAGGGTACGTCATAATCATCATCACAAATCTCAACCACGGCTTTCAACGGGGCTTTCGTGTGAAATCCAGTTAGCGACAATTTTCCATAAACAATGTGAGAGTTTGAGTAACCGTTCTGACAAACATCACTATTTTGGACTTTTCTGATGCGTTTGATTCAGGACCCCACTCCCCCCCCCCCCCCCCCCCCCCCCCCACACACACACACACACACACACACACACACACACACCCCCTCCCGGAGAAACTGGAGAGCTATGGAATTAAAGGATCACTTCATCAATTGACGTAAATGCGTTGTACTGCCTTTACGCGCCAAGGGCCCAGTACATCCGTCTTCGGCGTTGGTTTTCTTGTCCGAGTTTCCCTCTCGTAGGCGACTTGCCGACCATGGCTGATGAGCATCCCCTACCCTGGTTTGTTTCTCCGAGGTTTTCCTTCCCCGGGGCTAGAGGTTTGTATGCACCTCTTACTCGCATGATGAACCCGTCACGGGACACATGGGGAATTTAATATGGTACAACAGTGCCACCTGATACCCCGTCCCGTCCTGGTAGGAACATCGCCAGTTGGTCCGGGACTGCTTATTCGACCAGGCAAGCCTGACTTACATCGCATACCTCATATCTGGGGGCCGACCCCCTATCCGCCACCCGGGACCCCCGGGGGTGGGGATAGTCGCCCCGTTGAGGACACGGGGGAATCCATCTGAAAAAATGACGAACGAGACAACGACAACAACAACTTCATCAGTGACTCACCACCTTCCTGTCACAGTGGCGTATGAAACTGATAGCAGAAGGACAATCTTCTAGTGAAGTCACAGTGGACGCAAGCGTACCGAAAGGCACAATCCTCAGTCCTGTCCCATTCTTCTGCCACATTAACAACCTTCCAGCCTCCATCAAATCTGAAGTCAGACTCATTGTAGACAACTGTCAACTCTACCGGGACAGTTGGTATCCAAAGGGTTTTGGACCCAGTAAATCACACAAACTTCCGAGACAATGAGAGAGAGAGAGAGAGAGAGAGAGAGAGAGAGAGAGAGAGAGAGAGAGAGAGAGAGAGAGAGAGGCTTGAAAAATGGGCAGACAAATGTGACATGAAGCTCAATGCTGAGAAATGTTGCATCTTGAGTGTACATCATACATCACCCTTCTTCTATTAGCTGGACAAGCACATCCTGCAGCAATTGAATTCGTATCCCTTTCTCGGAGTCCGAATCAGCAACAAAATCTCATGGTCTGCCCTTACATAAAAGAATAGCCAAGAAAGCAAAACTAACTTGAGAATGCTTCATCGGAATCTTTGCTTTCGTCCTGAGATCTGCCACAACACTGCCTATGTCTCGGTCGTCAGATATATCTTCAGAGTAGAGTTGTGTGGTGTGGGGACCCAAATGTCAGGGACACTTACAAGCTTGAGGGCATTCAATGCAAGGCTGCAAGGTTCATCAAGCATGATTTCCAGTTCCATAACCCAAGCTGTGTCACAACTATGCTGAAGGATTCCTACACCCCAAAAGAGACACAAACAATATTGCTTTACTTTCCTCCGCAGAATGATTAATAACATCTCCCAGTCATTAAGACAGATGTCTGCTTAACATTGGCAAAGAACAAGAGGCAGAAAAGACCCACAATAAGTAAGACCTGACTAATACGGACTAGCAGTTCGCAAGAATAGGTGGAATTCAAGAGTCTCCTCCACCAAATCACACTCCAGTAATAATAGTCTCTCACGTCCCTCCCAATCATCATAGTGCTCAGTAAATAGACAAATAAATAAATAAATAAATAAATAAACCACAAATAAAGGTGGAAATGAAAGACTGAAATGCAAAAGAAATGATCTAAAAACAGACCAGCGCAACTGAACGTACCCTGACTGCCAGGTCACGAAAGCTGGGTGGTTGGCTGTTGTTGTTGTTGTTTTGTTTTGCCTTTTTTTTTCTAATAGTACTCCCCCCACCCCCCGCCCTGTTTTTCGTCGATCTTATGCCATAGTGTGCTCTAGATCCAGATCCAAATCCCAGATCCACCAGCCTAACAATGAGGAACACAGGAGTCGGCATCACAAGTCTTCCATTATTTCCACATTGAGGACATGTGAGCAGACATCCATTTGGACTAGAAAGCCTATGCCATTTTGCGCGTAGAAACAAATTCGATTCTAGCTTAACATATGTTCGTGGATCATTCACTTCTTATAACTCGTGGCGATCGGCCATTCCGATCAGTTCAATGGAACTTTGTTTTTTTTAAAAAAATTCATCATGTCACAGTTCTATTTCATGAACGGAGAAAATGTGATTTACTTACAAAACTGGAGACTGTATTACAGTGTGGTCATTTTTTGAGAAGCCCACTTAAAGAGCTTCCTAAATGCGAAACATTACCAACATAGTATTGGTACGTTATAAACTGATAGTTTCAGGAAACAACACACGGTACGTGTTTTTTGGAGTACCTTCAAAGTTAAAACATACGTAAAGGCATGCATCTCATCCCATGACAATATTTTGGTAATTGGGGTCTACCCGTGCAGCTTTAGGTGAAGTTATTTTATTTATGTTTACAATAAAACCGTTTATGCCAATGCGTAAGTTCAAAAGGAGAGTGCTGTGAGCGGAACTCCACTGCCCGAGAGTCAAAGAAAGTACGTTTCATTGCAGGCAGGCAGTAGGCCTATTATGTCGTATTAGTCACACGAAAACGGGGGGGGGGGGGGGGGGGGGGGGGGGGGGGGGGGGGGGGGGGGGGGGGTCGCAGCTAAACAAATAAATATGCATAGAAAAAATGAGTGTGATGTTTGGGGTGTATATGGACAGAATGGCAGTTCAGATGTTCTCAGAATCTGTGAAGTAGTGTTGACAGCTTCTTGCTCACTTCCCTTGATAGATGCAAGTCCAGGAAAGTAGGCTGACATTATGGAAGCCTTGACATCTGGAAGCTGAATTTTCAGCTTTTTTTTTTTTTTTTTCAAAACTCTTGAGGGCTTTTTTTTTTCCCATTTTTTGTAGTTTATTTTTCTCCTTGCAAAAGCATAACATTTTGCAGAGATTCATAGCATTTCACTTTCACATCAGCAAATGATTCACACCATTTATACTTCAACAGCCAGACATTGGTACATTTTGATCAGGTGCCTTAAGCAGTTTCCGTACCATGTGTTAACATATTTGCAGGGGGAGAGTTTTTCAAAAATTGGTTAAATACAACACAACAACAACAACACAACAACAAAGCCAAAAAAAACGAAACAGAAACAACAGAAGAGAGAGAGAGAGAGAGAGAGAGAGAGAGAGAGAGAGAGAGAGGGAGAGGAGAGACAGGACACTGACAAAGCCACCAGGGGATCCAAACGTACATGCATATCAAGTGACACAGAGACAGACTAGTCCCTCAGCATTTACATCAAGTCCAAACACCTCTATTAAAGATCGTTATAGTTGCCATTTTTCATGCAGTTTTTGACTTGACTTTACGCTTTTTCGCAACTTGCTGTTCAAAGTTGTATCTTGTCTTTAAATAATGTAGAAAGCTTATTACAATTGGAAGGTTTTTTTCCTCGCATTTACATTTATAGAAAAAATATTTTGCTAGAAGTAGTATGAAGTCAAAGGTTTCATCACCTCTGAAATGATTTGCATGCCCAGATAACACCAATTCAGCAGACAAATTTAAAGAAGCCGCATTCTGACACTTCTATTTTATTATTGCTTGAAGTTGTTGGAAGCTGCATGTTGCTTCATGCTAATCTGGGCTTCCCATTCCACTTTGGAGAAGATTAACCAGTTCAGTTAGTAAAATGGCATTTTGGTTTAGAAAGCTTGTCTATGGATGTAAACCAGTAGAGCGCCTGTGTCAAGGTTTATGCTTCACTTGACAGTCTAAACTTGTACGCAGCACATCGTTTCTGAATTTTTTTGGTTATTTTACCTCAAATTTATGTCCACAAATAGACATCCTTTGTGACTGAACTGTCAGTGTACAGTACGTGAGCAGAAGACTTGTTTGTTCTTAAATTCCGCTGTGCCGCCCCCTCCACCTCCCCCCTATCTGCCCCACTTTCCCTTGATTTCCTTTTCACATCTGCGCCAGAGATAATCTCACATTAACCCCTTGCTGTCGGCAAAGTAGTGATGGGAAAGCGCCCAGGGACCATCAGTATATGACATCCAACACCTGGCCTGCAACTCATTTGGTCATGAGTATTTAACCAGAGGCTAGTGGCCATCCTGTGAAGCTATGGGGATAAGCAGGCCACCCTGTGAGTGAAAGGCCGCCACCTCTGAAGAAGGAGGACGTCTACCAAGGTGATATACAGCACGTGGCTATAGTTTTCGGGCTGAAAGAGAAATAGAAGCCATCTTTGTGCACAAGGCCAAAGCAACAGAATGTACAATATGTTTTATTGCTAATGCTTTATCCTGAAGTCAGTGTCATCTATGTACGAGTCACGTGCCGACCAGCTTAAGTTCAGCTGGTTACTTTTTGTTCTTACAGAAGGGAAATAATTATATTTGGGGAGTAGAACGTATAACACTGTTTAGGACAACAGGCAGATCAGTGTTCTTGGATTAAAGTACAGGCCAACTGCAATTCTGAGCAGATGGAAGTCACCCAGCTTATGTGATTAAAAAAAATGAATATGACCATTTTCTCCTCGATTTTGGGGTCAGTAAATTAGTTCAAAGCAATGCGTCTGAGAGGATAGCAGAAACGTGCATGACTTGAGGACTGTGTTCCTACGCCACTGGTAAGACACTAGTGGCTTAGCTGGACTGGTTTTTTAGATTCTCTTGGCATCCTCGTCTTTTTCCGATTCCTGTGTTAACCATGTCTCTCTGTCCTTTCCCCTTTGATTGGCGCTTTCTTTCTATTGATCAAAGTCCCTGTTTCTGTGTGTAAGCTGAATACATCTCAATAAGCGTCAATCAGAGGAAAATAAGACTGGTGTCTTCAAATAGACCCTTTCGAACTTTCAGATCTGCCAAAATGCTTCTCAGATGACAAATGATTCCATTTCTTTTATTGTACAGCTCGTAACTTCAGTCAACATTGACAGCAAGCATTCAAGGAAATACCATAGTTGTCAAAGACCTGCTAGAACGCCTTTCTTGGGATCAGCAAGATAGTCTTGAACAAAATGTTCTTCACCACTGAAATAACAAAGACCATGATTGCATGTTTTGTCCCCAGAAATGGACTGTTGTTATTCAGTTTGTTGGGATCTCTTGAAAATACAGAACTCAACAGAAGAGAAATAAACTGAGCACCATGCCCCTTAAAGCGTGACATCTTTTTCATCTTAGTTGAACTGCTTTGATTGTCTGTGTCTCTGACACTGGAATACAAAGTTGCCTGGACCTTTGCATCTACCTCTCTTCACGAGCATCTTAGTTTTAATTTCCTTCTCTCCGTTCCCTTAATGACGCTTGGGTATTTTGTCTTTCTAACAGAAGCCTTTTTGATTTGCAGCCATTTTTGTTATATATAATTGCCAAATGTTTCATTTAACGATCAATCATTTGTAAACACTTTGAGATCATGCGATAGACAGCGCTTTAAATTTCCCATTTAAAGCTTTGCATTTCATTAATTCATCAAACTTTTTTTGTTTTTGAAGCATTCTAGAATGTAAGACTAACAATTAACTGTATTTGTCAGTAAGATACACTAAAAAAAAAATGCATCATCTCGACAGAACATCGAATTGTGCCACCATATTCATATGTTACCAGATGTTGATGAGAGTTACAAACTTAAAATGAAAAGACAATTTGACCCATAAGACAGCTTTGAACAAACAATGTCAGCTGCCTGGGAGTATGTCTGTCTATATGTCACCGTATTTATGCCTCGTCGGTCTATGTATCCCCTGTGCATATGTGTCATCGTGTCTGTATGTCACAGTGTCGATGTGTCAAATTCTTACCTTAGCTCTAACCACACCCTAACTGAATCCTCGTTTTAAATTCTTTCATCTTAGTCATGAATTCGTTGATCCATCAGATGTAAATCCTACGCAACTTGGTCTTGAATACCAGAAGACGTGGTTTACCCTACATGGACTAGCCCGTACGCACTGACACCTCCTTGATGAAACTGAAAGTACCAACCTTAATCATAAGCAAACCTGAACTCACAGTCACGATGACCTATAGACACGGTGATATGTAGACTCACTGAAACGAAAAGGTGAGATAGAAACACCGTGACATAGAGTCTGGGTGACACATAAACACGGTGAAATGCAAAAACGGTGACCCAGCTGGCGGTATTGTAACTGTGCCACCAGGGCGCGAACAGGCAGATTTTCCCTGAAAATCTTTTCTCCTCAAGTACTTCTTCGTCACTTTTGAAACCATTTAATTGTTATTTAGCTTCGCTCATGTAGGCACGCAGTAATGTTTCATTCCTTCAGATGCTGCATGAAGACTAGTGAATTTCATGAGGAATTCTTAAGTCTATCCTTGTCGTAGTTTTGTTTTTGTACTCCCAGTTCTTATACAACAGGGAGTACCTTAGAATGGGAGCGAAGAAATGCTGTGTGTGTGTGTGTGTGTGTGTGTGTGTGTGTGTGTGTGTGTGTGTGTGTGTGTGTGTGTGTGTGTGTGTTCAAAATGTGTTCCACTCGCTCCGGACAAAGTTATTGGGCCTTTCTTTCTCAAAATTTGTAGGTATGTTCATTATGGGTCACAGATGATCCCCGATGTTTTATTTTACCGTTATATCCGTTACTAACGGCTATAACGGCCCATAACGGTTTTTCTTCTTTATGGAATATATCAGAAAATACTTGCCCGATCTTTCTGAACATTTGTAGGTATGTTCATTATAGGTCACGGATGATGCCCGATGTTTGTTTTTACCGTTTTATCCGTTACTAATGGATATAAAGGCCCATAACGGCTTTTCTTCTGTATGGAACATCTCAGAAAGTACTCGCCCGATCTTTCTGAAAATTTATAGGTGTGTTCATTGTGGGTCACGGATGATGCCCGATGTTTTATTGTTACCGTTATAGCCGTTACTAATGGCTATAACGGCCCATAACGGTTTTCTTCTTTATGGTACATATTAGAAAGTACTTGCCCGATCTTTCTGAAAATTTGTAGGTATGTTCATAATGGGTCACGGATGATGCCCGATGTTTACCCCCGTACGGCTAGAATGGCCCAAAATGGTCTTTCCTCTTCATGGAATATCTCACGCATATTCAAGATAAACTGGGAGTACTTTTACATGCTTTGCATCTTGTTAGTTCTTCTTGTTTATTTGCATAGCATGCCTATCCCACAAATTTGTGCAGACGTATGTGAGCTGTACTTTTATATGCTTTACATCTTGTTAGTTCTTCTTGTTTAGTTTGCATGGTAGGCCTATCCCACAAATTTGTGCAGACGTATGTGAGCTGCACTGAAAAACACATGTACACATAGAAATCTGCTTTGATAAACATAGTGTTGAGACACAATAGACACAATTGTAAGCTTATTGAATTTGAAAAAGTAGCCTGCTCAGCCAGGTTTAGCGGCAATGATATGGCTGCGATAGATAGCCTACATGACATCACATAGGCCCAGTGGAATAAAACGTCAAAGACCTAGGCTAGCTCGACCAGCCTTTCTTTTTTCAGATCAACTGGAGTCACCTCCCTTCGAGGGAATTTCGATAGGAGGAGATTTTTTTTTTTACCTGAACCCCAAAGACTGTAGATCTACGCAGGTTTGTCTGTTAAGGTTTCAAGAATTTGATGAATATCATATTCAAAGATTATGCGAAGTGTGTTTTTATGTATTCATCTTTTCATTTGAAATCGACAAAACAATACTGAAGGACTCTCAGATAATGTCTTGAAGTGTAGATCTGCATTACCCCGTAAAACCACTTGTTGAATCGGAACCACTCGGATAGGGCGTAGATTAAATTAGTAACTGTCTCAACCGATTGAATCAGTGCTTGGGGTGAATGGTCACTGATAAGCCGTTTGCTGTGTTTTTAATAACAACATAGATTTTAATATGAATAGATGAAATGTTTAACAAACAAACAACACTAATTACCGCTGATGTCTTCTTAGGTCTACACATGAAGTTTTGGTTACTTACTTGCAGCTAAACGGAGACCCATACACCCAATTCTGATTGGCTGTTTATAGATGACGTATTCGCCGCCATTTTGTTTGTAGGAATACCTTTTCGGGTAAATTTAGCATACCGCGCAAACCATTCCATGAAATGTACGCCTGTCGCGGTCAAATTCGTTGCGTGTGTTCACACACGGAACCTCGGTTTATAGTCTCATTCGAAGGCCTTATGTCAGTTACGGCACATGTGAAGTGCCTGACACCGATGATAAGCACGAACAAACGGCCATTCAGATATCAAAGCAGAAATGAAAACATAAGGCAGCGACGTGAACAGCTGAAGCACCAATGTATGAACTGACCTGTAACCACGGGTCTCAAACACCGACAACTTTAAGTATGAAGTATGAATTTCGCTCAACTTCAGCTGCGAAGCAATCGCAACACTTTCTTGGTGGGAGTCCACAGTGCTATAAATAGACGGAATCCCGAATGACATCATCTTTGAACAGCCAATCAAAATTGGGTGTATGGGTCACCGTTTAGCTGCATTCCTCATAACTGTTTGGTAACAGATTAAAATTAAAGTGTCAGTGAAAAAGAAAGTGTGTGTGTGTGTGTGTGTGTGTGTGTGTGTGTGTGTGTGATAAACAAATAAAAAGGAAATTGAAAATCCTTTTCGGTAAAAAAAGAATTGTAGTTTACATACCGGACAGTGTGTACAATTTTCACAACTGAATTGCCAGTTGAGAACCAAAAAGTTTGCATGTCATAAACTGCTATCAGATGAAATGATTCAGAACATTTTCAAGAGTTTCCAGAAAAATGATTGCAGAGTTGTCCACACAGACAGAAAAACAATTTCACCTGGCGTCACACGGGTTATCCAGCAAGTTTGCGGTATTCTCATCTTGTTGACCAAAGTGAATCGTATATGCCAAGGAAAAATTGACTATAGTAGAGTTAGGGGCCCTTTATTGAAAGCTACCATAAAGTAACTAGCCATAGAGAAAGCTTCTTTGAAATTGTAAAGCAAAATTGATTATACCTACAGGGGGGGGGGGGGGGGGGGGGGGGGGGGGGGGGGGGGGGGGGGGGGGGGTGGGTCGGCTTGTATTCAGGGCGCTTTGTGATTAAATTCACTTAAATATTTGACGAAAGGAAGACATAACAGAGAGAAGTAATGTTTTAAAAGCGAGTGACTGGGGTTCTCTAGCTCACGGAACAAATGGGCAGTAGCAGATCATCGAATGTTGGCAGACAAGTAGTTGGTTTCAGAGAACTTCTGCTTGGATGTATACAATAAGCATATGAAAAGGTCAAAGTTTTGTTTTTTTTTTTTTTGTCCAAACCTCTGCGCCACCTCAGAGGGAGTGAATCCATGCCGCTCATTCCGACACCCCGTCCACAGCCACAGCCCGGTCAGCCCCGCCGCAGCCCGGCACTGGCAATCCATAGGGAGCAGTCAGTGTCAAGTCGTCAAGAGGCAACCCACCGGAGGAGACTCTGCACTGCTGCCGAGTCACTTCGGTGGTGTTCAGTGGTGCCTGTTCTGATCTAACATATGCAGGACACCACCTACTAAGCCCCCTACTGATGACAATAATTGCTTAGTCACGGAGCCGGCGTGAGTGAGCTCTCCCTCCGGAGGGCACCACCACGTGAGTCCAACGACAGCTCCCATGGACTCGCTGATACCGGTGACCCCGACGGAACCAAACCAAGGCCACAGACGTGGAGAGGACATCGAAATTGAGGTCACCATGAGAGCAGAGCATGAAGGGCCACAGAATTTGAGACATTTTTTTTTATGCTGATCGATGAAAATGAGGATGATTAAGATGATGCTACGGATTCCATTTCGGTCTGAGACTACATGACAGGGCTGTACTCTACACTTCCTTTCATAATATATCCCGCGTCAACCAGGCCCGAGAGATACAGGCACCTGCAGTGTTAGTCAGGAAATTTGAGCAACACTCTCAGAAACGCATCCATTATAAGTGGATGAAACTCGACTGTGTGGTCCCCAGTCTTCCCAGCTGAGTCCGCAGCAAACTCAACTCTGGGTAGGAGCCGGTCGGGCAGAAAAACCCACATGACTCTGATGGGATTCAAACCCACGATCTCCCAGCCGGGAGTCCGCAAAGCTAACCACTTCGCCACGGTGGCTGGTGTGAACAAGTTAAAGTTTAAAAAGTTGAGTCATGATATTTTCCATACCCCCCGCCCCCCCACCTCCCCACGCTCCACCAACACCCCCATTCATCACCCCCATCCCCCTAATCGCTGTCTCTCTCGTCTTTCATTTGACAGATAATAAAATCAGAACACATTTAGATCTGCACAAAGAGGTCTAGGTTGGAAACGTCTTATCATTTACTTTCCAAATAGAGCAGTTCTTTGGCAACTATTTGGTCCTTAAAATTTGTCCAGGCTTAAATTTGCGAGTGTCTTTGTAGGCTTTGACGCGTTTATATCATGTAGCAACTTCAAACTGGTACCCCTTTTCATTCTTGTGTTGAAGTGTACACGCTTAACTTAAATATTATTCAGAATAACTTTTGAAATAGTGCAAAATACTTGTATATATTTTTCAATGTTTGAGTGTGCAAGCAAGTGTGAATGTATTCATTCATGCAGGTAGTGAAGGCATATGACAGCTGGTGCTTATTATTTTACTCTTTGTTTCTTCTATGTAAGTTTGCCTCTTTCTTTCTGTTTTTCTTGTTCATTTTTAAAAATCCTTATATGAGGTATTATACATAGAACATCATTTACATTTTTATTTCGTTTGTTAACAAGTCATCATGAGTGACGGCACGTCTACAAGCGCAGAGTTGTCTTTACCGTCTGAGTCACAGACTGCTTCACAGTTCGAGTCATTGGCTGTGATAGCATTGAAACGAAAGATGGGACACTGCATGATCCTGATACATTCCAGGTGTGTCTGTCTGTTTGTCTGTCTATATGTTTACCCTGTCTGTTCTTTCGAACAGTTTTAGTAGGGGAGAGGGAGTGTGGACATCATATATACATCGTGTGCCCCTGTATTAGTATATGTAGAACGAAATTTCTCTCTCAACGCCTGCTGGTCGGTGGCAGAGATCAGCAGAAGGCACCCAGGTGGCAGATGGGTGTAGGGCGGCACAGATTTCCTTCCTCGCACTATGAGTGACGACGGGACTAGCCTGTGTCGCCGGGGGACGGCTCTCGAGGCGGCGGGACACTTTGGCGACGAGGCGCTGCCACTCTGCGAACTACCCAGTGGCCTGCACGTCTAGCAGGGCTCTCCTGGCTGGCTGGGGGGGGGGAACGTCCCTCATGGGCGCAGAGTGGGCATGAACCTACGTGCAGCGGCTCGGCGACTTGTGCCTCGTGCGTCTCCCGAGTCGGCCTCACGCGGCACAGGACCGTCGCCACTCAGCATGAAGACGGCCGCCCGGTAGCCCTGACGACGGCTTAGGAGGAACCACCATCACGACGACACCATCATCATCAACATCAACTGCAGTCGAACCACCTTCAGACAACCGCTCAGCGGTTCCAACGACTACCTACCTCATCTAGGCTCCTGCCTGACGGCGCCATCTTCCCCGGGACCCTCCGCCCGACGCTAACCCAGACTTCTTGACCCAACCTGCCAGTCTACAATGTCTATACCAAGACAAACGTCTCCATGTCACAGCTTCGGCTGTGGCGATATCTTGTCCCTAAAGCATTCCGCTGTGAGGACGTTAAACTCATCCTTTTCTCTCAACGCCCACTTCACCTGCTCTATACCACCTCCCGCACATTGATTATTCCCCCTAGCATACAGATTTTCGTGTCTTAGTAATTCAGATAAAGAGGAGCCCATAGTTCAATATTCATAGCATAAGCCTGCGTAGCGGATGGTTGTCAGTTCAAATCACTGTCCCCCCCCCCCCCCCCCTCTCAAAAAAAAAAAAAAAAAAAAAAAAAAAACCCACAAGCCATCCGTCTCTGTCCATCCAGCAGTAAATGGGTACCTGCTTGATTTCAGGGACGTTAAGGTGCTATGTCCTAGACACAATGAACTGAAGTTACCTTGAAGGCTTGGCGTTAAGAGCTAGCCTACTGCATTTTATCAGCAATTCTGATGATCGATGAAGAAGGAACAATGGTGATGATTTTGTGGGTCTCCATTTTAGTTTGAAACAAAGAGACAGGGTAAACAAAATCTTTGCCTCGTTTTTTTATACAACCAAACCAGGCCTGATTGATACACATATTTGAATTTTGGTAATGAAATTTAAACTGTGCTGTCAAAGCTGCTTCTGTGAAGTGGTAGGTGTTTGACTGTGATCTGATGATCGATGAAGACAGGAACGATGGCGATGATTTTGTTGGTCTCCATTTTAGTTTGAAACAAAGAGACAGGGGTAAACAAAATCTTTGCTTCGTTTCTTGATACAGCTGAACCAGGCCTGATTGATACAGATATTTGAATTTTGTAAATGAAATTTAAACTGTGCTGCCAAAGCTGCTTCTGTGAAGTGGTAGGTGTTTGACTGTGTGGCTTTATCATTGTCATAATTACAACAACAAGTGCACAGCATGCGAAACAATATAGTGCTCGAAACTGGCTTAGTTTTGCCCCCTTCTCCACCTCTCCTCTTTCCTCTATCCTTCTTCCTATCCACCCCCCCCCCCCCCCCCCCCCCCCCCGACACACACTCACACACACACAATGATAATGAGACATCAGACAACATGCATACATTTTCTTTCTGCTTATGAAAAGATTAAAAGCGGTAAGCCTACAATCAGCTCGAAACTACTCTCGGCTGTAAATTCAGTACGTTTCCATCTGCTTTGCATGGACAGACGAAGTCTGTAAGGCAGTGAGCGCTTTAAACTGTAAGTAGAAGGTGCATAGCGCCAGAATATCAAAGGGATCCCAGAACATTTTAATAGTGGAATTCTCTTCAGTCTAGTGATGATTCAATGCCAAATTAAGATGCATTTTGTAAACATCCACCCCCACCTCCCCCCATCCCCAAATACACACCCTTCTCTCGACCCTGCCCCTCTCTCTTATGTTTTGAGCTGAGCTGGAGAGGTGCACATGTATCCAGTGTACACCCCTCCCCATCCCAATCACATTTATGTGGATTTTTTTTTTCTGTTTGTCATTGTGTCTTTACACCTTTCGATGCTTTTCCTGTATTTGATTTCAGATGTCAGTGCTTGATACATCCTCACTTTGAAGCCTTCAATTGGCTATAAAGCATGTTTTCTATGAGCTAATAATGGGCAAAATGTGTTTTACGACATTCAGATATGATACAGAACATGGCTAATTATGACTTACTTGACTTATTCCTCTGAATTCCCTGGGGAAACATAGGGCCGCAACCACACTCTTCCTGCGGACAAGGTTTTGGGAGATCCTCTTCAGCTCCGCCCACGTCATTTCAGTGGCCTTCACTTCTGCGTTGGTACTCCTTGGCCATGTCTGTAGTCTTAGTCTTCCCACTTTTCTTTTGCCCTGAGGTTCCATTCAAGGGCTTGTCTTGCGATGTTGGATGGAGACTTTCTGAGGGTGTGGCCAATCGATCCCCACTTCTGTTTTCTGATTTCTGATTCTATTGGAACTTGCTTGGTCTTGTTCCACAGTTCTGTATTGGCAATAACATCTGGCCATCTGATGTTCACAATGTTTCGCAGACATCTGTTGATAAATTTTTGAGCTTGTGAGTGTTTGTCTTTGTTGTTTGCCACGTTTCAGAACCATATAGAAGGACAGATTTCACATTTGAATTGAAGATTATGATTTTGTTGTGGGAGAGGGCAGAGGAATTCCAGATAGGCCGTAGTGTAATAAAGATGTGCCTGGCTTTATTGATGCAGCTCTTGATATCCTCATCTGTACCTCCATCTTTGCTGACCACACTGCCGAGGTAGACAAACTTGTCAACTTCAATGATGTCTTGCTGTTGCAGTCATAGTGGGTATCGTTGGTTGTTGACTCTCATGGCTTCTGTTTTTCCTTGTGTGATTTGGAGGCCTGTCTTTCCTGCTTCTTCTGCTAACCGGCATAGTTTCTTGTGTGCGTCTTGCTGTTTGTGGGAGAGAAGGCTGATGTCATCAGCGAAGTCCAGGTCTTCCATTTGCTTGGTGAAAGTCAACTGGACTCCTGTCCTCTTGCCATCTGTAGACTGCCGCATTATCCAGTCAACGACCATCAGGAAAAAATTGTCGGCGATAACAGACACCTCTAATGGACGCCAATTTGTATATTGAAAGGCTTCATCAGCTTCCCATCGTGGACGACCTGGCATGTGGCATCCTCGTAGAGTTGCTGGATGATGGCAATGAAACTTGGGTGGGAAGTCGTAGTGGTGCAAGAGTTTCCAGATGGTATCTCTGTCGATGCTGTCAAACGCCTTCTGGAAATCCATGAATACTGTGTACAGGGGTTCTGCCACTCCAGAGACTGCTCGATGATAATTCTCATGGTGGCGATTTGGTCCGTGCATGATCTGTCTTGGCGAAATCCAGCTTGTTCTTGGTGGAGGGTCTTGTCTAGGTGGTCTTTAGTCTCTCTAGCATGAACTTGGCCAGGACCTTTCCCGGGATGGACAGCAGCATAATCCCTCTCCAGTGTTTTGGTTAATTATACACGTGGCCTATTTGAGGGCTCCCAATTTCATTCATGCTTAAAGGGTTGCTCACACTCACTTTCAGATTGTATGTGGTATCTTCATTCCGACTGGAAATTCTAAAGGTGAAGGTAAAACACCTTGCCAATGATTCAATGATCTGTGTGCAAGTGAAGATTTTATTGATTTTCTTCAGGTTTGCCTCACTAACTGCAGGACAATGCATGAGTCTGTTGTAACAGTCTTTGCTGCTCTAGCGTTTTGGATCTGCCCGTGTTGTTTGCTATATGTGTTGTTAACCACTGAAGCAAGACAGCTACAATTCATTCTCCTCATAACACATTCAGACAAGAAATCTGTCGGTGAACCATCCGTATGGCAAGAAATAGATTTGGACCTGGAATACTACTCCTAAAATAAACACCTCACAACATATGTTTGGCTGTTTTAAATGGAACTGATAAATCATCAAGTGAGTTGAACAGATTTACATGGTTAAAAACACCCTATCTTCATAACCATTTAAATCCTGAACATTTGAAGAAAATGAACACAAAAGTCTTACTTGCACACTGATAATGGCGTGGACAAGGTGTTGAGTTCCTCCCCTTCTGGATTTCGTTTCAGCTGGCTTATCGCTCTCGACAAACAGCTTGACCTATCCTCCATTCCTTTTCTTTTTCTTTTTTGTTGTTGCTTAAATTGTTTAGGCTTTCTCTGCTCACTTCTGTTTTGTAAGCTGAACGTCCTCATCACACTTTCAAAGGATGATCATACCAGCATATCAGTCTCTCACGTGCAAATTGAAAATGAAAGGAGCACATTTGAGCTCCACTGCTTGAAACATGCAGAAAGTGTGCATATTTGGAGCTCTGCTATTTTGCTACATGATACAATGAAGAACATGTTGGCAAAATCAGTTTAGCACCAACAGGTCTGAAATATGGACAGTGATATAAAAAAGTCAGCTGGCTTACATGCGGTGTGGAACATGTCAGGTGAATACACAATTGGTTACACAGGTCTAAGATGTAAAGGGCTGTGCACAAAACTTTGTTTATTTGAACGCAGATCTGGAAAATGGACAGTTCCCTTCACTTGAACCTTTTCTTGAAGCAACTGAACACCAAGAGACCATCTGTTGACAAGCAGGCTGCCATCGCTATTGCACAACGTCTGAGCCTTGTGCAAGAGGTGGCCAGCTGGTTTAGAGAAGGAATGACCAAGGTAGGAAAAGAGCTGGAGGCCACAGTGCTATCATGTGCTACCATAGCAGTGTACTGTTACAATTGACGATGCAACTACTACAGTTGCACAACTGCTATTGTTATTGATGCTTAGCCATACTGCTACTACTCTTCCATCATCAAATCTTGTTCCTGATCCTTCCTCATCTACAACCATTTTTGCTCTCTGTACATGCTGATGATGGTGCAGGTGCTCCTCTTCCTCTTCCTCCTCTTTCTCCTCCTCCTCCTTCTGTCCTCCTCCTCCTGCTTTTTTACCTCTTCCATTTCCTCCTTCCCCTGCCCGTCAGTCTCCAATGCCTAATTCTCCCTCCTCCTTCGATTACTACTACTCCTGCTGCTGCTGCTGCTACTGTTACAACAACAACAACAACAGATACTGCTACGTCTACTTCAACTGTTATCACCACGCTGCCGCTGCTGCTGTTGCTTTTTTTTTCTGCTTCTACCGCTACTTGTCATCCTCTTCATGCAACTGTTTTGTTACAGATGCTGCTGCTATTCTGTTCTCTTCCCCCTTCATACCACTTCTGCTGCTAGTGCTGCTGCTGTTCTGTTCTCTTGCCACATCATACCACTTCTGCTGCTAGTGCTGCTGCTGTTCTGTTCTCTTTCCCTTGTCATACTACTTCTGCTGATAGTGCTGCTGCACTCTTTCCCCTTCAAACCACTTCTGTTGCAAGTGTTGCTGCACTCTTTTCCCTTCATACCACTACTGCGGCTAGTGCTGCTGCTGTTGTGTTCACTTCCTCCTTCATACCACTTCTGTTGCTAGTGCTGCTGCTGTTATATTCTCTTCCCTCATCATACCACTTCTGCTGCTAGTGCTTCTGCACTCTTTTCCCTTCATACCACTTCTGCTGCTAGTGCTGCTGCACTCTCTCCCCGTCATACCACTTCTGCTGCTAGTGCTGCTTCACTCTTTTTCCCTTCATACCACTTCTGCTGCTGGTTATGCTGCTGTTGTGTTCAGTTCCCCCTTCATACCACTTCTGTTGCTAGTGCTGCTGCTGTTTCTGTTCTCTTTCCCCTGTCATACCACTTCTGATAGTGCTATTGCACTCTTTCCCCTTCATACCACTTCTGCTGATAGTGCTGCTGCACTCTTTCTCCATCATACCACTTCTGCTGCTAGTTCTGCTGCACTCTTTCCCCTTCATACCACTTCTGCTGCTAGTGCTGCTGCACTTTTTCCCTTCATACCACTTCTGCTGCTAGTGCTGCTGCTGTTGTGTTCACTTCCCCCTTCATACCACTTCTGTTGCCAGTGATGCTGCTATTCTGTTCTCTTCCCTCATCATACCACTCTTGCTGCTAGTTCTGCTGCACTCTTTCCCTGTCATACAACTTCTGCTGATAGTGCTGCTGCACTCTTTCCCCTTCATACCACTTCTGTTGCTAGTGTTGCTGCACTCTCCCCCATCATACCACTTCTGCTGTTAGTGTTGCTGCTCTCTTTCCCCTTCATACCACTTCTGTCGCTAATACTGCTTCACTCTTTCCCCTTCATACCACTTCTGCTGATAGTGCTGCTGCACTCTTTCCTCCATCATATCACTTCTGCTGCTAGTGCTGCTGCTGTTCTGTTCTCTTCCCCGTCATACCATTTCTGCTGCTAGTGCTGCTGCACTCTTTCCCCTTCATACCATTTCTGCTGCTAGTGCTGATGCACTCTTTCCCTTCATACCACTTCTGCTGCTAGTGCTGCTGCACTCTTTCCCCTTCATACCACTTCTGCTGCTAGTGCTGCTGCTGTTGTGTTCACTTCCCCCTTCACACCACTTCTGTTGCTAGTGCTGCTGCTGTTCTGTTCTCTTTCCCCTGTCATACCACTTCTGCTGATAGTGCTGCTGCACTCTTTCCCGTCATACCACTTCTGCTGCTAGTGCTGCTGCACTCTTTTCCCTTCATACCACTTCTGCTGCTAGTGCTGCTGCGGTTGTGTTCAATTCCCTCTCCATACCACTTCTGTTGCTAGTGCTGCTGCTGTTCTGTTCTGTTCTCTTCCCCCACCATATCACTTCTGCTGCTAGTGCTGCTGCACTCTTTCCCCGTCATACCACTTCTGCTGCTAATGCTGCTGCACTCTTTCCCCATCATACCACTTCTGCTGCTAGTGCTGCTTCACTCTTTCCCCTCATACCACTTCTGCTGATAGTGCTTCTGCACTCTTTCCCCCGTCATACCACTTCTTCTTCTTCTTCCTAAAAGACTGGTTCACTCAAAAACGAGTAGGTCACCAGTGCGCATATTAAAAGTAAAAATAAAATAAATATAAAATGCGACTGAGCCTGTTGGCCCCTGGAGCAAAATTTGGCAACAAGGGGTCGCACACGATATTCAAAAAGTTAAAAGCAATGGCCAGATTCAGGCCCAGGTAACCATAAAATATCTGGGCAAGTTAAAATAGAAAAAAATCAGTCAATATGCAGATCTCAAGACTGTCGCATCAATTTGATTTTTTTTAATGAGACTGCATTTGTGGCAGTCTTGATGGCATCTGGCAGTGGGTTCCACAGCCGTACAGAACTAGGATAAAATGAATGTAAGTGGCTGTCAATATTTGATGCAGGTATGGCATAAGACTGACCGCCACTCCAGGTGCTACTTTTATTCAATACTAGTTGTTCCATTGGGATATCACTTAGTTTAGCTCTGCCTTTGAAGAAGATTATTAAGTTTGATGAAAGCTCTTCTCTCGTCTAAGGGTTTCTATTCTAATTTCCTCATGTTCTTCCTAGTATTCCCCTTCTTTCTGATATGGTTCCCTGTTACGAACCATGCTGCTCTCTTCTGAATCTTTTCGAGGTTATCAGTGTCCTTTAGATGGTAAGGATCCCAGACTGAGTAACCATATTCAAGTACTGGTCTAACCACTGTTTTGTAGCAGTCGTCTTTAAACCTTTTTGGGGCAGTCGTTGATATTCCTGTATAAGAAAGCTAAGATGTTATTTGCTTTCTTACATACTGAATTGTAATGTACTCTTTCCCCTTCATACCACTTCTGCTGATAGTGCTGCTGCACTCTTTCCCTTCATACCACTTCTGCTGCTAGTGCTGCTGCACTCATTCCCCTTCAGACCACTTCTGCTGCTAGTGCTGCTGCTGTTCTGTTCTCTTTCCCTTTCACACCACTTCTGCTGCTAGTGCTGCCGCTGTTCTGTTCTCTTTCCCTTTCACATCACTTCTGCTGCTAGTGCTTCTGCACTCCTTTCCCTTCAGACCATTTCTGCTGCAAGTGCTGCTGCACTCTTTCCCTTTCGCACCACTTCTGCTGATAGTGCTGCAGCCGATGTAGGATAATGAACCATTACTTTTGTTGCTGCCATCATCATAATGACTATTGTTACTACTGCTACACTATAACAATGCACTTTTGTTGTTGCCGTTACCACCACGACTGCTACTGCTGCCAGGACTTCAGTTGCCTCTATACTCCTCCTCCTCCTCCTCCTCCTCCTCCAACTATACTTCACAGTTATAATTCCAACTGTATCACTGTGATATTGTTGTGTTCCAATAGTACTGCTACAACAATTAACTCTGATGCTACTTGCTGCTGCTGTTGCAGATTACGTGATAAGATGAAGTGCTACTGTAGTCATCATTGCTGCTGCTCCTGTACAATAAATAACCTTGTGCAGCGCGACAACTACATTTTATTTATTATTACAGTCGTTGCCGCTGTTGTTGCTTTCTGCTGCTGCTACTGCTACTGCTGCTGTTGGTGCTTCCCTTCCTCATGCTTCTCCACCTCTTCCTCCCATCGTTCTATTCCTCTTCCTCTTTATTTTTCCATCCTTCCCTCCCCCCCCTCTTCTTCATTTTCCTCTCCCTTCTCTTTCTCAATTTCAATTTCTCCTCATTCTAGAACCTCCTCATCCTCCAAGATCCACCCCCACCCGCCTTCTGCGATTACTACTGCGACAGCGGTGTTGATTATTACTGTGCTATAACAGTGTACTGTTACTGTTGTTGCTGCTGCTTTATGTTGTTACAGCTGCTGGTGCAGTGTTGTAAGTATATAGTATGTTGCAGCTGTACAGTTAATCTATTCTGCTAGTATTGATAACGCTGTTGCTTCCACAATTACTGCTACTGTTGTTCCTTGTGCTGCCACTGCTATTACTGCTGCCACTGCAGCTTCTGTTCTATGTATTAACCAGTTGTTTTCACTGTTACTATATTTCTATTGATGTTCTGCTGCAATGCAATTATCTAGTACAGTTCCTTTGATTTTGCTATATACTCTATTATCGCTGCTTCTGCTGCTGCTACTACTGCTGCTGCTGCTGCTGCTGCTGTTGCTTATTTATTATCATTGTTGTTGCAGTCTCTACAGTTTGAACTACCTCTGTTTTCTGGTATGCTACTTATTTCACCCATTTTGTAACTGTTGTTTCTGTTGGTAGCAATGTCGCATTTGTAGCTAATGTTGCTGCTACCAGTTCTCCCACAACTGCCCCTGCTGCTGGTTCTGTTGCTGTTCTGCTGATGTGATTATTACTAACTTGGTTGCTGTTACTAATGTCAGTGCTGTTGCTACTGCTGTTGTGCTGTTACACTGTACATTTACTACTATTGCTCTCGTTATACCTACTGCTACTATTATCATTACTGCTGTTGCTGCTATGTTATTATTACATATTATTGCTGTATTAGCGCTGCTGCTACTACCATTGCTGCTACCGCTTAGTGCTGTACTGATATAATGATATACTTTTGCTAACATAGTTGCTGTTACTACTGTTTTGCTGCTGCTCAGTACTGCTGCCGCTGATGTTAGAGGTATCATTACTCACCTTGAGACATTGCATACATTTCTTTCACTGTGTTTGCAAGTCTGTCTATCTCTCTCCGTCTCCTTCTCTATTTGGCCCTTTTTTGCTTTGACTTTGACTCTATCTTTCCTTTCCCTGTCGATCTTGCTTTGTCATGTTTTGAAATGAAACTGCATTGGAACCATACTTTATGCTGCTGTTTTATCAAATGAAGTAGTTCGTGACTGATTGGTTTGGTATATAAACTACATGGTTTGGTATATAAACTACACAAAGTCGAAATGTCCCTTTTAATTAACAACTATATTTGGTTTTCTTTTCTGGTTTTCCTCTGAGACTGTAGGCCTGTTTGCCCCGCCTCTTAAAAAAAAACTTGTTGCAGAGACTGAAAGAGGTGGCTACAGTGTTCAAGCAGCAGTCCCGCAAGAACGATGGCTACGAAAAGAAACTCGTAAAACCAGTGAGGTTAGTGCCACTCTGTCACTAAAGGGCAAGGTACACAAGCATTGTGCACAAAGCCAGTGACTGTTCTGCGCTTATGAGCGCGTGCATACATGTGTATACACTGATACACATGCACACATTTTACTCTCATACATAAAGACTTGTACATGGACTCATATTACTGCACACACAGGAATGTGTGCACACAGAAAACACACACACATACACACATATGCACACATGCATGCATGCACTCAGTCGTGTGGGCGTGCACACACATACATATATACAAACACACACACACACACATACATGCTTGGGCGCGCACACACACACACACACACACACACACACACACACACACACACACGCACGCACGCACGCACGCACGCACACACACACACACACACACACACACACACACACACACACACACACAACGTGTATACATAACAGATGGTGCTGGAATGTAGGAATGTGCATAGTCACAATGTTAATGATATTTCTTTTTAAGCATATTTACTTTTGCCACGTGACTGAATCGAATGTTCTTGCGAATGTATGTACTTGAGCGAATGTGTGTGTGTGTGTGTGTGTGTGTGTGTGTGTGTGTGTGTGTGTGTGTGTGTGCGTGCGTGCGTGCGTGCGTGCGTGCGTGCGTGCGTGCGTGTGTGTGTGTGCGTGTGTGTGTGTGTGTGTGTGTGTGTGTGTGTGTGAACATTGTATTCATTTGGTAGACGACCATGACATATGATGATAAATATTGACGTCAACTTTCTGGGAACTTCATTCCTGAAAACCATGCAGCTCTAAAATCAGTGGCGGAAGGACAGGATCATTGATGGAATTGATATAGGGAATGGGGGAGTGGCGGAGGAAACATGGACACATGTCACACGTTTTGGTACCATGGAATGGACACTGGTTTGAATATGCTGCCTAAAAAAAACAAATTTTTTAGGGAACTTTAAATTTGAAAGTAGTTTGACACGCAGGATACTTGTTCTAGGTGCAGGACCCAGCAAAAAAAAAACCCAAAAAAACCCCCAAAAAAAAAAACAAAAAAAAAAAACAACATTGCCATGTCCAAAGGGAGCACAAATGCATGGCGTGTTGATCTGAAGAATCTCAGAGAGATGGAATGCGACAGAATCTATAATGATGCTGCAGCAGGTGGAGGCTGATTTGCGCTGTTCTCCTGAAGATCGGAAGCCAGTGGAATTTAATCAGAAAAAGAGTGATGAGAGAGAGGTTTGCTTTGGTGTACCCTAGCTGCACAATGTCGAGCCATGTCAGACTTTTCTTTTCATCATCAGGGAAGCCAACCGGCAATAGTGGTATAATCACAATAAGAGATAACAAGATGTGCGCGGCTTGCAGAGGAGTGAGATAGTGAGTCATATTTCCAATTTTGCGAAGTGAAAAGCATACAGTTTGATAGATTTTTGTAATTTGTTTGTTCATGGCCATCTGGATGCGTCTATGAAATAAGAGAGAAAATGGAATTTGATACTGGCAGACTGCAACGGAAAGAGATGGATCCGCTCTGTTTTTAGAGTCGGGTTTCCCGTCATTGCTGCTTGTTTCAGCGTCAGCCACTTTCACATCCATAGGCCCTGATGCTTGCCTCTGATCAAATAAAAAGTGAGACATTCAGATGTTGCAAATCGTATGTCTGAATATCATCCGCAACACTAGCATAAAGATATGTCGAGGGTGTACAAGTGTAGGAAGAGTCCAAGCATATAATCTTGTAGAACACCATCAAAGGCAGGAGCTGGATTTGAAGTGAGACCGGAAATAGTAACGGTTTCATGTCATCAGATGAAACAACAATCAAAGCTGAAAGTCAGGATCACTGCTTGATATGAAAGGATTAAAAAGAAAACTACCGTCGGATACCCAGGGTTGAATTATGACAGGAAAACACATTATGTTCAAACACTGTGACTGTTCATGCTGTAGCTGTCCTGCTGATCTCAGCTTCAATTTCTTGTCCAGATCTAACTGTTGGAGAGTTCGTATGAAGGTCGTTGGTAGGGCCTGTACCTGATTCATGGAGACTTTTGATGGAAGACATGGTGGCGCCCACAGATAGGGATGCACACTTACGTTGACTCTGCGACTGAACACTTTTGTCATCAGTACAGAGATGAGGTAGGCAATGTCCT